>OX439129.1:26441968-26813424 GCA_949318235.1 Ecdyonurus torrentis
GAGGAATATTAAATCATAAAGTTATTATTATATTTTATTATAAATATTTATAATGTTAAGAATGTCTGTTTTTTGATGATGGTTAACAATTTTAATTTAATTATATCACATATGAAAAAAAAAAAAGTCCCTCTCTAAAATATATATATTTTAATATCTTCTAAGAAAACTGTTATATTATTATTATAAAGATTCTTGTATAACTAGAAAATTCCAAATAGAGATTTTTTTAATAGTTAAATTTTTTAGATGAGTTATAGCAAAATACACGTGGTATGGTCTCTTATAAGATTAATAATATACATATTATTATACTTTTGCTTCTTCCTCATGTATTTCGATCATTAAAAAAATCTTATTAAAAAAATAATAATATATCTTAGTGTGCGGGCTAAAAATATAAGGGAGCCCAAATTTAAAAAAAAAAAAACTTTTTTAGAACTATGTTATTTAAACTATGAAAATAACTATTTTTATGGAAAGTTTTGAGCTCATCTATGTAGACGTATGAACAAAATATTTGAAATTTCAAAGAAGATATTATAAACATAATAATTTGAAGTGATTTTCAGATTATTGTCCATATTTTTGTATATATGTATAATCCTTTTGAAAAAAGAATATTTTCTACTCCGAATGACAAACATTGTATTTATTAAATACGTATTGACATTTTAGTACAGAGCGTTTTGTAAAGAATATACATATATATATATCATACGATATACGACCGCACATTATTGGTGACTTGAACGGTGGGAGTAATATAAGAGAAAACGGTGGAATGCGGGAGCGTTTATACAGTATATATGTATGTGAGTGTGTGGATAGTAGTATTATTATATTTATTTATTATTTTCTTTTATTATAACTGCGTATACATATTATACATTTTATACATAGCGGTGTTATGGAAGTACAAAAAGGTATACGGGGGATTAGCACGGTCACAAAAATCCTTTGAGGCATTGCTCTGAGCACGTTCTCAGTAAAAAAAAAAAACTATTGTTCATATTATATGAATTCATTTGTGTTCCCACGAGAAATATTTATGTTCCCTTTTTTTTTTATATATTTCATATAACAGTCAAAGGACCCATTGCACTTGTCAGGATAAATCAAGGTTAATACCCGTATCAAATTATACTTAACTAAATAATAAATTGACATGTTTTGATTTCAATTTCTCTTCCTAATATTATACGACTTTTATTTATTTATTATTATTATTATTTATCTATTGTTTATTATTTTTCATAATTATATATTATATAATTCAATACATTTACTTTCAGGAAACCAGAACAACTTTAGAGAAATATTTTAATTTAAATCATAGTAAAAAAAAAAAAAAAATGATCAGTCAATTTCAAATATGCATACATAAAAATGTAATAATGTAGTGTTGGTGGCGAATTTTTTATTTTTCAGTATTTATAAAAAAAATATATACTCAAATATTTAATAATAATGATAACTTAGAATTTATTTATAACAATTTCACAGTTCTAGGGGGAGGGGGGAATGAGAGAATATAGAGTAATTTACTTCTTTTTTTTCTGAGATCTGTGAAATATAGTTATAAGTTATATACAATGATGATAATACAATGACAATTTATTACATCATTATATAGAATTATGGAAAATTGGCACCTGCTACCAAGAAAGTCCGCTTGTGTTTCATTTAAATTTTGAGAGAGAGAGAGAGAGAGAGAGAGAGAGAGAGAGAGAGAGAGAGAGAGAGAGAGAGATTATAGATCGGTTACGATTATGATATTTTCATTTATTTGCATGCTATTGAATGACGTATAAGTTAAAAATTATTTATTCCCTTGAGATGATATATGTAATAAATATTATAAACACGTATAACTGTCGATTAATCCATATGTAGAACGCTTTATTACTCATTCATACAGTAATGTTACATTGAAAAAAAATAAAGTGAATGGAATTAAATACATCAGCAACAGCATGCACGATCAAAAAATTCATTCAACATTCACCTCTAGTATTTTTACCGGAAATAACTATATATAAATGACGTATAGTTTTCCGGTTCAAAACAATTCAACAAACACACCTACGCAAAAACATATAATATAACATTTCCATTCTATTTTAAAAATAATTTTATCTCTAAAAATTAAACCGCAAGGTCAAAAACTGAGTAGAATATTATATACTTCTTTTTTTTTACAAAAATAATTATGAACAATCTTGTTAAAAATAAATTGGTGGGTTATTTCTTATGTCGCCGTAATATATATATAGGAAAAAAATGTTTATAAATAAAAAAATAAAAAGGGTTCACCTTAAATCTACAATATATATAAAACGACTACTTCTCATACTTTTTAGCCGATCACAAAATTGAGTTGCGGTATAGAGCTAATTAAAGACCTTTATATATGACGTTGAGATCGCATATATGAAAAAGAGACGATCTCTAAGAAGAAAAAAAATTCACGCCATTATAATTAATATTTAAAACGTTTTTTTTTTTTTTTTTTTTTTTTTTTTATAGATATTATATAGAAAGTCTTAAATCTTAATTTTATAGCTTCTTTTTTTTTTGTATATATTATTATTATTTTTTTCATATATACAGTAGGGTATAATATTTTTCATTATTATTATTATGTTGATTATTTATTATTATTTTTTAACCTTCGATATCTATAAGAATCTGAACCATTTATTTATATTATTTATAGAGGATACTAACAAATTAGAAAAGTTGATCCATGATATAATAAATAAAGGTACACATTAACCAAAGATTTTATTCCAAGAATAGTATTGTATTTAACATGCGCTTCTCTTCTTATTCTCTCTCTCTCTCTCTCTCTCTCGTTTCTTCTGTTTGTGTAATATATATATATATATATATATATATATATATATATATATATATGAACTACTGGTGCGTAACTAGGTGTGACCGTCGCGCAATTTAATCATGAAGAATCAACACCTTGCAACAACTTTTCTACACAAATCTAAATAAATGTATATTTATTTGTTTTTATTGTATAATTTATCCTTGACTAATAGTTTCTTATGCATATTTTTAACTACAAAAAGAAAAAAAAAAAAAAAAAAAAAAAAAAAAAAAGCACGAGACACAAAATTTTACTATAATACGATTTTAAAATTTCTCAAGTTTAAAGAGTTTCTTATGTCATTCGACTTTTTGTCTGGTTCAGCTATAGCATAATACTGATATCTATTATTAAGTTCTTCATAATACAGTATACATATAACTGCTCTGCAATCTACTTAAAATGTTATTTATACGCAATAATACTTGTATTTTGGGCTGTATCAAATGTCATATTACATGCACATTATATTGTTGGGCGGAAAGTCTACCCATGAAACTTGCAGGCGCACTCGCCATTTATTATCACGATTATGTTCCACGTAAATAATAAAGAGACTTAATTGAAAAACTATCCTCATATGTAAGATATATTTTCACAAAGCAATACAGAATAAAATATTTTTATATATTATATATATTATATACGTATAATTTAATTTAACTTGCTGTATACCATGTATACGATTTTGTGTTAATATATTTTAAACCATAAAAGTAAATATTTTGGTCTCAAACATTTTGTAATCCACTTACTTTGACCATCCATCTCCTATTTCTCCTAATTAAACTATTTTGTCAGTTTATCATTATTTAAAAAAAAAAATACTATATAATGAGATATAATTAAATTATGAAACAAAAATTAATACAATGTTTTAAATTCTATAAATTTTTATATTTTCATTAAAATAATTATGAATTATTTGAAAAATTATTATCCGTTACGACGATATGGTATATAATAATGAAAGTCAAGACGGCATGACATTACACCTGTCTGACTGACTTTGGTCATAAGTTACACTTGGTTATCTTATACATTGCACCTTGCTTATACATAATATTACATAGCATGCAAGGTTGACTGATATACAGGATATACAAGTTCTTTATAATATTCCTCTCTCTCTCTCTCAATGTTATATATTATAACGTTTTGCTTTTTATTATTATGTATATATATATATATATATATATATATATATATATATATATATATATATATATATATATGAATAATGTTAATATCCATGCACGCGCCCAAGCTTCTCTTTCCACACTCTACTTCTCTTGCGAAAAGAGAAGAAAAAAATTAAGGAAAAAAAAAACGTTCTTTCTATTCACAATATATATATAATTTTATATTATATGTAATTTTATTTCATTCTATTATAACAATTTTGACTATGTAAAAAAAAAAATACTAAATTCCAACCACAATAATTTTATAATAAGTATTTTTCTTTATTCAATTTTTACGTATATGTTTTTTTATTCTGTTTTGTAAATGACTTTATTTTATATAAAAATAAAGCCATTATAACTCTTTATTAATTTATGCATTATATTTTTTTGTTATAACAAAAATATAAAATTGCAAAAATATTTATATTTTTTACAATGTTACATGATAGTAAATCAGCAAAATAATTATTAATCTCACGCAAAGAAGTTTTAGAATTTAGACTGCAACAAATTACCAATAACAAAATGCTAATTGAATTATATATATGTTTATCTTTACCATATTAAATTAATTTTAATCGGATTGTATTTCAATTGACTAAAAATCCATATGCATGATGAGACGTGCTCTATATATTTTTAAAAGAAATAATGGGACTTTATATTTGATGATGACCTAAATTTTAATCAATTCCAAATTCATAAATAAATAAAATATATAAATTTATCTATATCAAACAAATTTTACATTAAAATAATATCTTATCATATTCTTTAATTGTTTAAAGTGTTTTTTTTTTATAATTATTATTAGCATTAATGCTTATACTTATATTATACACTATATTTAAAAAGTTAAGCTTATGAAAACAAAAATTCAATTTCAGGTCTACTAATTCTTTAAATTTTTGGGTCATTCGTATAAAACATACTGTCCTGCTATACAAATAAACAGGTGTGATTATACGAGAAATTTAAAAATTATGCGATTCACTTTTTTTTCCGTGAGCTTAGTATTAACTTTCATTCTTCATTAAAAAAAAATAGATATAAAAATATATATATATATTATATATATATATATATATATATATATATATATACAAAAAAAAAACTTTACTTCACGAAAGAGTTTTCTTTAAAATTTCAGAATCGTTTTCATTTTCACACGCACCAATTTACGAATGTGAAAAAAATAACATGCAAAAGATTTTTTTTGTTAAGGGAATCGTTAAATTTTTTTATTTCACAATCATATATAATATCAATAGCAAGAAATTCATACAACGAAAAAAAAAAGAAAAAAAAAAGAGAGAATTACGTGGGCTGATTGAATAGAATTGTGCACTGGGAGAAAAATAAACAATTATTTCAAAATACTGTACATTATAGAATATTCATAAAAATGACATTCTTTTTTATAGCTATTTCTCAAGAAAATTTGCTATCGTTCAACTCGGTTATAATGTTGATTTTTAGAGTGAAAAGGGACAAAGGATGTCGCATATTTGGTGATAAGATTTGAAACAAATGGAATTATATACACCGGAAAGGCGGGGGTGCCAACCTCCACGACGTCAATAGTTCCCAGCACTCTTTGTTTACTAATGACGTGAGATTTTATTTATTTCATAAAGATAAGTAAAAAAAAAAAAAAAAAAAAAAATGGAAAAGACTGTTTTACTATTAAAAAAAAAGTAATTTGAAGCAATTATGCAATAAATGAATTATTATTCCAATTTTCAACGGTTTTTCCTCTCAATAGCATTTTAATAATATAAAATAAGGGTGTTATTTTTATGATAAAATTAATACGCATACATAATTGATTATTCATTTTTGTTGTTTTGAACTTTTATTAAATTATAAACATGATCAACAGTATATAATGCTATATTGCTGCAATCCTATAATAAGGGAAAATATCGTTTGTTTTTTTGGTATAAGTATCTATATAATGCACAACGGATTGTGCAATAAAATGTTATTAATTAGTTGTATGGTATATATAAATTTATGTGTTAAGTACATATTAAAGTGTGGCAACACCTACATATAAACATGCAACTTCAATATGTTTTGTTTTATTGAGTAATCGATATTGAATGTGGTGTTATATATATATATGACGCAGGCATAGCAGTAAAAATCCAATTATGTTTTGCTTACATATTGCTTGCTTTCGCATATATAGTTGTAGTTATACCAAAGTTATTTGTAAGGTTTTAACTTACGTGATTTGCTGTCTATAAATTAATTTAATTGATGCACTCTAATAAGTTATTCTGTCTGTCTATCTATCTTGTGATTTGTGCTATATCAGGTCAGGTCCAGATATATAAAGGCATTTCATAATATGATAAACGTCTGTATAGATTTTATAGAAACTGACCATGAATGGAACTTTTTTCGATATTATAAAAATTTGTTTATACCAAAAAGACAAAAATCATTAGTTTGACTTACTTAGACATAAATACTGATTTATAAATATTTTGTATAATTTTTAATTTGAATACGATTTATTTGAATAGACAAAGAAAGCAAAATTATGAAAGCGCAGCTCAATGGATCACAGCATATAATCTTGAAGATATATATTTTTTTTTATCAAAAAAGTCATTGAAAAGGATAAAAAGAGAAAACGTCTACTGAGTGAGATAATAGAGCTCCCCCATACCTATGTATATAATATATATTTTTTTCATTCACCTGGTGCTTTCCTGTTTCCTGCGTCCGATTCACTTCCGTTACAAACAGTGAGAGTTCTCCATACAGCTGCCTTTACGTGTAATGTGTATGGATGGTATGCTTATATATACTTCATAATAATTCACCGTAACAATGGTACACGTTCTGATCTCAATGCATATCATAATATAAAGAAAAAAAAATTTTCGGCTTCATACAAATAATATATTCATCATACTATTATTATATTTTATAACAATACCTTTCTTATAAGATCAGATTTTTTTTTTTTTTATCGTTATATTATTATATTTGAATATAATGCATTTTTATTGTTGTTATTATATGAGCACGTGCTGTTAAGAATGCTTAAATTATATACATATAAGTTCCTAATCTGTGGCCTGTCATTTTAAATTGAATATTTATTTTATTATATATAGACGCTTTGTTAAAAGTATAAATATCATATGCGTTTTTGTTATTATGGAGTAAGAAAGTGTGCAAGGAAAACTCGAATATATTCATATATAGAAGGAAAAAAAAACTATTTTAGGATAATTATATTTTTATCATATTTTTAACTCTTTTTTTTTTACTTTTTTTTTTAACTTTTTTTTTTTTTGTATAAATTATAGTTTGTATGCTTTCTTGACAGATTAACAGCACGTTATGCAATTTTTTTTTTATTATAAACTTTATGGTGACGTATATTTTACATGTAATTTACGTCACTGATTACCTCATTATATTGAATTTATAATTTTTGATTAACGTCATAATGTAAAAAGTGAAGTGTATGTTTTACATATGTACAGCTAAAGTTAATAAGTTTGAAGCTTCCATGTACCGTTTGCAGATTTTATCTCTATAATAGTCATAATTAAAAAAAAAAAAAGTAAATTTTCTATTTTTAGACTCACTTTATATCAAATTACACAATTCGCATGCTACAATAGAAGTTATATACAAAAATAACCAAGAAAATATTCTAGTTTTAAAATTCATGAGCATATAATATAAGTTGTAATTTTATTTTAAATTTTAAAACAGTGTTATACTTTTTTGTAGCGATACAGAATTTACACACCTTTATTATTTTCTTTATGTTTTTTTTTTTCTCAAATTCTTTATGAAACATAATTCTTCTATAAAATATATAATATACGTATATAAAATTCAAATGTATAATTAAATATAAAATGTAGGACATTTTTACGAAAACTATGTAGTACAAGGATTTTCAATTTTATATAATTTTTAACACAATTTTGAAAATAATACACAAGCATATAATATATGGAATAATACAAATACGCATATTATTTGTCATTTTTATTGCTAAAAAGGAATATAATTATATAAAAGTTTAAATAAAAATACATACTAAACATATATTTTAATCATGAAAAAGTGATTGATTTGAAAATATGATCTTCACTGAAATGATTTTTATTTATATATTTTGTTATGAAAATATGTAATAAACAAAGCAAAATAATAGCGCAAGGACATCGCGGAGTATTGCAGAGTGGTTGTGTAATCCAAATAAAAATCAAATAAAAAAAATGTTATGATGCGTTACGATCGGTAAAAAATATATATATAGTACTTGTACTATCTAGTATTTAATTAAATATAAATTATTGTTATTATTTTTTTATGTTCCCATAAAAATTTTATGTTCTCCGGAAGTAAATAATATGTTCTCCAAACCTCAACTCTTTTGATTTGTCATAGATTAGCTCAAAAGCTTATATTAAAGCTAAAATCATGGTACTCTTAATTGAATTATTGTAAATTTAATTAATAATATATATATATATATAAATGCATTAATAATTAAATAACGTGGGAAGTAGTTTTTTAGGAAATTTACATTCGGTACGGTATGTTAAAACAGCTGTTAAGGAAGAAGGAAGAACCGAGCCGTGACGAGCGGTGCTGCTGCCCTCTGCCGGCACTAATAACAAAGCGATAGAAAAAGGTGTGCGATGTCAGTCTCGGAGCAGTGTTCGCGGGGTGCGTGTGGTGATTCAAGTCGGTGGGGTTGTCAAGTGTGCCGACGTCAATTTACTGTGAAGTTTTATTGACAACATTTTGTGTGTGTGCTGGAATAGTTAAATAATTATTTATTAAAATAATATCTATGTATTGATCGACAAGAAAAAAAAATGTGGATGTCACCTTCTTGTGGGTAAGATTTTTTAATATATAGTTTTTTGACAAAAAAAATTGTTGGAGAAAAGTCGATAATGAATATATTATAAGATTACTGACTTTTTCATAGTAAAATCATAATTTAAGATTTCTTGGGTTTTATAAAAAAATCGACGATTTTGTGTTTGACTGCGGATTAATCAATAATTGTGTATTGAAATATAAAATTATTCATTTTACAATAATTTATCATAAATTAAAACTGTCAAATAGTTCATTAAGTTCTATTTGACGTCATCAAAAGCCGGAAGCCTTTTTTTCTATTTATTATTTTTTTTTCTCACGAACATGTCCCAACATGCAAATGCGGGGAAGAGTCTATTTTGGCCTAGACATCAATGAAAAAAAAGATATACAAAAAAAAAGCGTCTATCTAATAATAAAAACACTCTTTCATCTAATAGAGACTAAAATAAACGGTACAACTTAAATGTTAATTAATATTATATAATTTCTTGTAATGTGACATGTTTCTATAACTCATAGGATCTAAGTAAGACTATATTCATACCTGTGTATGGGACCATATTTTTTGGTTATGGTTATAATTTGTGTGCTAATTATTACTTAAAGCTTAAATTAGCACTTTGACAAAAACACTTTACAAAATTGTTTCTAATAGCTATAATTAAAACCACTAACAATAATGTCGAAAACAATTTTTATTAGGTGATAAATATCTGTCCAAAGTATTAATGGGACAAATTCTTTGTTGTCCCATGGCCAGGTTAATATATAAAAAGGGCTATTTTTAAATATTTTATTGAAATAATTGCATATCTATAATTACTTCTTTTGGTGATTCATTTAATCAATATATATATATATAGCCAATAAAGTAATTTCCAATCACTTAGTCATTATAACCTATTTAAAATAGAATTACTTAATTATTATTATTTTTTTAAATAGAAAATCAAATGAGTCACAATTAAAAGAGAGAGAAAAATACGTATGTATATAAAAGTAAAGTGTCGTTCCATTCTCAGACTGTTCGAATAGTTGGCGTGCTAATGTGCCATTAAGATCAGTGAGGCACGCGCGACTCTAACTATTGTCCTCTAACCATTGTCACAAGAGGAGGAGGAGAGAAGGAGGCAGCCCTTGTACAACTTCGGACGCAGGATTATTTACCTCCTTGTTCTTCTTCTTCTTATATGTATTTTCCCCCCGCCCCATCAACATGATCACATACAACGTGATCAGAATGTACCTAACGTAAAATTACTCGTTTTTTATATATATATATATAAATATATATACCATCTCTCTGCGCTTTGACAAAATACTATACAACACTTTTAAATAAATTCCACTTTGAACAGAGAAAGTTCTTATATGTTTATGTAGCATTACAAATGACTATTGTTTAAAGATAGGAAAATCCATGAGTTATTTTAGGATTTTTCGGTTTAATCGTCGTTTTTTTTTTTTTTTTTTTTTTTTTACAAATTAATGTTGCAACAATATACAGTTTTCAATAAGATCAATTTGATTTATTGTAAAAGAATTTTCAATTATGTATATTACCAGTATTACAGAGCGTGCTACAAATTTATAATTATATTTATAACAAATCGATGAACTATATGTTATAGTAGAAACCACTACCACTATATATAAATTATATTTTTTAGCGTTTTCTCTCATTTCTATGTTACAATATTTATTATACGTGTGTGGTTTTATTATAAATATGCGGGTCATATCTATCTATATGTATATCCTTAGATATAGGCTATACTTTATACCTCCCGTTCTCGTATAACTTCAAGAATATCACATTACGTATTGAGCATAATATTATATTATGCACCAGCATGCAAAAACATCGATCCATGAAAACTCGCGTCATATTATATACGCGACTTTTTTCCCCTCTCTTTTCTCTCATATTGTTCTAAAGGAGACTCCTTAAACGCCTGACGTATAGGCCACACTTTGAACATGTTTAAAAATGAAACGTGACAAACTAAAGAGAAATATAAAGTCAGTCTGGATTACTTTTTCTTTTGAACATTATATCATAATAACTATTCTATATTTAATCATTATTAACTGGTATATTTTTTTTATTTTATTCTTTCTTATTTTTTTACCGTAGTATTCTATAAATTATTATTAATCCTTTTTTGACATAAAGTTTTATTTAAAATGTTAATACAGACAAGGTGTTTTATTTTTTTCTATATAGCTAAGTTGACTTTTGATTTTTTTCTAAGGGTGCGGGTTGTTTTTTTTTGGTTGTATTAATACGACTTTTGGACTGATGGTAGTGGAAAAAAAGAGGGGTCGAGGAATCATCGACCCACGTATCGTCAGAGCCTAAGCTAGAAGAGGGCAGCACGATCTAGTCACCCCCACAACTTTTATAGATCGACTAAAAAAAAAAAAAAGTTGATACTTTTACTGCGCCTTTTTTTTTTTTTTTTTTTTTTTTTTTTTTTTGCTTACAATTGACTAGCAAATTACGCTCGTGCACTTTATTTTATCATAATGATGCGGTTCGCACCTTTTTTTTTATTAAAAATGCTTCCGTTATCACCATGAATCAAATGCAGTGACCCTTTAATAATTAATCTTAACTTTTACCTGTATGGCTATTATTTTTCAAAGAAAATATTACTATAAGGAAAAATAATATTTTCCTTTATGCATGCGGTCAGATATAGCACTGAATAATATAATTTCCTTGAAAATTATTACTAATATAGTATAAAATTTCAAGTTAATTTTTAGAAGTTATTGTTATAATATAAAAAACAAAGAAATTTGAAATAAAATCCATATAATAATAATACAAAAAGAAAAATATATAATTTTTTGTTCAAAGAAAAAGTTTCTATTGTTTAATTTAATTCTTTTTTTATTTTTTTAAATATATAACTATGGTTTTAAATTGACTATTATTTTACTTGACGACTCAATTCAAAGTAATTTTATATAATAATGTGTGAAAATTAGTCCCTTCCTTGTACCATCATCATTTCTTGTCTCATACCCTCAGACCAGACATAAATATATAACTACACTTACTTATTATGCTATACATGGATATTGAAGTTTTTTCTCTCTCTCACACACACACACACTTTTTTTTTTTTACATCATGAGCTATTGTTTCCCGCGCGCCTCTTCTTTTTTTTATATAATAATATTTTCGTATATATGACGTTTCTTACATCACAAGAAAATATTATAAAATAAGAGAGCCCACTACCTACTACGGTCACATCAAGTATGTGTATAATATGTACGTACACTATACGAAAAAGGTGGTGAGTCATATCCTATAAACTTTATCATTATTATTATATATTTTTTTTTTTACTTCCTTACCTTATACAGAAGTTAAAATCGGTGAGCATTTAAAGACGACAACTATCTTTACTACCCACTATTATATATACCCTGACCGCATATTTAACTAGAAAAAAAAATCATTTTAACGCCTTTTAATATTACGTATATATGAAAAACCGGATATATAATACTGGCGCGTGAGTTCTTATATTTTGCACTTGTCTTAAAAAATAAATATCTTTAGCATGGTATATAAACTATCTCACATATTACAATAATACATAACAATGCACTGTCTTCACCTTTTTAAGTTCCTTATATATATAATAATATTTTATCAACCAATGTTTTAAGTCAAAAGATAGTAACCTGCCATAGTTATCTATTACCCGTTGTATGTAATTTACTATATATAATATATTATTTTAAAGTTACTTTTACCGTGTATATAAAAGTTCACCGCCAAGCGCGGTATCTTTTTTTAAAACTACTGTCTGATTTTTATTTATATCTATCAAATTATTTTAATCGTTTTTAAAGGGGGATTACAAAAACTTTGAAGTATATGTTGTATATAAAAATAAACAAAACATATATACTATACCTATTGTTTTAATTTTATATTTGCGCACTATATATATACATACACAAACATATGTAAAAGCATATATATGAGGGGATTTTTTTTGTTATAATATATTTAATTTATAATTCGATCTGTTTAAAAAGAGTATAACCTTTTTTATTTGATACTATCAAATTTCTAAGTGTAAGTATATCATGTTTCAATTAACACATATGCTATAGGTGAGTTGTAAAAAAATGTAGTGAATACTCTCTCTCTCTCTCTCTCTCTCTCTGTCTCTCGTGGTTACTTGCAATGCACATGGTGTCACACATAGGAAATATAAGTACTTGATATTTTGATGCACGTTTTCTTTATACTCGACAATCCTTATATAACAAATAACGAAAAAAAAAAAATAATAAATAAAGAGAGAGGGAGAGAGAAAAGGTCATAATATATTTTTTCTTATTTTAGGGCCAGTGACATTTTTATTTATATACATGTGTGCATCAGTATAAACTTGCAATTCTTATAATAATCAAGATTATAAATGATACATGCTCCGGTGTGAGTAACGAGACAAACATGCAATAGAGGCGCAGTCGCGGCGGCGCAACGTATAAGTACGTACGCCCCCGAGCATTGCGCATTCCGCGAGCAAAGGTATTCACCATCATGCCCATCGCAAAGTCATGAGAAAGAATTACTTGGGCGGGTGCAAAAACAACCACTATATTATATATATATATATATATATATATATATATATATATATATTATACATAATATACTATATGTTAATGATTATAAGGAAAAATCAAATACCTGAGTATATACGTTAGATTAAAATTAAATGTTTTTTTTATAAGTATTATTATTATTATTATCAAGGTAATCATATACCTTATTACGTAAATAATTTAACACACCTGTTAGTAATTATCATGTTTAATTACAATTTTTGATCCTCATCATTTTTTTATGATAATATCTTTTTATAAAGTAAAGTTACATATATACGTGGAATGTGGAATATATGCAACGAGTAAAAAAATTGACATCTAACAAATATTATATAATAGCAATTTTTTTGCTTTATATCATATTTCGCTTATGTAATTGTATAATAAAAAAAAAAGTGTTATGCAAAACTGAAAGAGATAACAAAGAGAGAAAAATCAAAGGTTATTTTTATGTTCTATTGAACAACTTCCGTTGAAAAAAAAAGTGGTTGTTAAAATTTATATATAATAATAATTTTTTGTTATATGATAATTATATATAAATTAGAATATTTTTACTTAAAATTCTCGCTAGAAAAATTAGCGTGCATGAAGAATATATATATATATAAATCAGTGCATGTTGCGGATGTATATTATGAGATGCGTGCTCCATGCAAAGTGCAAGTTATACGCGAGAGTAAACTTTATTAATTTTTTTTGGTAGTACCATCACACTATCATCATAAAAAAAAAAAAAAAAAGGTTGTCGGGCGCACGAGTGTTGATATCTCGGGGTGGATGTGCCGTGGCGTGCCGTGGGCCAGGTGTGTGGGCCCAAAAGCAAGGCCATCCAAGTCATGTGTGTGTGTGTGTGTGTGTGTGTTGTTTGGTACCTTTAGAGCTATATAGTTTGAATCTTTTGCAGACGTTGCGCACAGGCTAAAAACCTACCTGTAAACCATGTCTTGGCATATAGGGACAGCTGTCTGCCCCGACGCACCAAATATGCACTAACCATGTGGGTAGTTAACTCGGCAAGTCAGCTGGTTAAATGAGATCACGCTTTACTTTTATTAAAAAAGGATCTCTTATTATTTTATTATTATATAATTTCTTTTTCTCATGTTTGTTTATCAACTTTTCATAAACCTTTAATGTATATAAAACAAAAATCAGGATGTAAAAACCTTATATCATATGAAAATAATTTATTTTATTATTTGTTTCTCTGTGCTATACCTAAATAAGACAAAAATATTTTATTTAAAGAATTGTTTATGTTAAATATAACTTTCTTTTTTTCTTTTGAGGATTTTTAGACTAAATATATTTTAAAGGATATTCTGTCAGAGAAAAGTTAAAAATTATATACAGTTTTAATATTTATTTTTTCATTTATTTATTCAAAAAAGAATATAAGAGAAGCCTTGAGGTATATAAATTGTATAGCAAAAGTCTGGTGCTTGAGAGAGAAACAGAGATCGTTGCTCTTTTTCTTCTCTCACTCTCTTTTTCGTTTCCTCAAACAGCTACTGAAAATGCTTCAAGGGCTGCCGACTCCGCTACTGGATTGTGTCTGATGAAAAAAAAAAAAAAAAAAATTGTATAAATAGTATAACCTCTTCTTCTTCTTTTTATACTTCAGGTGTTACCTAAACAAATAACAAAATTTATTAATGAATTTTTTTTCTTTTCTTCTCTTTGATTTCAGATGACCGGGAAAAGAACCCGGAGCTTCAAATGCGCCGTCCACCACCGTGATCGAGAAGTTAGTAGTGAAAACGATTTTCATATTCTTGTCCACGAACCTCCAGTATTTCGAAAGTAAGTACTATGATTCTTATGGTATATTATTCGCAAGGTGTCAGCTGTCTCAGTATTGTCAAAATTGTGTTATTTTAAACAAAAATATGGACTTTATCAACTTTTTGCTTCACAAGTATTTTATACTTAAAAGTCTAATTAAGAAGTTGTGTCTTTCTTATTTTTGGTTTTCCCTTGAGTACATTAAAGCGTAGGGTGTGTAAGTATTAAACGTATGTGCTGGCCCCACGTGTATTTGACGTGAGGAACGAGAAGAACGAGGCGACGAGGGGGCTAAAAAGCAGACACTCACTCTCTTCTCTCTCACAGTCTCACGCGCGTGGTGTGGCGGCGACCGGCTTGCCCGAAATAAACCTCTTTTCCTTTTCTTCTTGTTCTTCTTCTCTTTGCTCTCTCTCTCGTCTCCCTTTCGTGCACCCAGACACCGCCACCTAGGCGTAATAACACGCGTATATATACCCCACCCACCCTGTCTGACACCTTACTTTTCACCTTGTTTACCCTCGTAATACCCTTGCCACGCGCAATACACTACAATACACGCGAAACAAACATTCTTTAATTTCTCGAATCGTCTATCGTTTTATTACATACATACATATACATTAACTGAAAAGTAATTATTTTATATTTCAAATATTCTTTATGATAATTCATTTATAATAGTAATTATAATTCCATTTTGTGTGTAATTAATTATAAGTAATTTACTACAATTAATTACACTTTATATATTATTTGTTTCATCATGATTATGATTTTGTTAATGAAGGTTTTAAATTTATAATTTTCTTAAAAACTTTTAACAAATTAACTATATATATTTATATATATATATATAATAAAAAAATAGAGAGGAGAAAGAAGTCATTAATATCTTTATGGTAATTTTATTTTTAGCAAGAAACTTTTCTTATAATAAGAAACAAGTCTTTTTAAAATTTGGACGCGCACATTGAAAAAGTTTAAATAACATCATTTCTCACTTCATGTGTTTATTTTGCATATGATGACTGTACTTTACTATATTTATTATAGCAAATAAGTAGTTCGCACTAGACTTACTGTAAATATTTTGATGAGTAATTTCGTAGTAAGCGTTGCATTGTTTTATATCACAGCTAAATTTGTCTTACATGCAATTATACAAGAATGTCGCTAATCTATAATTATCCTTTATACAGTAATTAAAAAAAATAAATTAATATACATTAAATTAAACTTTTTTATCACCTGTGAAATCAAGCTTAATTATAACAGTTAATTACGAAAAAAAATCTCTGTTTTTATTTCTGTTCGTGTTAACGTCCTTTTTTTCCCTATGTTTAACTTCAAATGCCTACTTAATTTTTCGAGACTAACAAATTTTGTAGGATGAAAATGATTATAATAATTTATAATATATGGAATTGTAATTAAAACTTATGTATTTACTTTGGTAATTATTTAATATTGTTGTTGTTTCTTTGTTTTAGGATGGTACGCATCATTGCAGATGAATTTCTCACGGAGGAGAGAGATCGCAAGTATTATGCGGATCATTATACGTGTTGTCCACCTCCGCTCTTTGTCATCTTCATTACTCTGCTTGAGGTGAGATTAATATATAATATAATAAACAAATAATAAGATCATAGTAAACAATGCCTATAGCAATTTGAAAATAAATTAATTGTCCACTGCGAAAAAAAGTCTCGTTGTTAATATCACTCATATATGCGCAAAGCACTCGGACAAATATAAATATAATTATACAGTAATAATCATACTATAGCTCATATTATGCTCGCATTACAAAATAATTTATATGCTATACTGAATAATAACTATTGCTTAAATAATATATTGTATAGATGTTTGGAATGTCCATAATAGTTAGCTTCATTTATGCTATAATGACATAAATTTAGCATTAAGTTATATACGTAAGCCATTCTTTCCGTGCAGCAATATTTTATCATTTTCTTTTCTCTCGTATATATGAAATTATCATACAAGTAAACCCGCTGTGATGAAAAAGTATAAATTCCGTCATTACCAGAACTTCATGGCAAAAGATTGTTTTAAATTAACGTGGTTCTGATTGCATTATTTTACCTACGTAAGTTTAAATCAGATGAAAATAAAGCTGTGTATAATGTTATATTACACTACAGTGCGAACTATCCTGAAACTTAGGCAACCGGTTGGACATTCGTATAGATATGATCACATACCGATGCACGAAGAAAATGCATTGTTATATTATACTATCTTCTTTTTTTTTTTATTTATATATAAAATAAAATTACATTTAGCTTAAGGACGTGCTCTTGCCCTTGCATAAGAGGTGCTATCATGTATATAAAAAAAATATATGAAAAGATCTCATTAATGATACCACAATTTTATACAAACTTAACATCTGTTCTCCATTCATTCATATAGTAAAAAAAAAAGGTCATCTGTAGTTTTTTTTTATATAGTAAAAGAAAAAAAAAATCAAATTATCTATCATGCGATATTGATTAAATAGTTTTATAAAAAATGACAATATTTTATATAAAAAAAAATATATATAATAGTTATTATAGAGGTATTATAATTTATAATATATAAGCCTAAAGCTTTATACACATATATATGCTATATTGTAGTAAAGTTGGTAGAAACTGTTGAAAAGAGGAAGGAATTAATGAAAAAAGCCTGGAGCAGCTCACGTATATACAAAAACACGGGAACAAAAGTAAGAGATGCATGCTATATTAGATGTTCGCGCGTGGTAGACGTGTGCCACAAGAGAGAGAGAGAGAGAGGGTGAGGGTGAGGGTGGAATTGAGAGAGGAATTGTAGCGGAAAGGGAGGAGTTTTTACAGGGGAGACTAGCAGGAAAAGGTGGTCAAATTTCATTAAAAATAGGCAAAAACGACGGCTGGAGAATAATAAGCAGCTGCATCTTATGTAAAAGTAGCTCAAATGTCATCCAAATGTGATCAAAATATACTTGATATACTTTTATTTTTCAATAGTATTTCACTTTTTATATATTCGTTTAAAGAGAGTAATAAATCGCAGTTATATAGGCAAGTTCCAAATTTATTCAGTGAAGAGAGAGGACGATCGGCATTCTTAGTAAAGAAAAAAAAAAAAAAAAAAAAAAACGGCTCGCGAGATCGAAACGTTTTCGAATAATAATGTGACTGAACACGCTACCACCCGGCCAGTTTAGGCGCGCCAGCCACTCGCGCGGCCGCGGCTCATTCTCGTCTTATTGCTCTGGTTTGCGTGATCAAACACCACCGTGCGTGCGCCCAGGACGTATAAAAAATATTAACCAGACATTCACCGGACAATAGATGTATATGATGTCGATTTACAATATATTCCATTTATAATATATTTCAAAAATATATTCTAACCTTGAGTTTATTGACTTTTTTATTGTATATAATATATAAAATTTTAATAACAATCTAAAAAATAATAATAATTTTTATAAATTTGAGTATAATATTATATAGTATAATTTTAAATTATATTACAAGACGGTACTTCTTTTTGAAATGAGAATGGTATGTAAATTGAAAATGCATTCATATTATACATGTTACGGGAAAAAATCAATTGATCTCTATATGTATAAGATGAAAATTCTTCATGATTATTGAAGTGCATCAATTTAAATACAGTTAAGTACATTTTAACACGCTATTTAAAATTCCTTTTTATAAATTTTTTTCATTAAGTTCGTAGAAGATATTTTTACCATAAAGTTTTTTTTTTTATTACAATTATTATCAGGTAAAGATATAAGATACCAGTGAAGAGAATCGAAGCGCGGACCACTAAGGTCGCGTGGCGCAGGTGCTCCTTTGATTCGGCACACGCCACACGGGCGCAGGTGTTTACTGTGTGTTTGTTAAAAAAAAAAAAAAAAATGCCGCCGCCCTGAACAACATTGCTCTCTATATAATAATATAAGAGCAGACACTATATAAACCAAAACGTGAGCAAGATAATATAGAAGGTTCGCCGCAACGATGCGCGGAGATGCGTGAAAAAGCGGCTTCCAGGCTCCGCGCTCCACCTGCGATCATTCTTCTTCTTATTTTATATATATATATTTTTTATTATTATTATATTATTTTTGCTGTACTGCGCCTACCGTGATATCAACTCATTCGGCAGCTGCTACAGTTTTGTTGCTACTGCTCCTGTATGTATGTGTGCGGCAACGGGACTTGAAACAATCGAAACATAACATCATGTAACGAATAATAAAATATAAATTGTATCGACTTTTCATACTTTATTTTCCATTGACAAGGACGAATAATAATAATAATAATACTCTATATAACAAAGAATCTACTAACAAAAAATTTGAAATTTTTTATATATTTTTTTGAATTGATTATTCTTAAAAAGTTGAAACAATTCTTTCATAAATTTTATAATATATAAAAAGATTTTTTAATACTATCGACTAACAATTCATTATGTTCATTTTTTTTCTTTGGAGATCTCTTTCTTATATAAGAAGTAAAAAATATATATTATAAATTTATATTCTTCTTTGAAAACTTTTGTATAACAATGAAATATTTAAATTTACAACCAATAATAATGTATATCATTATTTTAACTTTAGACAGCTGCATTATAATAATTTCTTTAGAAACTAAATCATTATTTAAAAAAAACTTGATTTTTTTTTTTAATATTATTAATTGTTCTTATGTTTCTTATATTATGCAAAAGAGTTATATTATATATTATCTAACTGTATAGAGATAGAGATGTATTTGAAATTAATGAATAATAATTGGCTATATGTTTCAGCTTGGTTTCTTCACCTATTATACTGTGGTTATGGGAGAAGTCAATCCTTCAGGCCCAGTTCCCATAGACAGTGTCTTTATTTATCGTCCAGACAAAAGAGCCGAAGTATGGCGCTTCCTTTTCTATATGGTGCTTCATGCAGGGTACGTTATACTTTTATATTATGATAAAAAAATATATATAATAACGATAAAATATTTTATATTTATTAAATTGATTTTTTCTTCTTATTATTATTATAGGTGGCTGCACCTGTTGTTTAACCTACTGGTGCAGGTGCTAGTGGGACTTCCACTCGAGATGGTTCATGGTTCCCTCCGCATCGGAGTAGTTTATATGGCTGGTGTACTTGCTGGTATGTATCACCTTTTATAAGAATGCAAATCGATGTACAAAATTTTTTACAAAGAAGTTTCATTTTCTCAAAGTTTATGTTAATGACATTATTAAATTATAAAAGGAAGTGAAAAAAAAAAAAAAAAAGTAAAAAATATACTCAGTTGCTCAATTATGTTTAAAGTATTTGAAAATTATCTAATTACTTTTACTTTGCAGGCTCTCTAGGTACTTCTGTGTTTGACACAGACGTGTATCTGGTCGGTGCATCTGGTGGAGTGTACGCTCTTCTTGCAGCTCACCTCGCCAATGTTCTGCTGGTGAGTAACTTTACACCTGGGATCCTTTTAAAACAATATAAAACTCATATACCGTAATGAGCCATAGTTTATCCTCCAAAAAGTATTTTAAAGATTTCCAAATATTACAAATTGTATGAGAGCTTTTCAATATTATATTAATCATACGGGGGAAAAAGTTGTTGTTTTTCAAATATATAATTTTTTTATGGCCAATCAAAAATGCTGTCATAAAAAGTTTTATTATTATTATTCTGTGTAGCATATTGCAAAAGGTCCTTCAAATTTAAATAAAATAACTTATATATGTTAATTAATAATTATATATAATTAATTATATGTTATAACGGTATAGAGAAAACCAAATTTAATAAAATGTATTTTATTATTTTTTTCAGAATTACAACAATATGGAATTCGGCATAGTAAGGCTGATAGGCATTTTTATTGTTGGTAAGTTTTAATTATATAATAATATTATGTAATTTTAAGAATTATTTCATGATTAAATAATCTAAATGTTCTAAATAAGCAGATAAATAATTTCTTAATTAAATATACGTTTGTTTTTTTATTATTAAATATTATATTTTTTCTTTCTTTATGTTCACAGCCAGTGCAGATGTGGGTTTTGCAATATATGATCGATATGCATCAGAACAAATGGGTCCTCCAGTATCTTACGTAGCACATTTAACTGGTGCTTTAGCTGGACTTACAATAGGACTTCTGGTATTAAAAAACTTCGAGCAAAAGCTGCATGAACAACTTATGTGGTGGGTTGCATTAGGTGTATATGCTGCGTGTACAATATTTGCAGTTCTTTTTAACGTATCTAATCCTGATCCATGATATCACGCCTCGCCCCGGCTTTTACTGGTACCTACGTGATGGCACCTTCAACCCCGTAATGCCGAGGCTTTAGAATTCTAAATGCTTTAATAATATATTATATTATATAAATATCTATATATTCCTCCATTTCCCCCCTCCAGCTAGATGACCAAAGAATGGACTGACCTTGGAATATATTAATATGCATATAGTATATTCTAGTGACATAATAAATAAACAAACAATTAAAAAAAAAAGTGTTAATGTGTGACTGTAATACATAAACAGTCCAAAATATATAGGAATATAAAAACAATTAAACTGCCATTTAAAGTGAGAGTGTAAAGAAGAATAAGAAGAATGCTAATTTTTTTGTTGTTTTGTTTTTGCACATTATTTAGTGAAATAATTAGGATATAATAATTAAAAGAAAAAAAATACAAATACTGGTAAACTTTGTGCAATTTCCTCATTGTTATTATGTTTTTTTAATTCTTGTATGTTGCTTTTTTTTAAAAAAAACACAAAAACTTCTAAGTATTTACAGCGTCCAATATATTGCCTTTAGAACAAAAGTAATAAAATAATATATATATTAAAAAAAAATGTGACCAATATATATTATATTTAAAATGCTGAATCACAGATGTACGTATGTATACCTCAGGGGTTATTAGAAACTAAATAATATTGTATAATATGGTATATTGTTCAAGTTAAAAACAAGGCTTCCTATATAATAATTGATTAAAACATTATTTTCGTTTTCCAATACAAATTTGTCCTTCTTTTTTTTAAAATTAGATATAATTTTACTAATATTTAAATTTATAAACAAAAATACCTTGCAATAATAATTAATAACTTTATACTAAACTTTTATCTGTATAATTTTTTTTTTTTTTTTTTTTTTTTTTAGAAAGTCTGATAATAATAATAAAAAAAAAAGGTAATAGAGAATTAAAATAGGAGAAAAGTACATGCATTAAAATTTATAGATGTGCTTCTGGTATTAAAATTTTTGTTTTCAATTTTGAGATTTTAATAATATGTAATTTTGTTACGCAGTATTCATAAAATTTTGGAAAGAGAAAGATGTGGCCGAAGAATATTTGTAATTAATTTTTTTTTCCATATTAACGTTAAAAACAAACAGTATTTCTACTATAATTTTCCTAATTAAATTGTCTCTGTCTCTACCTATAAAATATATCTTTCTTTAAAACTTGTAAACCTCATAGTTTAATTTTATTTGTAATTTTTTTTTACTAAAATATGCATTTGAAAGATCTGTTATGATTTTTTTTTAAGTTTTTTTTTTTTTTTTTTTAAATATTTTTTTAGGCAATAAAATTGCAAAAAAGTGAAATTAATTTTAATATAATTAAATTTGGAAATAAAATTGAAATTAAATACAGCAGCATTAAAGTTTACGTATTATATATAAATTACATGCAGCTATATAAAATGCTAGTCATAATTAATTATATTTCTAATTTACATCCAATTTTTATTTGTAAAATAAAAATATACCTACTTTTTGTCAAAGTATTTCGTATTTTTCGTATATTTAGTGATTAATATGATTTTTAGTGTATTCTTCCTTTTTCTATTATTAAAACATAGGTTGTTAATATTGTTTAATAAATAAAATACATTATAATTTTCTAATTTTTCCATATGTATATAAAATTGTATATGTTTAAATAAAAAAATAAATAAATTTGACTTTATATTTGCAAAATAAAAAATAGTGCATCCTATTATGTCTTTTATTTTTATTTTTAATATCTTGAATATCTTGTCTTTAAATATTGTCATAAACCATAACAACCAGTTAAATTAGTAAAAAAAAAAAAAAAAAAAAAAAAAAAAAAAAAATCAAACATATTTTAAACAAAAAAAAATTGTTATTATTTATATTTAGTTGTATAATTTAAAACTGTTAAAGTATCACCGCATATGAAATGAACATTGAACCGCTTACAGCCCCTTGCCATTCCAACTTGAAGCTGCAGTGAATTAAGGGTTGTAATTAGAAGGCTGAATCACTGAAATTCAAAAGCTAACCCATTATTTCTTTTTGTCTTTCAAAATTCAATAGCAAAACCTATTATTATATATATATATATTATAAAATACCTGAAACAATCAGATTAGCGAGAAAAAAATAACTTTGTTATTTTATAATGAGTAAATTTTTAAATATTGATAATTAAATATTTTCAACGTATCCTCCACCCATTTTCATTTATTTGGAGTTATCAGTTATCATCATATTCATTATTGCGGGGGGGGGGGGATGCTCTTCTGTATATTCTAGTCAATATCTCATAATAAAGCAATTAAAGAATTAAAGCACTTGAATGAATTATGTAGATAATTCATTGTTAAATTATTTATAAATTTGAATGTAAAATAAATCATTGCTCTTATCCTTGTAGTATTATATTAAAAAGAGCTGACAATTTAATTGGTTGAATAACTTCTGTGACACACATGCACCATTGCTGCGATATTGTAAAATGCACTGTAACACGAAGCGATCCGGAAGCGATCCAACTTAAAAACTTTCAAACATTTTCGCGGTGTTTATACCACGTGATTTGATAACCAGCGATTGGACGAATCCAATCGCATTTCGTTTGATTTCGTTTCACTGGTCACGTGATAATCAGCTGTGAGTGGCAAGCCATTTTTAGAATTTTTATTTAGTCCGGTGAAAGCTTTCCTTTTTTTTTTTATTAATGCTGAGAAATCTGATTGATTTTCGTCACAATGGTTAAAAGCTGTTGTGTTCTTGGCTGCAAGCAGCGATATTCTAAAGACTCTGGTGTCAGTTTTCACCGTTTTCCTGCTGAACCAGAGTTGAAAGAACAGTGGGTAAAGGCTGTAGCCCGTCATGATTGGCAACCTTCATACCATTCTCTAGTTTGTGGAAAACATTTTATCACTGGTAAGAATAGATTATAAGTTACTTTTTAAAATATTAAACAAAATTAGAAATCGTCATTTGTACTAGATTTCATTTTAATGCGTCACAAGTGCTCGTCTCGGTCCATCTGTTTGTGTAAAACAGTGAGATTTATTTTGGACATAGGTTGATGGTGGCTGGTTTTTGGTAGTTTCTTGTTTCCTTATAGTGATTGAAAGTGAGTAGTTTAATAAAAAAAATAATAAATCCTGATTTTATTTTGAATCAAAAAAGCACACAATATTCCATTGAATATGATATGTAATTACAAATATGTGTGTACTGTACTGTCAGTACTGTATGTAATGTAATACCGTATGATATGATAATATGTTCTGTAACATGGCCGATATAATTGATATTATAATCTAGGTATGTATTATATTTTTTCTGCTGTCTTTTTAGTTAAAAATTGGAACTTTGCACTGATACAATTGGCATTAAACACTTTTAAGCAAACAGACATTTCATAATGCACTCACAATCAGTAACTTCTGTATGCCTGTCCGAAGGTCTGCAGATAAAAGGCCCTACAACAAAGAGGCCCTGGCTGTGCACACAGGCATAGGGTTTTTTGTCTGTATGTGAGTTGCCTTACAAGTATATAAGGGTATACAGGCTCAGACTGACCATAAGAGCAAGTCTGTGATAGCAGCGGACATGGCCCCCCATTTCAAGGCCTCTAAGACCCAAAAAGGGGTGTAACCAGGGTGTTATGTTACTTTTTGTGGCCCCTAGAGAGGGTGTTACACCCCTTTAGCGGACGAGACCCCTTGAGTACCAGTCCTACCCTGAGGTTATATTATAATTTCATAGTATATTTTTGATTTTATAAGCTCTCCATGATCAATTTATTATTTATTGCTTCTCGTACATAACTTGCTATATATGATGTTTTCAGGGAGACCCTCTGCTGAACCTCAACATCCAGACTTTATACCGAGCTTATTTCCACACATATCCATGTACCAACAGTACAGATCAAAGTATGCCAAGAGGGTATTACTTATGTCTGAAACAACACCTTCTACGTTGCTCTCTAATATCCCTGAGGGGCCATCAACGTCACAAGGTATAGTGCTTTTTTATGGAAGAGTTTATTATTTTTTAAGTGTTGCTGTATTTGATATATTGACAAAATTACGTATACCGGTATATGATGTATATGTATATATGGTGCATATTCCGATATATCAAATCGTAACCATATTTTGTGAAGTATATATATATATTTCTTATGATTATTATTGTGTATCATGCATAATTGAGCATTTATAGTTGATTGTAATGAGATTTGTATTTTTTATGTACATAAAATTATAAACTTCACAAATTTTGGTGTTGTATTGTATCATGCTCACAGGCAGTTTCAAATATTGCTGATTGAATTCATGGCAGTCTAATGTTTTTTTTTTTTTTAAATGATATTTGAAATTGAATTCAAACAGACAGTTAATATCACTTTTAGTAGTATTAACTTGAAGGCTTCAAAGTCACCATTGAATTTAATTCTGTACCTTGAGTATCCAGAATTTGAAGTTTAATCTCCATTTTAAATAGTTCACAAGGTGCTTTTTTTTTTTCTTCAAGCTTTTATTATTACATCTGCCTGATCAGTCTTGCTTTTTGTACTAACAGGACCATACAGTAATTACACAGTTCAGTATCTGTTAACTACATTGAGGGTCAATGTGCAGCTCTGGCCATTAGTTTGAGAACGGGGCAGCGGCAGCCGCAGCGTTTTCTCATAAAGATAACATAGTGTGGTTGCCTATACAATTCGTTCTCAAACTAGTGGCCAGAGCTGTAAATGCTTGAGAAAAATAGAGATTTAATCACACAGATGACATTAAGTTTAATATTCTCAGTTAAAGGAAATTTTTGAACTTAAAAGTTAAGATAGATTGATCATACAGTAGTGATCATTAGATAAAATGATGAAGATGCCTATCAGTTAATGTTATCAAAGAAAAAAAGAGGAAAAAATTAATCATCTTACTACAATATTTTCCATGGCTATAGGTGAATAGCTCAATGGCACAGAATATGACAATATTTACATTAATTTTTATGTTCTGTAGGAAGCTGTCTTCTTTCTCAGCTTCTTACTTCACTAGTTTTCTTGTCTTGCAATGGGGAATTCTGGTTACTTTTTTTTATTGCACGTACTTATTAATTGGTGGTATTTATTAATTTTCCTGACAAAATTTCATTTTTTTTCCTAACCGTGCCCCCTGAAAATATTAAATTAGGTTTAATTATTTGAACCTTAGGGCGCTTGTTTTGGCCAAACTAGCGTAATACTGCGCATGCGCATAAGGAGACGTGTTTTTATAGCATGACTGTACTATTTTACCTTCCCCTATTAGCCTGTCCACGCTGCCCACGCCCCCTCCTCACCCTGAGCATCACGCACAAATTATCAGCTGTTTTTTGTTGTTGTTTTTTGTCAACAAGCTAAAAGGATAGTTTCAGAGATAATTCACTTAAATATATGATGTGATTAACTAATATTTAATGTGATCAACGTCTCGCACCTATTTTATAATTCAAAATCGGGCACAACAGTACATTATATGGTATTAAAAAATTTATCAGTCAACGTGTTAGGGAGGCCTTTGAATTTTCCCTCCTCCCTTCTCCCCAACCCTTTAACCTTCACATCATACTCCCCTCGATTGCTAGAAACATAACGGTACCTGAGCTAGACTTTGCGCTAGGACACAGCTGGCGCCATCTAAGCAACTACCCTTCAACTATAAATTTGAAATTTCGTTTAAAAATACGTAATTTTTAATTGCCGATTTTAATTAGATTTTAATTTTTCAAAAAATAATCGCACGTGTTTCCACATTACTATAGTTAAGCTTTTGTAAGAAAAAGTGTCAAAACAACATTTTGAGACTTACTTGAATTCCCAATTTTCATTGGATAAAATATCCAAATTGAAATGGTTTATGTTTTACTGTACATAGTAAATGACCTATTAGGACAATAAATAATAATAAGTTATGTAGTGAATGTTTGTTTGTATGTGTTTGTTTCAGAAGAGCCAGATATCACTATAGAGGTGCTGACACAAGAGGCCAGTCCAAAGATACCTGCAGAGACTGCAGCAGCTGACACCTCAAGCTGCAAGAAGAGGAAGAATGCAAAACCACGAAGGTTTATTCCACATCCTCGTCGACACTTGCCTGCCCCGACAGTCTCAGAGTCTTCCAGCTCCGAGCAGAATACCTCAGGCAGAACTATATTTGGTGAGTACTTTAGCTGTCACTAATTTCAATTTAAATGAGACAGGAATACTTGTAATGTCTAATAAAAGTGAATCTATCTGCTCTGCTACCTTTCGTAAAAAATAAAAGAAGAGTACTGTATTTTATAATTTTGTGTGTAAATATATGATAGTGCTTTACTATGAGTTGTGAACATTCTTGCCTTTCCAAGTTATTATATTTTTTTCCCTCTACTTAAGATTGATTATAAATTAGATTATTTATTGTAAATTTGCTGTACCTATACAGTACATACAAAGAACCACATTATTCACTAAATTATTCTGCAAGGAGGCAGTATCTCTACTAATGCATATCGATGGCTTCGCGGAAAACCAAACTATCTGTAGTCTCCGCGCGCCTCAAATTTGGAACATCAGAGCTCTCCGCAGCCTCGGACTGGCCATGAGAGCAAGTCCGCAATAGCGGGTGTGCCCCCCCCCCCCCCCCGTTTAGAGGCCCCCAAGGCCCAAAAGGGGGCGTAACCAGGGTGTTACACCCCTTTTTGTGGCCCTTAGAGAGGGTGTTACACCCCTTTCGCGGACGAGGCCCCTTGAGTGCCAGTCCGACCCTGGCTCTCCGCCTCTCCCAAAATTGAAGCATCTGTAATGGTGCACTGGTAAGAGATACTTCAATTTCAACAGAGGCAGGAAGCGCAGATGTTCCAAATTTGAGGCACACAGAGACTACAGATAGTTCGGTTTTCGCGGAGCCATCAATATGTAAGTAATGATGTTCGGAAACCCTGATCCCTTGTTCCAAAAAATGCGCAGTTCCATTTAAAAAGCATTAGATGCTCGTCATTTTTTTGTGGTTTGGGGTACAAAAAACTGGGCTTACAACTTCGTTGCTGTATTATAAATCTAAAATAATAATAAATATAAAAGAAGAAAAAGATGATGGAAAGTAAAAACTAAATTCCCTTAGATTAGACAATAAGAGATAGTAAGCTGACAAAGACACCGTATGAGAAAAGAAAAAGAGAGGGGAAAAAGTGTAACATGACAATAAAATAAATGTACAACAAATGTACAGCTCTGTTCAAAATTAAAGAATTGGGTGGCGGCAACGGTTTCTTATAAAGATAGCATAGTGTTAATTGTGGTTGCGGTTTGCTTATACAAATCGTTCTCAAACTGTTGGCCTGAGCTGTACAACATGTACCTAAATTTAAAATAAAAATGATAATCATAAAAATGCTTTTGCCAGTTTATATTAGCTGTTGATAGTGATTAGAGCAGTGCATAGACCACATCAGCTATGCATGGCTCCAGATTTTGATTTGTCTTTAGATTAGGACATCTATACCATTGATATTGATATAAGTAGTCACCACGCCATACTGAATACAAGCTAAACCACTATTACTATGAGTAATAATAATAGAGATTTATCGAGCAAAAGAAATAGTACAGACAGTCACAAACATAGTACATATCCTTGTTATAATATGATATATTTATTTGTGCATTTCCACCTGGTTTACAATTTATTTTCCCTCACCCATGTTAATGTTGTTAATGTGTAATACCATCTCTCTCTCTCTCTTCTTTATTATTATTTTTATTATTATTTTATTTATGTTCTATGACTTTTATCCATTATGTACCGAAATAAAATGAATAACGTTCAATACATTATCCTTATGGAAAAATAGACAAACTGGCAATATGACTATAAAAGATAAATGAGATAACAGGTATGAGGGGAACATAGTGCTCAAATAAAAAAAGAGGAGAAGGGGCATACAAAGTTGTAATTCAGTCTATTGTTGTGTAAGTTTTTTATTTCCGCGTGGTACCAGTATATACATGAGGAAAAAGCATCACTGTTGATACATGTGATAATATGATAATAAATTAAAAGTGAAATTATATAGAATAGCAGGGAGATAGATTACAGCACATTGAAAATTCATAAAACGCAAAGATTCTTTAATTTAATTGGGACTTGATTGGATTTAATTGGCTCGTCTTATTTCATGCGTCCTCTTGCTGCAATGTCCCTTACATGTCTTCCGACTCCCTGTATAAATTTGTAGACAAGCATGATTCAAGCTTTTACACTAGCGCCTCGATTGGCAGCCAAAACTACTATATTACAAATACTGCTTTACAAAGGTTTGAGGTCTTGTTGTCACCTGAGCGCAAGAATTCCCAGAGCGAAGTAGTTATCTCTCTTTTTTTTTTTTTTTTTTTTAGAACTTAAGATCAGAATCTTTGAACCAATTGGAAATAATTTTCTTCTTCTTTTTCTTTCATTTTTTGGGTGCCTTGCTATTTTTTAAAATCAAGAGTTCACTGACTTATGCACCTATAAAACTGTCCCTGTGATGCAGTGGCTAGAGTGCATGTCTGGCATACCAACGTTCAATACCAAACCCATGCTGGCCCCACTTAATGACCAGCTAGTAGGTTTGTGTAATTTAGCGTTAACCTGTTCACGACGGAGTTTTCTGCTTATCCCATAACGTTCAGCACGTAATATGACATGCTCCATTGTGAACGGGTTAATGTCTCAGCATGTGTGCATTTCCAGGGAGGTTCAGGGGCAGTCCAGGCAGTTGGACCACTGCTTGTTCATAGTCATGAGTTCTGGCACCGTAAAGGTGATCAGAGCAATACAAATCTAGTAGCAGTAGCCCAGTGGTGTGCAGTGGTTTGGACTTGTGGTCTGGCAAGTCATAGCTCATAACCAAATAACTGTGAAGCATTTGTCCTGACTTACCTCTGCAAGGGAATTATAACCTCAAAGATTTATTGTATCATATACCTTTGAGATATCAAAACTACAGGGGGGGGGGGGATAAATTAAAATAAAATTACAAGGTTAAGGATTAATTGATTTAGAATGCATTTTAGAACATCCATTGCATAGTGTAGTGTAGTTTTGTAGGCATGTTGTAGGTTGAAAAACTTATCTTTGATGTATGACACAACTTATGCAAATGTAAATATTGATTGCACATAAAAATGTAAAGCGATGCTTACCTAAAAGTAAGTTGTTTTTTTTGTACTTTTCTAAAACAATTCAATAGTACTGAGTCATTTATTTGACTTTTCTAGTCTGCGGAATAAGCAAGCCCCGCAATGATATGCCCCTTTACTATGAGAGTAAAAAATTTGCACGTCTTGCTCTAGTTGCTAAGCTTACCTAAAAAGGTGTACAGATTTTTTACTCACACAGTAAAGGAAATCTACTACGTCCGAGTTTTCCTCTTGACCCTTGCGGGGCTCGCTTTTCCCGCAGACTAGAAAAGTAAAATAAACAACTAATTTCAATTGAATTATTTTAGAAAAGAACAAAAATGACTTATTTTTAGGGTTAAGGGTTAAGTATCACTTTGAATACTGTAGTAGTAAATACAATATCCTCGAAGTTCATATTGTATACTATTTCTGAAATGACTAACTTTTCATTGATAATTAAAATCAAACAAAAGCCCAAAAATTACATACAGTATTATAGAACAACGTTTACTTGTGAATGATAGGAACTTACCTGCTTACTCTTTTTTTTTTTTTTTTTTTTTTTAAAGAGAGAGAGAGAGAGAAAGAAACTTCATGTAAAAGCATTTAAAATCATGTCTGAAACTAATTTTTCTAGCATCATTTATTTATTTATTATTATTATTAAATGATAAGTGGTGTTCTTAAAATGTGAGAACATAGAAAATCAGCGAGGGTTTTGTGCTGAGTCATTTTCACACTTTTTGGCTGTAATTGGTAACTGCTTATTGTCTTATTGTCTTTAACAATTTTCTGCTGAGCAAATCATCATTGTAATGCTACTTACTTTAATTGAGTAAAATACTTTTTTGTTAATTTAGAAGACAAGGATAGAAGAGGAGACTAGCAAGAGCCTTGCCATAGTAAAGAGAGTACACACTTTGGTGTAAATTTTGCTAGCACGAAGTCTAAACTCTAGGAGAAAAGGTACTATATGTGTGTGCCTTGGTTGGTACTTACAGACTGACAAGAGAGAAAAACTATAACTGATGTACTATTCGACTCTCTTCACTATGGTAAGGCCCTTGCTGGTTTCCTCTATCATTTCTTTTTAATTTATCAACATAACTGTGAAGGTTTATTTTCCTTGATATTGCTGTTTAACTTCGTGTTATCAAATGTCAGTAAGTTATTTTGCAATAGTTCATCACAAATAATGCAGACAGTGAAGCAGAAAAATGTTCATACAGATCACAACTTTTGTGAGTGGTTCGGGATTTTAACAGCTTGTGAACATCTTTGTTGGATTGGAAGAAGAATGTTAGAGCCATGTATTTAGATACAAAATGTATAAAAAGTTTTACAATAAAACTACACGACACAATAGCAGACAAAAAGTAAATGCTCACTGCCCTCTTCATTTAATCAAAGGAGAGAATAGGAAAATCAATAAGCGCCTTACCTCATTGTCTGTAGGTTGGTGAAGATCTTAAAAACACAGTTTACACAAGACTGTTCAAGGGCACTTGTCATCTTCCTGAGTTGTTTTGAGTGTAGTCGTACTCTTCTACCATTGTAACATTTATTTGATTTTTTTTTCTATCGTTGTTGTTGTTGTTGTTGTTGTTTTTTTTCCTTCGCTATTTATTGCTATTTAGGAGGAATTTAGTTCCATGTTTTGGAAGTTAGTTGCTTTAGATCAGGGTTTCTCAACCGGTGCTCCGCGGAGCACTAGTGCTCCGCGAGATGGTTTCAGGTGCTCCCCAAAATATAGGAAGAAGTAAAATTAAAAAAGGAAAAAGAGAGAGATAGAGAGAGAGAGAGAGAGAGAGAGAGAGAGAGAGAGAGAGAGAGAGAGAGAGAGAGAGAGAGAGAGAGAGAGAGAGAGAGAGAGAGAGATAACAAAATAAAATTTGCTCATAATTTTTAAAAAAATACAGTACAAAACGTCTCAATTTTTATGAGTATTGTGTTTCTGAATTATATGTATATTATTAACAATTTATTTAATTTTAGTTAAGTCATTTATTTAGTTTTGAAAAATATAAAGGTCCCTAGTTTAAACGTTCAGTTAATACTGAAGGTTGAAACTAAGGACAATATTATATTTTCTAAGCAGCCTTAATTTTCCAAAATATAAATTCAAGTTAAATTTTTCAAGCTTTTTACAGAATCGTTTTGATTTTTTTTAACAGGAGGCAGTATTTGTAACAGTTCTATTACTACCAAATATTTTCAGAAAAATATTATCTCTCAAAATAAGATTTAAAATCGTAAAATATTTTAGAAATGTTCAAAATTACGCGTTTAAAAACAATTTATTTTGTTTATTTTTCAATTAACCACACAATTTCTGCTCTGAAGTTACAAATTTATTACTTAATCTTCCTTGATTCCATTATATTTGTAAAATTAAAATGGGGTGAATGTTAATCTTCTTGAAATTATGTTCACTTAAATTCACTTAAATTTCCTAAAAAACGGTCACGTGGTTGAAAAAAAAAATTCGCACCTGCGGCGGGCTTTTTTGGGGGGCTACGCCCTCCAACCCCCCCAGTGCTCCGTGAGCGCTCCTTACTCCTAAAAGTGCTCCGCAACTCAAAAAGTTGAGAAATCCTGCTTTAGATCATCAACTTGTGTGATTTTTTTCTCCCCCTCTCCATTTAGGTTTTAATTATTTAAAAGTGTTGCTTTGCATTTTGTCATTCTGTGTAGAATGTTTTAAGTATGGATATATTATAATCAAGTATCATAATTGTTAACCAACTTCTACGTACCTGTTGCACATACAGATAGGTCTTACCTTTTTCATAATCAATTGAATAGGGACCTATGATCACAGTGAGTTTACTGTGCACATTGCCCAGAAAAATCTGACCGATTGCGTTGAAGTCTTCCCACATGTATATCATTCGGAGTCATGAACCCTGAAGTCAGATTCTTCTGGAACCAAACTTAGTAAATCAGGGCTGATTCTGTAACTTTTTCGTTTTGTTGTCGGCAAACAAATTTGCGTTAGAAATTGATTAGTTATGAAGTTACAGAATCAGTCTCCTGGGGACTATAGTAGAAAGTGATATATCTCATACCTGATTGTATAATATGTTAAATAATCAATAATATAGACTGCTTAATTTGATTCACTTTTGGGTGTGGTGTTGCAAGTCATGTCTCATAGGCTGTGAATTCATGAAGTAAGCGGCTTGTCCTCTTACTTCTTCTCTGGCCTGCTAATGGAACTGTGTAGGGCAGAAATGCATTGTTCCACATCCCAGGAAAGAATTAATAAGTTTAAAAAAATATTTAGAAAATAGTTGGTAGAGATTAGAGCTCGTTAAATTGAAAATTAATAAAATGCAAAGATACTCTAATTTATATAGTAAATTGGGACTAGGGACCAAATATTCTAGCTTGAGCTAGTTAAAAATATACATTAAGGAATGAGGATACAGTGTCAAAAATAAAATACGATATGATATACCTAGCATCTCATGTTTTCACACTACATCAAAGGCACAACATTTTCTTATGAGGAAAGAAAAAAAAATCTTTACAGACTTGTGCTGCATTGGATGCACTAGCTTTTTTTTTTTTCTTTTTTTTTTCTTCTTCTTTTTTTCCCCCTATATAATTATGTTGTACACCCAGTGTGTTTAATGAATACTATACTGATATACTAAAACCATAATCTAAATTATTGTTATTGTATTCTGATTTCAGGCTTACCTGAAAAGCTGGTACAAAATAGACTGGATGAACATATGATTGAAATCCAAAAGGAGATGCAGAGTCAAATGAGAAAACAACAAAGTGAGATTCAATTACTTCAGGTACAGGTAGATATGTTGCGAGAGAAAAACTCTCGACTTGCGAAGGAACCTAAGCCCACATCACGAGATGTTCTCTCGGATGTGTATCTGACAGATAAAAGTAGATGTTATTATTATACTGGTCTTCCTAATAATGAATCATTTTTATGGCTTCTAAGTTTAATAGAAAATGAAGTTCAAAGACCATCAGTTAAAATAACATCATCAAAACAATTACTTCTTGTATTAATGAAATTGAAATTAGATCTACAACATATTGATTTAGGTTATAGATTTGGTATAGCAGCCAGTACAGTTTGCAGAATTTTAAAATTCTGGGTACCAGTTTTAATGACAAACTTACAAGCATTTTTAGAAAACCCTGATAAAGATGGTGTATTAAATTCTTTATTAGAAGGAGAAATTAATGAAAGTGAGTTATCAGAATATAAAACATGGCCAGAGAAAATATTAGCTAAAGCTGTTACATTTACAAATGGACTTAAGGCAACTCCTAAATCTTAATTGTCTTATTTGTTGGGTTGTGTTTTTATAAACTTACACACAGGCCATGTATCCTCGTCCTCTCTCTCAACTTCATTAATAATACTACCACAAATGCGAGATGTTACATTAATGATTACTTTTTCCTATTCAATTGTGAATCAAGTATTATGTAGATATATCAACACTTCCTCTTCTTCTATTCCCCATTTTATAAGCAGAGTGTCATAAATTATTTACTAGGAGAAGAAGAAAGTTCAGTTCACTCTTCATTTTGTAGAATAAAAAAAATAAAAAAAAAAAAAAAAAGTGCACAACATTAAAATACACTTGTAACTTAATTGCCAACTTAATGACCTGACTGAGCAGCACACAAAATCAAGAGTTTACTGAAAACATTAATATATTTTAGATGGATTATTCATCTAATATTTTCCTAATAATATAGTATTTCTCCTTGAGGAAATCATTTCACTTTCTCACTGTTTAATTTCAATAAATGATAACCATAGTTTTTTTTTTTTTTTGGCGTGGTGTTCATTATTGTTATTTGTAAGAGGCTCAAATTTTAATAGATAATTTTAGTGATAAAAATAATTCTCAGTAGTTGTAGAAATGTATTTATATTTATCCTATATATGTGTTTTGCCATTATATTCTTAATAAAATATAATATTGAACAATAATAAAATTCTGGAATATACAGTATTTTTAGTACTGTTTTTTTTCTCGGGCTTCTATAATTAAGGTAAGGATATATACATGCAAACAAAAATAAAAACTCCTTCAATTTCATGTTCTTGGTTTATTATTATTATTTTTAATTAAAAAACCAAGTACTACACTGTAAGGAAAATGTAGCATAGAAAAGGCATTGTATGGCATTTTGAATTTTATCCTATACGTGAACATTATAGGATTTATAATTGTGTTTATTTTTAACATCTAAATGACATTACGTTTACTTCATACACAAATATGTTCTCCAATCTTATTTTAAGCAGAGAATATGCTTTGTAGAAGTATAGTAAGGCATTTAGATTTTAATGCAAGGTTCACAGTGTCGTACCTAAAAGTTCACTAACTTTAAATCCCATTTCAATATATAGTGACTTTACATTTTGCAAACATTTTAGGTACGGCATTTTTAAACCATTATTTGAACAATGTTAACATTGTAAAGTAACTATATCCCTTAACATACAGGGTAAAATACATAAACAATAGCTGTTCTTACTAAAGTTAAAATACATGATCTTTTTTTTTTTATCTATATAAACATTCATAATTTTCTTTCAAAGATCATTATTTTAATATAAATGTGATTTCTTAATATTATTAAATAAATGCACAAATATAGAGCTAAAGTGCATAGCTGATTTTACAAAACTGATGTGATTACAGTCAAAATATCAGAGAATTCAGTTGATTATGCTTTAACAAAAATGTCAGAAATAATATTTACCTTTTTTTTTTTTAAACAGTTCTAATCAATATAATATCATATTATCAAAAGTTAGGTTACTTTTGACTATTTCTTGTCAGAGTGAGCATAATTTTTGTTTACTTCATTCCAACCATAACTGTAATACAAATAATTTCAATCTAATATAAAAATGGAAGATATTTATTATTTTGGAACATGAAATATTTAACTTTTATTTATTTACTTTTTTTTTTTTTTTTTTTTTTTTCATCACTTTGTATGTCTTATATTTGCTTTGCAAACAATTAAAACATTGTTTTACTATCATAGTTTTTTTTTACATCACTATTATAATATTATATAACTTGATATAAAATTGGATATATGTACAAAATATTGCACCACTCAATATAGTCCCTTGATTATCACTTTGATTGTTAGTTTTTTACATTGTTATATTATTTGAGTAGGATATTTATAAAATATAAATCTTTTCTAACCACTGTTTATATTTTTAGAGTCATACCTCTTTTTTTTTTTTCATCACTTCACTTTTTACAGTCAAATAATATATCAAATTTTTTTTATTAATGAACACAGTTATTATGGAAATTGAAAAGGAAAAAAAAAATGACCCAACAATATAAAATTTTCTAGCAAAAACACTTCACCATTAAATTGCACTTTATATAAATTTACAAACGTCTGTGAAACTGTCATGGAATCAAAGAAATGCGTTTTTTTGTTGTTTAATGTGACAATTAAATGCATTATCCTGCATGTGTAATATGAAACATGCTGGTTATGAAGTGGTCCGAGTTTCAAGATCTCGTTGGCAACTGGAATTGTTGTTTTCCTCTAAATCTTCAACAACAAGCTCTTCATCGTTAGCTGGTTCTGATTCTCCATCCACAAACCTGTAAATAATAATTTCATATTAAACTAATTCTGTATGGGATATGCACAATATTATAATAGTTTTGTTAGCTTATTTTTAGTAATATTTATTTATAAGTAAAACATCATCAGAATTATTTACGCTATATTGAATAGCGATTATATTATATGGAATAACAGTTTTTGTTGTAAAATATTAATATTTTTGTATATCCAATTTATCTACATGTATGCTCATGTACTTTAGCTGACTTTAGTTTCAGTATACAGTAAATTATATAATTTCTTCTTTACAAGTGCTTATTAAGCAATTAGAACCAGCATTGGAGAATACTCGGGTTGCATATTTCTTGTTTTTTTTTATGTATTTATTTTTCTCACATACAGTTACAAAGTTTTCAGTACAAAATGCTGTGGAGAGAGAGAGAGAGAGAGAGAAATCTTCAATGGTTTTATCTTTATTATTATTATTATTGTTTTATTACAAAATTGTAGAAAGATTTTCTTCTATTGCACTTATATAGTGTCGTGTCAGATTAATACATTGCCAAGAGAAAGAATATTAAACATAATACACTTTTAGTTTATTTCAACCTAAATATAGATCGTAAATGTATGTTGAAAAATTACTTTCTTCCTGTCCTAAGTAATTAATTAATTTGTTTAAATACAGCGTCGAAATAAAAATAATAAAAGTTGTCCCAATTAGCAATAAATTAACGAGGCTGTAGATTATAAAAATCAACGAACTTCCATATCATACAAAATTTTATTGCATCGTCTTGTTTACCGTTCTCGCGATTTAATGAGTTTACGTGGTGGTGGTGATATAAGTTGTTTAAATTGTTTTGATAAAATGTATTGTATGGATCAATGTGCGGGCTTCAGGGCAGACTTTTTTTTTTTTTTTTTTTTTTTTTCTTTACCACAAGTGTAAAGTACACACGACCACGATAAGAATTTTTACCATTCAAAAACTCGTGCTAATTTTATGCAAGGTTATTCTTATAAGAAAAACAAACGCTGGATTTAAATGGTTATCGTGGTCCTGTGTACGGTACATAACGCTTTGTAACTTTCATTTTTTCGTATATACGCATTTCTTAAAACAACGACAACTAACCATGAAACATCAAAGAAGATTGAAAATAGACACTATAACCATAAGTAATACATGTTGTCAGTAAAGTCTTGCGTGTTTCTAAATGCAAGTAAAACCCTCATGGGCTTTCAAAAGGTATATTTGTCGTGTATTAAATTAAAGCACTGTGTTTTATATTTGTAAAAATGTGTTTCTATTACAAGATGTAATTGAATATATAACCAATAATGTATATTTTACGCTTATCTTCTAAAATCACGCGACAGAATGATCTGAAGCCTTTTTTGTTTTTCCCACAAGGACAAGGGCTCAAGTTTATTGAAAAATAATAATAATAATAATATTTTTCAGGGTTTATCCAGATTAAGCGCACTTCAATGCAAGCTCTCGCCGCTCTTTGAGCAGCATTGCTTATACGCGATGTTTTGTATGGCCGCAGTGATGCGCTGCTTCAGCTCCACCACGTTGCGCACTGGCGTTTTAAACACTTAATTCATCACATAGCTTCATAAGTAGTAATTAGAGGGCGTCATGAGTCAGAAAATCTTAAAGCCCAAGCTGTTAGTCAATTACGGCAAATCCAATGGTTGAGAAAAACCTTGCCTAAAACTCATGACTCGTAAGACTGTTTTTTCTCAACTGTTGGATTGGTCAAGACAGCTTAACAACTTGGGCTCCTAGGTCTCCTGACAACTTCTTCTTATGAGGCTGTGTGATGAATAAGGTACTTAAGATGACAGTACAGTACGCAACCTGATGGGGCTGAAACAGCGCAGTGCTGCAGCCATCCAATCCATCGTGCAAGCAATGCTGCGCAACGTGCGGCGAGAACTCGAGGTGTGTTTGGATATTTTCAACGGTGGAGAAACCCTGATGAAATTTAAAAGTTTTTTTTTTTCAATAAACGCGAAATATTGTACTGGTGCAAACAATTTTTTCAGATACTAAGATACAGTCGTGATTTTTATTTTAATTTTTTTTTCTCCTTCTTTAAATTTGTTTAGTGCGAAGAGCCAATTTGACCTTTTTATTTTAAAAATGTTAAATACAGGCACAGTTTTCTCTGTGATACAGGGTTTTAATTTATGACAAGTATACTTTTTCAAAGATCTGGAGTGTTTTATTTTTATGGAAAGACTTTATGTACGCACCCTGTAATATTTATACTATAATTAAAACTGAACATAAAAGTTTTAAATTTTGACTCCCTCTCCCCTCCTCGCATAATATTATAATTGTTTTTTTTTTTTTTTTACAATCAACATATCAGCAAGATGAATTGCATGTAGAATGAAAGACAATAATGTTGTAAAAATAATTTAGCAATTGTTGTGTTAGAATGGAATGCAAACTCGTGCTGTGAGCTATTTAATGAAGCTGCATTTTGTCCTCATTGTTGACACCAGGAAAAGATTGCACATTCCACATAATATATATTTTCTGCCTTCGAGGCTTTGCTGTACAGTAATTTATTTTAGTTATGTGTTGAACTATCAGGTTTAAAACACATCATTAAAATTGTTATTTCATTCCTTTCTATATGCAAGTACTCTATATTATGTACAAGCTTTGGTTCTTTATTTATTATACAATATATTTAAATAAGTAATATAAATAAATAAAAATATACATAAATGTCGGATTAATTCTATAATGTAAATCATATAACTTGCATTTTCACAAAAGTCGATGTCAATTGCATTTTTTTTCTTTCCTTTGATTTGTTTGCATATTAATTGCAATTAAAGAAAGGTGATTTGCTTATAACTACAAAATAAATACAGGTAAATACTCACGTGTAAGGTTTTTCTTCACCACGCATGTCACAAATAACATTGGTAAGTGCCATGATGTAATTTTTAGCTAGTGTTAAAGTTTCAATTTTTGAGAGCTTACGTTCCATCTTTACATGTGGTATCACCTCTCGTAGTTGCTGTAAAATATAATATGTAAAAATAAAAAAATCATGTTAACTATAATATATAATTTTCATTATATACTGTATAATAATATACATAATGATATACTCTCTACTCTACTATACACCGCGCTCTGCCAAAATCCGGTTCAAATTAGGTCAATATGAAAATCCACTTTATATTATATTATATACTTCTTCTTTTTCTTATAATCGTGAGCAAATATATATATAATATTATACATCAATACAAAAATAGCAGGATGTGTTATTTTTAACATTCATTCATTTTTCCTTTAAAAAAATTATTAATGTAAAAAAAAAAAATAATAATAAAATAAAAAAAAGTTTGCTATTAATGTAGGTCAAGGTCGTGTACGTGATAAGTGTTAATTTAAAAACTCGATCATCTTATTTCTTTATATTTACCGTTATAATTTTTTTTGTATTATATATATATGTTTAGATTTAGCATAGTTACGTACCTCAAAGGCGTCATTTAAACTGTGCATTCTCATACGTTCTCTCTCATTACTCTCCAAACGACGTAAATTTCGTTCTCTTGCAGAAACTCTACGTTTACTTCGTCTGTGTTGAGCTGCTGCATTGTTTAACACATTTACAGGTACACCTCCTCCACTTAAACGTCTTGCAGTTCGACGTCTTTTACCTCGTCCTGCGCTACCTTCTCCATCACTACTAGAGCTTTCAGAACCTGCAATATTTGCAACAATTGAGATCTCCAAGATCAGCACTTTATTCTCATCATGGACATAAGTATGAGATATGGAAATAAATAAGGGTTGAAAATTATCAAATCATTATTGATGTACTTATTTTTTTAATCCTATAAGATATTATGGCTTGCTGACGTATAACTTATGAAATTAAATTTAACTACAATAAATGAAATTTATTTTATTTAGTATGAAAGAAATTAATGAACAAAAGCACTGTAGGTATTTATCATAATTTACTTATCTTCTTGTGTGTGTGTGTGTGTGTATTATATTATATAAAATATATAATTAAAAAGAATTTACTACCATTCGTTATGTTTTATGTAAACATACTAATTTTTTCATCATTGAATTGCTAACGTCCGGTATAAACTTAATTACAATATAATTAAATTATAATTAAGAAAAAGAAAAGAAATGTACAGTATATATAATAAACATATATATATACCAATTCAACGAAGCAAACAAAGTAATTAATAAAATTAAAAATATATACCATGATTAAAATCAACATTTTACATCTCCCAAAAAGAAATCAATCATAAAATTCATAATTTAGGTTATAAAAAAATATTAATAAAATTTTAATGCCAATATCTTTTAATGTAATCTTATTTTCACGCATAAAATATATTTGAGAGCATCATATATTTATATATAGAGAGAAAATTTATAACAGGAACTTTTAAAAATTTCTATTTTTAGTGTCCCAGTTCTAAATGTTATTGATTAATATCATATATGATTGATTGTTTACCATTAGTTTGCCTGGAGCTCTTGTCTCCGGTGGGGGTGACTATGGAGTCCTCGGAGGCTTCATTGTCTAATAATTCTACTTCAACATCCTCGTGATCGTGCCAGAATGCACCTCGACGTCGCTCTCCTGCACGTTCACTTTGCCATTCACTCTCCTCCTCCTCGCACTCACTACCCAGCGCCGGGGGCCGTGGACCCCCGGACCTCATGGTTCACTCTTCACCCAGTCTGAAAGAAAACAAAAGATATAGCAATACTTTTTTTTTTTTTTTTTTTTTTTTCTTTTTTCATGTTGCGTTATTGTGCTATACTTTTGATATTATAGCCCCGTCAAAACAGTCTTTTCAACAGGTTATATAAATGATGTAACTGCTGCACGCACAAATTGACCACGGTCTAAATACACAGCCCGGCATTTGCAATGACAAACTTTAGAGAGAAACCGTGAAAACGTCTATAAGCAGGCAGAAAACGTGAAGATAATCTGAGGTCCTTATTTCTCTAATTTACACTCATCTTATGATTTTAATTGAAATGAACTACTTATTAGTTCTTTTACTAAACCTACTTCAAATACCATCATCCTCCTTCACGTAGACTGCAAAGCATAAACATGATTTTCAAGTAAAATTGTTACGCGCTTGTGCTTAATTATACATACAGCAATTATGTACATTATGAAGTACAGCTATTACACTAGGTTTATCACTACAGTAATTAAGCTTTCAATTCAAGGACTATACTATGTGAGAACTATAAAAAAAATTATATGAAGTCTTGAATGAAATGATATAGTATACCTCTTTAACTTCAGTCTTAAAATTTCATTGCATTTATATTATAGAAATAAATAAAAAAAAAATGAAAGAAAACTAATTGGCAATTATCAGTGGGATATAAAAATTGATTGATTTTTTTTTTTTTACAATTTTATAATACGTATACATATACTCATGATTTAAAACATTGTAGAGAATAATATAATATAGTAAATGCGCAAAATTCAACGATAATATACGCATATAACTTTTACTTTTAGCCCTAAATTTAAAAAAAAAAAGTGTTATAAAAAACAATAATGGGCTTGTACTTAATTGTAATAAAGATAATCGCTGACAGCCCACTCTCCTCCTGTCTGAGGGAAAGTTTAAAAAATATATATTATTAATCTTCGTCTGATAAAACGTATGCAGACAAAAATTAAAATTTAATACGCGATATTCCAGTTTTTAGACAAAAATAAATAAAGAGACCAGTTATATATTGAATACAAGTTAATAACCTATGATAATTGTTTTATTTATATAATAAGTATTATTTTTTTTTCTTCTTTATAAAAATGATCTGGTTTGTTTAGGATTGCGGTGTGAATGACCCTCCTCCATGAAGCAAAGCAAAACTTGCGCTCAGGTTTTATATAGAGAAGATAAATTTTATTTGGAGCATTAAGTCTGACACGAATATATTTCATTCTTATAATTCGAAGACGAGAATAAAATAACAATAACTTCTTTAAAAATTTGCTATTTAGTATCTGTATAAAATACAATTAGTTTATATATACTGTAATAGTCTCTTTTAGATTTATAAGTCAAATAATATAAATTATTGTAATAATGATATCAATGACCTATCTTAATTAACAATAAATACTGTTAAATTTCACTATTTAAGTACCACACAATTAATATAAGAACTGATTTCTCTTAACTTTTATATATAAAAAAACATCACCTTAGGGTAGTATATAATAATAAATGAAAAGTAGTTGACTTTTTAGGTAAATTTAATAAAAAAAAAAACACGATAAAAATTAAAATATTTAATTTTTGACGTGGCAAATATTATTTTATATAAAAAAAAAATGTGTTTTTTTGATTGCATGGTATGCAGACATTATTAGTGCTACTGCGCGATTTCCTGCTTGCGGCCCACTTTATTCTTTCTCTCTATTTTTTAACTCCTTCAAAAAAGAGGAGAAGATATATATTATATATATATATATATATATATATATATATATATACTTGGTTATAATGTTACTCTACGTTGGTCTTTGGTTACCCAGCCCTGCCCTGAGGCAAATGCAAACTCTCTCTCACTCACTATAATATCTAACACTCACCTGGCCGGTCTAACAGGCAAGAGCACCGACCTCACATAGCTTATAAAATATATTATGCTTGTTTTTACTATAAAGAGTTAACGATATATAAGCAAAAATATGTGGCACCACCCACAATTTAAATACGTGACAAAATTCGACGTCGCAGTATATTTTTTTTCTCCCTTTCAATTAATTAAAATTAAAGAAGTATATATATATATAAATAAGCTTTGTATTATCTAATACACTTATGGTAAACATTTTCTTTAATTTTAAATTTAGGATAACGGGGATTTGTTTTTTTAATGGAAAGAAACGATATATAACAACTCAATTTTCAAAGAATTCTCTCTATATACATATTTATAAAGTATATAAAAAATCCTTCTGTATTTTTTTTTTTAATTAAATATTTTTTTTCCTTTTTTTATACATTTATATTACAGCATAGCAAAATCTCAAAACAATAAAACGGGACGAGATATCCAATATTATTATTTTTTTTTTAATATTTCGTTGACGTAAACGGAATAAATAAATAATAATTTTTTTTACCTTAAAAATATATCTAACTATTTATTATACTGTATATAAAAAAAAAACTATTTGGAAATGAATAATTTATTATTGCTCTATATTTACTGTTATTTTCGTCTGTGTTTGCGATGAGACAATAGTGACCGCATGTAATGGTGTGATTATTTTTTATTTGATAGTATACGTATTAATATCGCATACAAATTATATTCAAGTGACCTTGCCCTTAGTATTCAAAAAATGAATAAAAGTTTTGAATCTTCGCCAAAACGACTCACCCAAAATAATTTATTATAAATTAAATTACTCATATAAAAAATATTTATTTCCAAGCATGATTTTAGAAAATGACATATTTTGTGTCACTTTTTATATATAATAGTGATTCAGGGTAAAGAAATGTTCATTATATCACGAAATAAAATAAATACGTAATACTATACAGCTCATTTTTAGCACAATTGGTTCAAATACAACATAATATTATGCTATACTGCATAATAACTATTATGTTAAATAGTATTATGTTGTACAGGATATATTTTTTTTCTAATTTAGCATAATTATAATTATATAAATGCTGCATAACTTACGTAATTTATTCTTTCCATGTATTCCATTTTCTTCACATATAATAATTAACTCCAACATATAAAAAAAAAAGAAAAGAAATTGTAATAAAAATTCGACAGATTTCTCCTTATTTTAGTTACTTATGCTAAAAACGTACAATAAAATCATTTTTAATTCCATGCTCTACATTATAAGAAGAAAAAAAATAACAATGTCATTGTTCTTTTAATAATATACGCGGGAGATACAAAATGTTATCTAATTTATACGACAATAAATATAAAATAAAAAGTTTTAATACGCTTATATACACGTGTATATTATATATTTTATAATAAAATATATAGAAAATGTCAACTTTAATTATAACGGTAATAATAATTATTCTATGTATATATGTAATCATATTAAATAATAATATTATATGTACGTTATTATTATTATTATGTTAAGCATTATTTTTATTACAATAATTATGTCACACGTATAATGTAATAAGGTGTGAGATTATAAAGTGACAGTTTTATTCATGACCATCATTATATTATCATCGTAATGTCAAGTTATTAAAGACGATGACCCAAGATGATGCGTGCTTTGGTTAAACTGCAGACCTATACACTATACTATACTGTTGAGGCCGGTCGATTACCTTCGGACAAGGCCAAGGTAAAAAAAAGGCAAGGTTGGCTATATGCCTGGTTATAATATTTCAGCAAACATCTTTAAAATATATGCATCACGTATACGTATAATATTATAAAATCTTCTTTTCCCATCGATTTCTTTCCAAATTATATTCATATATATTATACTTTTGATAAATTTTATTTTTGAATTTTAATTATGCCAAAATATTATTTTAGCCAAAAAAAAAAAAAAAAAATCCAAAATTCTAAGTAAAAAAAAATAGGGTGAAAGATTTTGTTATAAATTTTGTATCTTGCCAATTCCGCATTAATATAATATTATTTCTTAATTTTTCTTTATGTAAATTAATCCATTTGGCAAACTTTATTAAAAATATTAAAGAGCTCTCTCTTTCTCTAAATAGAGATTTGTTATCATCATAAAGTTTTTTTTTTTTTTTAATTATATAGGACTTTGGATATTAAAGTAAAAACTATTTTATTTTGTTTATTTAATGCGTAGCTAAAAGTAATGATTACACAAAATTATCTGTGGCAAATGTTTATAATAGTGCAAAATTGCTTTAAAGTTAATTTTATTGCTCAAAAATATTTTTTAGTAACAATAAAAAAATTATATTATGTACTTGCAATCTTTTCCTTGTATGACTAAAGTAAAAAATAAACTCGTGAAACTCGTAAGTGAAAAAGCTATTATAAGATCCTCATTAAGTATATTTTTAGTTACATGAAACTGCAAATAATTTCATGTGAATTATATACTCGTAAGAAAAAAAGAAGTTATTTAAGGACAATTTTATGCGTAACATTTATTAAAAAATAATAATAATGATTTTTTTTCTACAGCTTTTCAAATGATTTATATGTAAAACTTTAATTGACGGGCAAAATTTTGCGATTTTAATTTACGTTTTTTACATATCTATAACCATAAGAATTAGTGTTTCTAACATGTTATTTTAGCCTCAAGATGTAATATTTTACGCATAATACTTTTTTTTTTTTAAAGTGCAGATTTTAGAGTCTTGTATCTTTCTTTACTCACCCAAAAATAAATAAAAATTGAACTTTTGCCCTTTAAATGTGCAGAGACAGTGTTTTGCCAAGTTTTATTATTAGAGAGGGACACAAGAATTTGAATACTTTAAATAAAAAGACATACCTATTCAAAGTAAAGTTGTATGAAGAAAAAAAAGAGAGAAATAGAGAGACATTTTATATTGTATAATATATATAAAATAGTAATACATTTCCAAGGACTACATTAAATAAAGTTTTTAGAGTATTATACATACAGACAAGATCAGGTTTTTTAAGCCAGTTTTATACACGTGAAGTTTTTGTTGCTAAGCTCTCTCTTCTCTCTCTCTCTTTGCTACGTACTTCAAATTTTACACCTACAAACTAAAGAAAAAAAAAACTTAATTTAATACTTAAACATTATAAATAAATATATTTTTAAAAAATATTAGAATTGTGCCCAATGAATATTTATTTGGATTCATTTTCCTCAAATCTATACTGTATAGGGGCGTATGTGTATGATGTCATATTTCATGCGCTTGGACGCCATACTGGTGTTATGAATAACATTGCTCAGCATAGGAAAGGCTTCATTTTTAGCTATTTTCTTTGTGAAATTATAGTTAAATTTTTGTAAATATTATATTTCTCACATACTTGAAATACAAATTCAATCTATTAACAGCATCTATGCTCTCAAAAATATTGACTAAAAATGACAAAATGAGCCATTTTCCAATGCAGTCCATGTTATTGAGTGATCTAACATGGCGTTGCTTTATCATGAATGCATATACCCTATATAAAAAGTAAATTTATTCATACTTCCATAATTGTTGTTTTTATCGTTTAATGCAAAAAGCCACTGTAAATTTTTTTTAACTGATTAACATTTTAATTAAGCATTTCACTCTCGCTTAAAGTGATTTCATAACCTCATCACGCTATATTTTTTTTATTGTTATTAAGGTTATTAATTTGAATATTTTGTTTTGATATAAATCTCTTTACTATAATTAAAAATTCTGAAATCTTCGGTCATCAACATTTTTGAAAATGTCACAATTCTTTTATTAAAAGATTATCAGTTAATTATTTCTGATTTATTATTAAACAATGTATATATATATGAAAAAAAAATCATAATCACAATTTAAAATAATTTCATTTCATTATATTTCATATATGATTTAATCTTAAAAAAATAAGTTAAAAAAAAACTTGCTCTGCAAGTGAATACGTCGCATTTTTATCTCCTGCTTTCAAAAAAAAAAAAAAAAAAAAAAAAAAACTCCCATCAAGACAACTATGTGGCTTTTAAAGAACATGGACCACATTTTATACTATAAAAATATATTTATATAGAGTCTATTATTTTATACATTTAGTATAAAAAATGAACCATTTCGTATAAATAAAATGTAATTCTAGTTTTGCAGGAAGTATATATATTAGACCTGGAATATCATATGAGCCCCGCCCTTTGAGAAAAAAAAATACTGAAGGCATGATCGTAGGGCATAACAACTTTGTCGTCATCTATCAAAATGCATAGTTTGATCTCTCTCTCTCTCTTCTCTCTCTCTCTCTCTCTCTCTCTCTCTCTCTCTCTCTCTCCGCCAACATCCTATTTACTAATGTATAGCGTTGCATTTTAATAATTGTAAATTATAAAAGAACACGTTTAAAAACTAATAACTACGTTTTAAAATTCTTTTTCCTCCATAAATCGTTATTTGATCATGATTAAAAGTAACAATTATTATTATTATTATTTCATTTATCGTATAGCATTATAGAATAATAATATATTCATGTAACATCATATTTATATATAGGAATAGGAATTTTCTATGTATTAAGAACAATAAAATTTTCACTAATATATATTATGAATTATGAGTAATAAATTACGGGATAATTTTATTTTTTTTCTTAATCTAGATATTGTACATTTTTATTATAGTATCATGTTTTTTTTATATATAATTATGAGCCTAATTAAAACTATTATAAATCATTTATTTTTAAACACATATATGAACTCATTTTTATTTCAATTACTTTTTATAAATATAAAATAATCATGTTGCGCCTTGAAATTATAAAATTCTCATATTATGAGCTACAAATTTATCCAAATCTTTTCGTTAGGGTTATTTGAGTTTTTATTACTGTTCTATATAGGATTTATTATTCTTATAACCCTTTGCTCTCACTTTTGTGGGTTCAAATCTATGCAAGCTGGACTACGTAATGTATTGAGCAATGGTTTAGCTAACTGCATGTAAACACTAAATGATAAACAAACACAAAAAACAAACACTGAAATAAACAAAATTATTATTATTATTTTTGCTTTGCCATATTGTGTTATCGTACTACACCAATCCCAATAATCCCAGTCAAGACATTGTCTTATCGACAGGTAAGGACTTTCCAATCAATGGAAAAGCACACACGGGCCGGCCACGACCTAACTGTAAGTACAGTACACAGCCCGGCATTCGCCATGACAGCCTATAGAGAAGCCGTGGAAACGTCTAGGCAGGCTGGTTAGTGCAATCACATCGATCATGCACCTCCCGAATGCTGTGCGTCGTCATGGAATGCATGTAAACATGCCGTATAATAATATTTATTTATGTTATTACAAATGTATATTTATTTATAAATGTCTTATATATGTATGTGCTTCTAAATATTTTGTTAACAATCATTTATATAAGTTGTCTTGTTTTGAGGCTATAGTATAAGCTAATGCTCTTTAATTGTGTTTATAAATGTAGGAAAAACAGAAATGAATAAATAATTTTGAATTTTGAATATTAAGTATTGCTTTCATAAATTTCTTCACATGAATGCATTGTATTACCAAAAGGCTATAAAATAAAATTTTACAACTCAGAACGCAGGGCTTGGTATATGTTCTAGGCCTTGTAAAGATAATTGTAATAGTAATATATTTTACCATTCAAAAACGCAAACCTAACTTTTTAATGTTCTTCGTCATATATGAGTAAAATACGCACTTCATTTCAAAATTACACAATCAAGTCGATTGTCATAATATATTTAAACTATTTAATTATAGTACGTATTTTTCTCGTAAGAATAACATTGCAAATTTAGAGCGAGCTTTTAAATGGTAATTATCTCAATAATGTGTACCGCTCATACATCCATTTAAATACTGACCGCATGGCTCGATAATGTTCCTTTTATTTTGTGATCTAACAGAATACGTAGCATAAAATATTCTTGCATGGCTGTATATACATAACTTAATTTTAAAATATCTCTTTCTTAAGACTTTAACTTATTTTTTATCAAAATATTATGATCTATTATAATACACGCCATATATGTAAATTAGAGAAATCAAACTAGTAATTGTATATGTTTAAAGTTATGGAAAATATGTAAATTAGTACGCACACTAGAAATATTTGTTTGTTTTTGTATGCAAATAAAGCATGTTGTACATTTCTTTTTTGAACATTAACAAATTTATGTAATCAATCTAAAGTTTTGTATATTACATTTTAAAAAACATCAAGTATAACATTTTTACATTAGTTAACAAAATAATTATATGCAACATAATGAGCATCATGATGTGAAGAGGGCAAATAATAACTGATGACAAGTTATTTACTATATAGCTATTTTGCTGACTTTTTACTTTCCATACCAAAGGGGAATTTCTATGAGATTATTATAGCTTACGTTGTGATTATTTTTATAATCTACTCTGTTTTTTTTTTATACTTGCTTATTACGAATCCTGTAGTGCATACATTGTAAAATAAATAAAGAAGTGTTGTTTATTTGAATTAGAATAATATTTGAAGTCATTTCAAATATAAATTTATACAATTGTGGTAGTATAAGACTTTCTGTAAGTCTTTTTACGTGTATGCAATAGATTTTATTGGTGAGGCACGTGGGAAAAGTTTATGGTTCCCGTAATATCATACCTTAGTATTGCGGGACCATGTTTGTAGCAGTTTTTGAGAGAACTAAACTATTTAACTAACTATTTACTAGTTTAGTTACTAACTATTTAGTGCGAGGCCATAAATATTTAAATAAGGGATACTGTAGATACACTTTTAGGTGTTTTAAGATGTTACAGAAGTAGAAATTTTTAACACTTTTCATCACCGATAACCTCCATTGTTCTCCCTTTTTATGCTCATAACTTATAACACTTATTCTCTCTCTCTCTCTCTCTCTCTCGCTCTCTCTCTCTCTCTCTCTCTCTCTCTCTCGCTCTCTCTCTCTCTCTCTCTCTCTATAAAAATATACAGTTTGTATCAAATATTGCAAACACAGAAATTAAAAAAAATTGCAGAATATCAATAAAAATAAAGAAATTTTTTAGCGATTTTTATAAATGAGGATTTCAATAAAAAATCTCTATGTAATTATAATATTAGGTTGAAATATAATTATATTTTTTGTATACTTATTTCTTTAAAAAGATACACTCATGAATTCTTTTGCACTATAATTGTAAATGCATACAATTATTGTATATATACAATATGCAATCAAAGTATATTGTATACTGTATATACCTGGTATATACAATATAATTTCTTCATATTGAACTAAATTATAATATTGTGCCGGTACTTAGATTAAATGTAAAGCTTCCATACATTATATACAGTACATACATACACAATAACATGATTGATTGTTCGATAGCCAATATAGTTATAGTACATTGACTTCTTTCTTTTAACCTTATATAAATGATTAAATGAATGAATGAACTACCATATAAAGTTTCATTAAACAATCCTTTTTAAGTTTAAAAAAAAAAACTTTTTATAGGATGATAAAATTTAATAACAATGAAAACTAGTTTTTTATTATTATTGTTATAAAAAAATCATGTGGCCTTAAGGTACCAAAACAGTAAGCTTTTAAAGAATTGATGTAAGAAAAAAAAAATGATAAGGATACATAGAATTGAAAAGTTATTTATTCAGCAGGAGGCCAATATAAAATGGTTAATAGAGTGTTCCGTGGTAAAATATTAATTTTCTCTGCTCTTAGCTGTAAAATTGCTTTCGTTTACTTTAATTGGTTAATAGTCTTGTAGAGTATAATATGAAAAAGATTGCAAAGTATATAGAGTAATAGAAACTATATCTACCACAATATATTTTCATTTTTATATATTTTAAATCATTATTTAGTAAAAATTGACTCAAATTTGTCACGTTTTATAACCAAAGTGCTATTCAAGATTCAATGTCTATTGACTAATTTTCCATACCATTGTAGAAAAATGTTAGTTTTAGAGAACCTTTCACCATACTTCTTCAACACCACAACGTCACCAGTGACGTCATTACTTGTTGACAAAAATATTGAGTGGGTAGCACCTCTAAATTGTATAAATTTGAAGGCTTATCAAGCAAAATAAACAATAACAATTTTACATTTTTAATTAAAAAATACAGAAAAGTATTATCATTTTGTTTTTCCAATTAAAAAAAAATGGAACAAATCGTAATACTTTTTATGGTAACGTTAAAAAACAATGTTTCAATTGATTAACCTTTTCTTTTTTGGGTTAATTTATTAATATATACTTTGTATTTACCGTATCACCCCCTTATTTATATAATTTATACTTTTACTTAATTATCATCTTTTGATAAATTATTTATAAAAGGAAAAAATCTTTCATGCATAAAAAATACAAAAGACTATAATATCATAAAAATATAATAGACTGTTATAATCGAGGTGACGTGAATGACTTTTGGTTGATAGTTTGCACGCAAGTCACAGTCTATCGTGCTTCTTTTTTTTTTTTTTTTTTTTCCTTGATGGTCGTACAGTGCAAACACACTCTGCAGCACAGTATAGACAACACGAGTAGAAAACCATGCAAATAAAAATAATAAAAAAAAAATCTACACTTGACTATCCACTCATCCATAAAACTTTTTTTTTTCTTTGCTTTTAACAATTTTGTCAAACTGTGTTTTACACTGTGTTTTATAGTTACTAAAACTTATTACACCTTTTTTTTTTTATTTCTACAAAAAGATAACTTTAATTTATGTTTTTTGTGTGTGTTAAAAGTTATGATAATTTTATATTATAAACAACAGTAATAATCAAGGTTTATGATATTAATAATGTAATAATCATAAATCAGACTTATTGTCTGCTGCTTGTGTAGTTTTTTTTTCTTTTACAAAATTTGTCACAATACATAGTCCCCCCCCCCCCCCCCCCCCGAAAAAAAATTATGTTAGAATTAAATAAATATTAAAATATGGCACTAAAAAATATGAATATAAGAAATAAAAATTTATATGGATGAAATTATAATAATGAAAATAGTTATATAATTTTGATACTTATACAATCGATTGTGTGAAAAAATAATATGAAATTTCCGGAATAAATAATAGATAATATTATATTATATATACACATATTTTTTATGAACTGCATTCTAATGCTTTTCAAGGATCTATTTTGATTACGTAAATAATTTAACAAACAAACAAAACAAGTGTTCAACCTTGTAGATTATATAAGATTTAAGAACAAAAATGTCAATCTTTCTTTGACAGATGATATATTATTTCAAAAAAATCAGGATACATATAGGATTAAATTTTGATAAATATACTTTAGAAACATAAAATTAAAAACAAGTTTTCTAAAAAAAAAAAAAAAAAAAAAAAAAAAATAGAGAAAACTAATTTATAAAAAGTGTAACAAGAAATTTTAATGTAAAGGATGTAAATTTTTAACACCTTGTTTTAAGTTAATATTTTACAATAAAAATAAAATAAAAAAATATTAAAACGATGTTGACATGCTTTATTTATTTCACGCAGTAATGCTTCTGGGTCACCTTTATTATATATTATGCCTCCTAGTTGTGTTTTTTTTTTAATAATAATAACCCCCACCTTTAATATTTTGTATATTATTTTTTTCCCTTAACTCAATTCTAATATTGAAATTGACACACCCACATAAATAAAAATGACAGAAATTATTTTTATTATTATTAAAAAGTTATTATTTTTTTTATGTTTACCAGTTTTGTATCGCATCAATGATTTATTTATTTACACTTCTTTTTTTTTTGTAATAATAATAAAAAGAGGAATCTGAATGGTCTCTTTAAAAGTGACGTTGGAATCTTTTTATAAGATCACGATCGCAACGGTATTGTGGACTGACTGACGCGTTACTAAAGTGTGAGGTGGGGGTGCAGAGAGAGAGAGAGAGAGAGAGAGAGAGAGAGAGAGAGAGAGAGAGAGAGAGAGAGAGAGAGAGAGAGAGAGAGAGAGAGAGAGAGAGAGAGAAATAAGCAAAATACTTAGATTTACTCTACAATTACCTTGTGTATGTTTTTTTTTTTTAAACCGGACACGACAAAAATATTTAACAAAATTTAACCTAATTCATGTAATTTTCAACTTTAAAAAAAATTAACATTAAACTATGTTGATTTATAGCAATATTTTCCACTAGGGTATTTTTATGTATAGATTACCTATAGACTATAAAGCATAATTACCTTTGAACGTCAATTATACTTAATGTATAATAAATCAATGTTAAATTAGACAAGTTTCAGCCACGTGTCATGTAGAATTTATATTAAATTTTATGGATGTTTAAATTCGTTTCGCTTTATAGATTCATTAAAAATATTATAAGCATGTATGTATACTTTCAATATTATATTATAGTAGTTAATAATGAATCTTTTAGGTTTTAGATTTATTTAAAATTTATTACTTTAAATAAATCAATGTATTTGATTGATTTTACATAATAAAATTTATTACAAAGTTCAGGATATATTCCAATTACAATGAAAAAGTAAAAAAAAAAAAATCAGTTAATTCTTCATCGTCATTAACCCCTACCAAACCACGTGTTTATATAATTAAGGGGGCGTAACCCCTCATGCTTTCCAGGTGATGTTTTGCATATTAATATAAACTCATCTTTAACTTTGCTACCTAATTTATGAATGAAAAATTTATTTTATTTTTACAGGCAATTTTTTTGAACTAAAATATCTACTTGCAACTTTCATAAACGGTATAAAAAATATATTTAAATCCATACCTTTAGTAAACGAAAACAGTTATATATTGGTACTCCAAGATGTGTTTTCGTTCTTTTTTTTATCCAAAAAGTAAGCACACCGAGGCTTTCGTCATTAAGTTCGTCACTTGTTAAGTTTTCACCACGACACGTCACGTGTTTTTTCGGTGCGCTCGTTAGTTTATCTCACTCGCGGCTCATGTATTTTATGTTGCGTTCACGCCGACACTCAGCGAGCAAATGTGATGGTGCCCACTCTGAGCACCGCGACCGCGCCACTCGCGATCCCTGCTGTGGCTTGTGGTGAACACTACAGGAGAAAGAAGAGGAGGAGGAGGGGTAAAAACAACCAGCCAGGTGAGTTAAGTTGGTGAACGAAGTAAGCGGGATATATTATAGCTCTCTGATACCGTAACAATCAAAGGGGACTTATAACATTATAGTTTCTTAATCACAATTAAAATTCTTTCATTTTAAACTTTTATATATTTTTGGAAGAAATATTTAATTTTATGATTATAGATATCTTACTAAGTTAGATATTAATAATGTTATTTTTTGTTACTTAACGTTTTTTTTTTTTAATAAAATTAAAATAAATAAATAATATATATTTTTATTTTTAATTGAATGGTTTCTTTAACATTTTCTTGGAGAGTGTTTAATATTTTAAAATCAATAGCTACTTGTACTGCAGCCATACAAGAGTTTTATATCAAACTTTACAAATTGATATCAAGACGTTTTATTTATTTTTACGCTGGAAGGTTCTTGGAATATAATTTTGCAATGAGAGGATCATAAAGATAAAAAAAAGATTCATTCAGATACAAGTTTGAAGAAAAATTTAAATATTTTAATTGATTTCTTGTATAAAAAAAAAAACGAGAAAAGAAGTGATACATTTTCGAATCTCTATACAAATAAAACTTATATGACAACTTTCCTTTTTTTTTTTTTTTTTTTTTTTTTTTTTTTTTTTTTTTTTTTTTTTTTTTTGGCACTTTTACAGTTAAAAAGTTGTAAAACATACACCTGTACAGACACTGTGACAAAATTTCTTCTATAATGTTATTATGGGGTTACAGTGTATTCATATAGAAACTTTTAATTAAAGTAATGCCTCATATAAATACATATACTTTTCCCATAAGCGAAAATGATATAATTTTATGTTACAGTGTCTGCATGTATATGAAAATAAAAGATAAACATATATTTGCACTTAATTTATGAAAATCTAGTTTATATATAATTTAGTATCAATAAAATAAACATAAAATTTATATAGTAGTGCAATATATTCTAAAAAAAAAAAAAAAGTGTCCTACAAAATTAACACTTCCTGTTGCCACATAAAAGTTTTTTTTTTTTTTTTTTTGCTAAATTTTATTTAACATGAATTAGATGGGGAATTTATGATTTTAATTGTGTAATTATTTATTTTGATATCATTCATCAACATTTGCAAAATTGCTTTAATATATTGAATGTGTGTGTGTATATATTATAAAATGTATTACTTTTAGTAATGTATTACTTTTATTATTATTAATTATAAAACATTTATTCTTTCCAATTTATCTACGGGCAATTTTTATTGTTACATCATTTTTCAATTACCTGAGAAAGAAAATGTACTTTTTTTTTACATGGAGATATTTTTAAATTTTAATTATACTGTACGTGCATGATAGTAATATAAAAATAAATGGATTGAAACGTTTTATAACATAATATAATATCTTAATGCAATATATATATATATATATATATATATATATATATATATATATATATATATATATATATATATATATATATATATATATATATATATATATATATATATATATATATATATATATATTATACAGTATATATATACCATAGACTTTACTTTCAAATTAATATTAAAAATTATAGGTTTCATCTGTCTCATAAGTCATTGATTGTAACATAGTGTATTGTATTGATATTATTGTTTATTTATTTACGTATCGAATGATTGCATTGTTTCTTATACTTTTTACTTTCTTGTTGTAATACTATAATAACGATAGTAAGAGACAATGAAAGAAAAAATTAAGTTAAAAAAAAAATGAATGTGATGAATAGAAGTTTTAATAATTTGAAAATTTATTGAAATATTAACAATTAATCTTTAATTGTTTTAAATATGTATAAATTTTTTCTCTTACAAAATTAACTTCTTTTTTTTTCCACACACGTGCATGTTTACAGTGCGTAACAATCACACACGCTTCTTTATCTCAATTGTAGTTTTGACTTTTGGTAGATAACAGGAATTTTAATAAATAAATAAAATGCTATGCTTTGAGGTTTTAAGGTATTTACAAGAGAAATTTTTGCACTTTCCAAATATATATTATATTACTTTAAAACTTACACTTTTAACTCTATAGCAAATTTCTATAACAATTTCACTGTGGAAATACCATTGAGGTTTATTGAAAAATAAAATAGATTATAAATATCATTTTTTCCTATATAATAAAAAATATTATATCTGATAAAAACAAAATTTATCACGAAGAAACTAAATTGATGAACGAAGAGTTTTTTTTTCGTTCGTTCTTTCTTATTATTATTTTATTTTTTTTATATGTTCATTTTTAAAGTTAACAAGAAATTAAATCCAATTACATTTACAATCAAGTAAAGGAACATTATTGTAATCAAAATTACTCAATATAATCTTAAGTACAGTTTCTACTATTTTGTCTACGTATAATAATTGATGTTGATTAGTATTTCTGACTATACTGAATTATAGGTAATCAATAATCATTAATCAACAACTATTGCAAAATTTATTATGTAAAATATTTATTATACCAAAAAGCAGCTTTTAAAATCAAAATAATTTGAGCCAAAAAGAAAAAAATGCATGTAGCATTCAAATAAAAGTCGCTAAAGTAATTAGGTAGAAACAAAAACCTTCATGCAGTACATGGTGTGAATTACGTTATAATTACATTTAATTGAAATTGATTAGAGAAAAGAGATATAGATCTTAAAATTTATACAGCTCACTTCAGTGCTTTTGCATTAAAAACTGACCTATCTTTTGATTCTAAAAACTATATAACATTTTAATTAAGTTATAATTATATTTCATCTCACACATGAGAGAACATAAACGTCAGGTTAACATTATATTTAATAGGCGGACGCATTATTATCATTTTTCTGTGTGACTATATGACGCACTAAATACGTCAGTTTATTTATATAAGTATACGTCATATAACTTAGATATTAATAAATATCTCATATTTGACATTCAAAAATAAATTAAAACGTATATAATAGAAATTATTATGATTGTGTTTTAGAAAAAAAAAATTACAACGACATGAATACTTTTACATTTACGCAAATAGCGTGCATGTACTGTATAATAAAAATGTTACATTATCATTCTTTGTTTCATTAAAATAATAATAATAAAGAAGTACACATAACATAGGGCTATATTACGTCACATAACACACAAAAAAAATACAATTATTTTAACAGCATGAATGTATAATTTGTGCTACAGTTAATTATAATTTCCACGATAAATACCTTAAAGTACTATAGGTACACTTCATACGTATAATTTCACGTTGCAAAAAAAAAAAAAAAAAAAAAAAAAAAAAAAAAAAGTTTTTAACTTAAAAATTAAAAAAAATAATAATATTTTATAATTATAGTTTAATTCTTAAAAAGAAGAGTTATAAAATCGCATTCCTTGACAGTACATCATGCAGTGAAATTGTTAATATTAAATTATTATTATTAAATTATTTTGAAACTGACATTTATAGAGACATTTTAGGGATTAACCTCAGAACTTTTTTTTAATCAATAACCTTTTGTAAAAAGTTCAACATAAGTCTATTGCCTTTGCAATACAAATCGTTTATGTGAAAAAAAAAAATAGCATGTGAAACATAGGACGTCCTATGCTCACCATGTTATTTTCTCGACGGACAAATTGATTTGAAATTTGGTACACATGCTATTGAAGGCAATAAAAACTTAATTATGCTGCAATTTTTAAAAAAAAAATATTCAGCCAAAAAAAAAAAAAGTTCCGTCACGTCTGCGGTTAATCCTTAAATTTTACATTTCTTCTTTATTTTGTAAATTTCACGACTTGCATTGTAGAACAATGTTTTTCATTGCAATGTAAAATTAGTGATCAGTAATCACACAATGTTTTCCCTAAGAAAAAAAAAAAAAAAAAAAAAACGAATCACTAAGCCTGCAACAATGAAAAAATTCTAATGCAAGTCCTGAAATAATGGGTCAAATTTCCACATTATGAAATTTATATTGTTCTTCAAACTGTGTACGATATTATATCAGTGCATAATTCATCATGTCACGTTAATGTAGGGTGGACAAATTTCTACCATGTGATAAGTGATAACCTTTATTTAAATATTACTATAGTATCTTATTTGTATACTTTTATAATTTATTAAACATATCAAAGTTTAAAATGTTAAAATACGTAAGATATAGATAGCAAATAATGTATGGATTTATAGAATATTTTATTTGTAAACGTTTACATTTCAAAATTTGGCTATATATTTTAGACATCTATCCTATCCTATCCTATCCTATCCTATCCTATCCTATCCTATCCTATCCTATCCTATCCTATCCTATCCTATCCTATCCTATCCTATCCTATCCTATCCTATCCTATCCTATCCTATCCTATCCTATCCTATCCTATCCTATATCCTATTCTAAAATGAGAATAGGAATGAGATGAGGTGAATGTAAGGCGCTTATAATTTTTATTTTATGGTATTTCAAATAATTATGTTAACATTTCCAATATAGCAATGTCTGGCTTTTGAATTTGCATTAAATCTTTTTCAAACAGTAATTTCTGATATTTTATATAACTTTCATTCAATGCAGCCCAAATAAATAAAATTTTCCTTTTTTTTGTGTGTGTGTGTTATATACAGTACAATGCTGCTATTTATATGTTACGCATATAAGAATAAAAAATATACACACAATAAAAATATACGCTGTTGACCTTTTTTGCAATGCTTTCAGTATACGTATTTTATGTAATTATCTATAATTTTTAATACAAAAAAAAAATTAAATTTTAAATATAAGGCAAACTCACATTTTAAATTAAAATTTATTATTTATTACTTATATGAAAACTCGTATCATCATAATAAAGAGATGAGTACTTAAAACATTTTACGATAAAATCTTTGTTTCATATTATAAGTACAAAGTAAAAAGTCGTAAATAAAGAAAACAAATTACTGTCAACAATAAAGACATTTAAAGACAATGAGATAATTTATTTGCAACAGTGTGTGCCTGCGTGTGTGCAATCAAACGAACCGGTATTGTCTCTCTCTCTCTCTCTCTCTCTCTCTCTCTCAAGTATATTCTACTATTATAGTAGCACATTATTACACACATACTGTTGCATTGAAAAGGTCATGAAAAAAAAGAAAAAGGTTACGATATATAGAATAAGAAATTGGTAAATTAGGGATGTAAATAGCCACACCCACTTTATAAATGATAACAATCAAAATTATTATTGAAACTTACTATGTAGATACTTTCTCTTTCAAATAGTTTATACTATATACTTTTTCCTGTATGTATTTAATCAATATATATTATATATATATTTTTTTTCATTTTCTCATTTAAATTCCTTATTAAAAATTTCAATAAAAATTGAATTTTTTTATTATTATTAATTTTATGCAGGTATAATAAAAATGTTACTTATAGACATTTTATTTTAAAGGAAATATAAAATACATCCTTTTTGTCCCTAATTTTAGTAGCGTACTTTAATAATAAAATAATAAGTTTATTTATATTTGCATGAAAAGTTACTTGAAATTTTTATATAAGAGGCAACTTTTTTTAGAAATAATATTTATAGTTGCTTATTTTATTCTGTAAGAATATTTAAAAAATGTAATGAAAGAAAGCTATATATATATATATATATATATATATAAACGGCCTCAATTCTTTATACAGTCTATAACTTTGCATGGTTGCTATAAGCTAAAATATATATTACAAACCAAAGCCAAGAAAGCTTGAGGGGGCTACATACTTATAGTTAGACCTGTTATAATAGTATCACGATAATATTTTTTTTTTCTCTTTATATTAAGTTATGCAAAAATTACAGGTTATTTTATAAATGAGAAAAATACACATTTTTCTTAATAATTTCATCCTTAATTACTAAAAAATGTATACATATTATAAATATATATTTTTTTTTCGATAATAATAAAGAAAAATGTTACATTGTAAAAAATCAATTTAAAAGTTTACTATATTTATTATACACAGTGTAATATTAACTAAAATATTTCTCTAATTTTATAAATATTCAAAATGTTATAAAAATTCCAATATTTTTAAAGAAAAAAAATTGGTTATACTGTACAATTATTTGACAAGTTATACTTTTTTAAAAACTTTAAATTAACTAGCGTAGACGTTGTGCAAAATAAATAAATTGGACATATTATTTTTTTTTGTCGTTAAACTGGTATGCAAAGCCTGTTAATTTACTGTACATATGGGGCGAGGGGGAAGGGTAATTTGCAACCAGTGTTACAAAACTAACAGTGTTATAAAACTGATATGGACAAGTGACAGAATGGAATGAAATTGCTTGACGTTTTTGATAAGCACAAGTAAGTGAAGTCTATTTCAATTACGTATATTTACTATCAGTCAAAAACTCTTTCAATTGTTATTATATATGTAATTATGTTACGCCAGAATACCTGTTAAGACAGAAAAAAATATACAATTTTACGTATTTTAATTATATACCTTCTGTCTTGCCTATATAAGATTCTTTGATATTATAAAATAATAATTATTATAATAAACCTTTTTTTTTTTAATATGGCTATTCAAAGTAAATATATGCAATGATTTAAGTTATATATTTCATTTAAAAATTAAACTGTTTAATTTTTATTTTTGCTGATTTAAATAATTACATTATAACTTTTTTTAAATATATATAGCTGCATTTTTTTTTATGTATTTGAGCATTAAATAATTGTGATTGTTACTTATAGGTATAATATATAATTAAAGCTTTAAAAAAAATGCATGCAACTATAAGATAAAGAGGAAATTTTTCAAACCATAGATTTTTTACCCCCTAAAATTTTATCATTCAAAATTTTGTATGGGATGGTACCGTTTACGTCATCCTCAACATTACACATTATAGAAATATTCTCATACATTGTGCAGACAAAAAAAAAGTATATGTTTTTAATTCTTTAAATCAACTGATTACCATCCTTTAAAATCACGTAACTTTTATTTTTCACGTAATTTCAAAATGAACTAAAATATAGCAATCAAGTCAAAACATTCAGTCATCATATCAGAATTTTTAAACTTGGGAAATAAATTTTTATCGACCACATTAAATTTAAAATCATGTAATTTTATCATTATATTGTATATTTTGTAAAATTTTCCTCATTGTTATTATTTGCTATATAACTGTATGAAATTTATTCTTGGAATTTAGTACCAAATTATAACTTTATCGGTTTTACGATGTTAAAATTGCATGTCGGAAATACGTACTGTTCAGTACATATATGACACTTACAAGTTAGTGAAATGATAGTGTAAACAACATCTATTTGTTTGTTTGTTTTAAACAAGTTCAAAAAAAAGTTATGTAAATTTTTCTCATGCTGAGAATGAGCAATAATATTTTTTGTTTTCTTTCACTGGACTTTTTTAACTTTTAGTAAACAAAACAACAAATAAAAGCTTGAGTTAGACAGAATTCTGTCTTATTATAGAATTATAGTTAACTATAATATTGTAAATACATTATATAGTTTTGAAATATCTGTATGAAAATTTGATTAGATCCTCTAATAATATTTTATAATAACGGGATAGAGGATTTGTAATTAAAGGTTTTCTTTTACAATTTCTATATTTGCACTTTGATATAGGTTAGTTTCTAGAATCCAAAAGCTTTTCTTATTTTTACTGTATAAAGCGTAGTTCTTATATACAAAATACAGTAATATTGACACAAACACGTAAGAGTTCCGTAAATTACGCGTCATTGTGCACAGACCATAATACAAAATCATTACGTTTATATACACAAGTTGAAACTCAAATGCATTCATATGACATAAAATTATGTTAATGTTAGCATCAAAACCCGAAATTGACCCAAACTAGGTATTTTTGCTCATTTCGGCTTTTGGTTTGTCGCTTTTTGCCAAAACCCGGAATGCCAGTTTATTTCGGTTATTGGTCACGAAATTTTGATCCTTACTAGTTTTGAGCATTTCGCAAAAAGCAAAACCCGGTGTAAACATTTATATCTAGTTTTGGTCATTGAATTTTGATCAGAACTAGTTGTGGTCAAAATAGAAAAAACATAAGCCGAAAAATGAACATTTCTCAACTCAGAATTTTATGCAATATGATAAAAGACTATAATAATTATAAGTATAATTATAATAATTATAAATGCATGATGTTTTGGTTTTATAATTTAGGCGTTAAAAAAATATATTTTATTACTTTACTTGAAATGCAAAATATATGGTCTGAAAGATTAATTTGATTAGAATGCGCTGACCATAATCTCTAAATCTTATGGCTATAGATACGGAATATAAATTGAGACAGTACGAAAAATAAACTTAATGTATGGTCTAGCAATGGACCACTTGCAATGAGTGAACTTTTTAAAATAATTTGAAATTTTCTTAATGCATTTCTTACAAAAAAAAAAAATCATGTTCCCTTTTTGCAACAATTACAAACATTTTATTGCAAGTGGTCCATTTTCAGTAATAGTAGTAATAGAGTATATATTATTATTATTATTTTAAGAGGCTACTTACGATTAAATGTAAAGAGCTATGTATAAAACCACTAACCATGTTCACTTATAATTTGCGCACCAACAATATACGTGTGTTGTGAACTTTTTAAATTCAAACACTTTATCCTGTTTCTAACGAATATTATGAAATTATTAACCATGTTTTCAGCACAGAGACGAACAGTCAACTGAATATACGCACAAGAAATATTTTAAAATAAATCGTTATCACTGGATAAAGTAAGGTGGACTTGAACTTTGAACCAATATAAGGGAAATTAGTCATAACTCATAAGTCATAATATATCACTCTTATTGTAAATTATTTTTTTTTATTTAACGTGTCGTGTTCTCTCTCTCTCTCTCTCTCTCTCTCTCTCTCTCTCTCTCTCTCTCTCTCTCTCTCTCTCTCTCTCTCTCTTATTCTTATATCAAATAATTGAGTTGAGAAATGTTCATTTTTCGGCTTTTGTTTTTTCTATTTTGTCCACAACTAGTTCTGGTCAAAATTCAATGACCAAAACTAGATATAAATGTTTACACCGGGTTTTGCTTTTTGCGAAATGCTCAAAACTAGTATGGATCAAAATTTCGTGACCAAAAGCCGAAATAAACTGGCATTCCGGGTTTTGGCAAAAAGCGAAAAAAGCCGAAAGGAGCAAAAATACCTAGTTAGGGTCAATTTCGGGTTTTGATGCTAACATTAACATTTTCATAGAGTACTGTACTAGTCATGCGATACTATACATCTTTGTCTGGAGCAATTAAATTATAGAAATTATTATGTAAGGTAATGGACCACTTGCAATGAACGAACTTTTTAAAATAATTTGAAATATTCTTAATGCATTTCTTATGGAAAAGTTGTTTTTACTTACTTTTTACAAAAATAAAAAACTTTTCATTGCAAGTGGTCCATTGTCAATTATTGTCAGAAGTTTTTATCTTTATTTAATATAAGTATTGTGCATACTAAATTAATTTCATCCCATCCATCGTACACCTTAATTAAGATTCTATATCACATCTTACGTAATTTTTTTAAATAATTATTGGGGGAATAGAAATAAATTTCTACGAGTCTTGTATTTTTAGTGTATCTATATTTATTGCTTATTCTCATGTAATGTTGTGGTCAAGGTTCTGTAAAATTATGCTGTCAAGCCCTCATAACACCTTAATAACGTTATTAATTATTATTATTAAATCAAATTGAGTATGTGCTATATTAACACTAAAAGTGAACAATTTTAAAAATTGAATAACATTCTTTTAGAAAAAGTTGTAATTTTTTTTATATTTAAATCTGAGGAATATGCTCTAATGAAGTATCATTATTTGTTGGTAATTTTTAATAATTTGTCACTCACACTATATTCTATCATTTAAATGTATTATAAATTGTGTAAAAATAAATCAGTTTTCCTTGAGGCTATACATCAATTCAATTTACAATATTATATTTAACAAAGATTTTTTAAATTTATTTTTAATTTAATTTTTAAAATATTATGCTTAATAAATTTAAATCAAATATTGCTGTTATACTGGAAATTAAATATAATCTTCTAAAAATTTCACCACCTGTTTAAAGCTATGTTATTATTTAATGGTGCAAAATCAGCACAAAAAAGTAATGTCTACAAGATGCGTGGCTAAGCTAGCCTAACGGCAAAATAAAACACTCAATAAATTGATGGCTACGCACTTTTAGAGAAGTAAAATAATGGCACTTAATTATGACAACACGCATGCTAAAAATTGCCTTCTTTAGCAATTTTGAGTGATTGAGTTACAAATCATGATTATTATAACCTTGCGAAATATATTATTGTCTGTTATTGCTGCTGATGCTATTGTTCTTTATTTATTTTATTTTTTTCTTTCATTCTAAAAATATATAAACATAATAACAATAAAAGCCAAAGGCATAATAAATGTTATTGTTTTTATAATCTAACCATTCACTGCAACACATTCCAAGAATATTATAGTTTAATAATTTTCAAAATTAATAAAGTTAAAAGTAACCAAAAATAATTATAACAATTATTCTTTAATTGTTAGATATTTAATAATTAATAGCATTTTGACCCTCAATTTAAAATAAATAATAATAAAAAAACTTTTACTTATTGCACAAAAAGGTTACAAATATAATACTTGTTTGTACATTTTTACCTTGTTACATTTAGAATCAAACAATAAATAAATTATTATTCCTAAGAATTAATGAAGCAATCTATTAATCAGTCAAGAAATCAATTAATTTATAAAATACTTAATTTAATAATTAATTAATATATTCATTTCAGGAAATTCTTGTTCATCTCTCCAGTATGCATATAAAATAAATGTTCATCAATTTCTCAAAACCACATAAAACCACATTACATTTTCATTATTATCATTACTTATTAAATAATATAAAACTTTAATACGTTTTATTTTAATGAAAATTATAGTAATAAAATAAATATTATTCATATAAAAAATAATAATAAACGCGTATCTAATTTTACCACAACACGAAAAAAAAAAAAAAAAAAAAAAAAAAAAAAAAAAAAAAAAAAAGGCCACCTAATTATTATTATAAAATTTCCTCTTTTTAAGTCTTTGCCTCTTTGGTCACCAGACAAGAAGTTTAAATAATCATCATCAAATCCAGATCACATTTATAATACTGTATTATATACATAGGGAGATGAGGTGAGGTTGCGGGGAGAGAGGAGGGGTGGGAGGAGGAGAGATTTTAAAGCCCTAAGGGAGATTTAGTTTGGCTTTTAGCTGTTTGGAAGTCATAAGGAGGAGTGGGCGATCCAAATACCTTGCTACTCTTGCGTCCACTGACCTCAACTTCAGAAAACAGGTTCAAGTCTTTTTCAGTCTGCTCGGGCGAAAGGTATAATATAATAATATAAGACATTCACCAATATGCCGAAATGACGTCAATTTTTTTATATCAATATATTTTAATAAAATACTTATTTCAAAAAAATTGGATTACTTACAACTTATTTTGTACGTATAAAAAAGTTGTAAATTAATAAATGTGTGTTTGTGTGTGTGTGTGTGAATGTATATTATATTTATATATATATATATATATATATATATATATATATATATATATATATATATATATATATATATATATATATATATATATATATATATATATATATATATAACTTTTTCATTGAATTTTTTAATTCTAGTCACGATTATGTAATGAAAAATTGTATTTAATAAAACTTTTATTATTATTTTTAACATATATAAATAATAATTTTTTTAACAAGATTCACGCCAATTTAGTTTATTAATAAATTTTAATTTGTAAGAGAAATTAACTTCAAAGTTTTCGGCTCCGGAAATGTTAAATTTAACTTTATTATTTTTTTTCTGTGTGTATAATAAATACATAATAAACATTAAAATCAGTGGTGCTTCATAAAATATAATAATATCCTAAAAATATATAATATTTTATTAATAAATTTGCATGCTTATTTTGTTAAACGAATTCAATAATTGAATATTTTAAATTATTATTTCAAAAGCAAATGGTAAAAAAAAGTGAGTTAAATTTTTAAAAAAAAATAATGATTGTATGATTTAAAAGTGGCACATCTCATCTGTAATTGAGAGCAAGTTTGAATTTAAACTTTGTAAAATAATTTATCTTTTTATCAGATGATCTTTAAAAAAAAATTAACATGATATCGGTCATGTAGCGGGTGAAATGACGTCAGCAAAAACGAAATACATTAAAATTAACATTATAAAATTCATAAGTATAGATTTATTATATAAAAAGAAAACAATGTTAAAATATAATAAATCTTAAGGCTATTTTCATTTAATTGAAAATGTTTCGATGGACCGTTTCATTTTAAAATTTTAATTAATTAAAATTCCATTGCAAAAAAAAAAAAAAAAAAAAAAAAAAAAAAGTACAATATTTTAGTGACGTTATTTATAAAGAATTTATTTTATAATATAAAAATAAGACTTTGTGTATGTAAATTTTATTATAAACTTTAATTAATTAAATAAAATAATTAATTATATAATATACTAATAATAGTGTACAATATTATATGAATAATGTATATATAATATCTATAGTAACTAATCATAGTATATGAACAGTAGCATAATTATTAATAATTGAATGAACGATATATATATTTTTGTGATCTCGCATCAACATCCCGCGGGGTTGTGATATTTTTATCTACATTGGCGGTCTTCTCTTAAAAACTGGACCAAACATTTTTTTTATATTATGTATGTATATGTATGTACGTGTACATATATATTATAATAACGGTAACATTTTCATGTCTATGTATTTTTAGACTATTGTAACGGATAACTTGCAAAAAAAAAAGTATTCGTCAACAGAGTTACATTTAAAGAGCTAAGAAATCAAGAACAATTCACTTTACAAAATGATTTTTGTATATCTCTTTATATTATATACTATAGTATTCACCTTTAAGCATTTTTTAAACGCACATAATTATTGTATATATTTTTTTATAGCTTTCCTAGTAATGAGTTTTGTTATTATACTGGTTTAATTATACATACTTTAATAAAAAAAAAACTAAAGCACACGTCTATATTTTTATACATAAATTTAATAATTTATGTACAAAAATATAAATCGCCAAGATTAAAAAAGGTATAATGTTTAATGTTTAATGAGCTTGCTCACTTGGGTGTAAGAACAAAATTAAGAAATAATATTTAAGTATATTTTTGCACGTTGAAAATTAAATTATCTTTCACACATTTACATAAATTATTTTTTAATTTATATAGAGTAAATTTTTTTTCTTCTTGAAACTTTATTTAATAATTTTGCAAAAAAATCAATAAAATATGCAAAAACGACAACTTATAAATATAATGATGAGTAAAAGTTAAATAAAAACTTGATAAAAACGAGGACCATGACTGTTAATTATGTATAATAATTTACTTATATTGTTAATAAATAAAAATTATATTCAGTTAATGTAATAACTCTCTGCATTATTAAAAATAATTCTTTGAGGCTACAATTTCCTCATATTTGATTTGTAAAAGCAATAAAATTAGTCAATTAATTAAAAAACCTTTGAGTCTCTATGACACACGAAAGCAAAATTTTGACTCCCCCTCCCCCCTCACGAAATGGAGCTAATTGGTTTTAGAGAATTTGTCATATTGTGAATACTCTAGTAGTACTCTCTGACCCTGAATTTTTTTTAATAATATACAGTACGATGTTAGACTAAAAATATGTAGTTAATTTTAGGCCTTAAAAGAAATCTTGAGACCCGTCTTGGTCAGATTGTTCAATTTTATCAAGATATGATCAATGTGATCCCTTCTGATTCAAAGAAAAAAAAAAGCATATTATAGGATTGACTTATTTCCCAAACTTTATTAATCTTTAAAGTTTTGTTTGTTTGTGTTTTACAGCTAATAAAATTCTAGACCCAAAGGGCTAAAGAATCGAATTTCAGATTCAGGGTAAAATTAGGTTAGTCAGCAGGTTATTTTATTAGACATAATGTTAAGACTAAGATTTCATTTTTTAGTTTTATATACATTTTAATTTTTGATCGATATGAGTGTGGAAAATGGAGACTTTCTTCAATAAAATCAATAAACTAATAATCGTAATCACTAAAATTGACCTTACATTAAAATTTTATACTTGCTCTAGTACATCTTAAGTGCGTCAGTCATGAACGTTAAAATAATCATGTAATTTTTGATCACCTGCAAAATTTGAAAAAAAAAAAACAAAAAAAAACTGCGATTCTCTACGTTTGCATCTATGGAACTTTTTATGTTGCAGCACACATTTGAAATTTTTGTGGGCACTTTTTTTTTTTTTTTTTTTTTTTTTTTTTTTTACGTATACACAATCTTATCATATTATTTCTGTACAATTTTTCATTCATCGATACATATTTTTTTCAACTGCCTCTTTCTCATTAAGATTAAACACAATTGTTATTAAACTAATCATCTTTTTTTTTTCTGATGAGTTCTTTGATATACACCGACTTTATTCATTTGGTAATTGATATTTAAGTTTGTAAATTAAAGCAATGAAGCACAACTAAAAAAAAGTCTCGTCATGGAGAAAAGTAATATTTTTAGAATATAATCAAGTGAAAGTTTTTGTTATGAATTTTTTAACATCTTTTTTACATTTGTATTTTAAACTATAAACATCTATTGAAATGGAAATTAAATGCATTATTTTAAAGTGTCATTTTTTTGTTTATTTATTATTTAATAAAGTAAAAAGCAGATACATCTAGTAGCATAATAGCCAACTAATATATAAAACGTTTTTAAAGGCGCGGGTTTATATAATTATATATTCTAAAATAAAAAAATAACAGATTACGTAGAATCAAGTTTTGAAAGTAGTTCTTGAGTGTCTACGGTGAGCGCTTCGGTCGTTGCTAAGCATTGTTATTTTCAAGTTTTCTTTATATATATTATTGATGACTATACGTTATATAAATTGCTTGAATATCAATAATTAATATATTAAAGCTATTAAATTGATTTAGCTTACACAGATATGTGTAACTTAAACATATCTTGAGTATAGCTCTATTTTTCAACTCAATAAAACAATTTTATATAATATATTGTATTATTATAACAAAAAATTTAATGACTATAAATACTTAAGATATATAATAAAGATACATACTCACATAAAATCACATAAAAATGCTTGTTTTGTGTGTATATACACGTTTCATTTCACATAGGAACGATATTTGATATTAATTATAAAATTGAAATAAAATTGTGAAATATTACAAAATAAAATTTGGGACATATCACATATCAGCCACAATTAAAGCTTGAATAATTGAGAAAATTTTACTCTATGCTCATTTTTAGCGCGATTCATTAATTTTTTATTAAATATTTTCCTAAAATTTTAAACGCTTTTAAATCAATCTATACTTTAAAGCCATAGACCACATAAAACAACAGGAATGCTTTTTAATGAATAAACACAAAGTGGGATCTTCAAAACTGTTTTAACTGTTGACAATTTTTTCCAGAAAGTTAATGTAGCCCCATGAGAGAGCGTGAAAATACTGTAAAGTATGCCATTTACGTGACTATTCATGTTTATGACGTCAGAAACATGCAAAAACTTGTATGAAAATATGGTGCGGATTGCATAAATCGAAATTTCTGATCACTGCTATATACGGAGCTACAGTTGAAGTTTGAGACAAACTAAAGTTATTTATGTAAGTCCCATCAAGTGTTTTGTGATTTAAATGCTTATGTTTTTCTCTGGTCTATTCCTTTAAGGTATACATTACACGTTTGATTTCATTACATTGCTTACATACGATCTGCATTCAAATAGTTCACATTTCAAATTTAATTACGTAATTTCTTAGAATCATTACTATAAAATTACTGTTCAAGTATTTTAATTTATTTTAATTGCAATTAAGTTATTATGTTCATGTCAATTCACAGAGGTGAACATTTTTAAGAGTGACAGTAAAATCGTCTTCCTGCGTTTGTTTTAATAAAAAAAACTATTATAATTATATACATGTATATATAAAAAAAATGTTATGCTAAAATACGATTCATGAAAGTAAATTAGAGAGATACATATACATATGAAAATAATTATATTATAATAAAATAATTAAGATATTCATTAATTATATTATAGTAATCTAATTAGACACTTAATAATACTATATAATAAAAAAAGGAAGGATAGGCCTATATATGAGCAAAATGAGTTATAAAATTTAATTTATATAAAAAAAAAACATTTTCACGCATTCATGAACACACATGACATTTTTTTTTTTTATAATTCAAAACTGAAATTTTAACTTTAGTTTAAGGTACGTTAAAGACATTTGCGTAAAGAAATGTAAAAACTATTTCAGTTATGTGTGTAGCCTCTGGGATAAGTTTTATAGATACTTAATGAGAAAGAAAATGTGAATATTATGATGATGTCTGGTAGATTCTATGATGATAATAAAATAAAAGATTAGCTATATAATAATTTGCATGAATCGTTAATATAGTAAGTCTTATTATTATCAACTCTTTTTTTTTTTTTTTTTTTTTTTTTTTTCGGCATTAAATTTTTCCTTGTATGGCTCACATAAAAACTTGAAGAAAAAAAAAAAAGTTGTGAAAAATGGGTTTACTAGTTTACTACACCATTATTTTTACATAAAATGTTTCTATAGTATTATAATGAATATACTGTACTGTAGTATCTATTTTGTTAATCAAGTGGAGCAGATAACGATCATGCTTTATGTCAAACACATCAAAATAAGTTTCAAAGAGAAATCTTACAAATTACACTGTCATTTTGATAAACTTATTTATTATTATAATTGGTAGAGAGATTAAATTCACGCCTGCAGTTTTTTGATAGTATGCAACCTGAAATACATAGAGGACCGGCAATTTGCCTAACCTACAGGATAGAAATTTTTTGATCTCACCCTATACATATTACATGAAATATTAAACTACATTAATGCTGTTCGTAAACCCTGTTCTCTTGCACCAAAAAAATGCGCATTCCATTTGATTAACCGTAGCTGATCGTCATTTTAGGAGCAAAGAACAGGGTTTACGAACAGCATTATTGTATAAATTGTATCGTTTATTATTATTATTGTGATAATTTTTGGAAGTTTGATGCAAAGCTATTTTCGTTTTTATTATTTTTTGTCATGAATATAATTATATGTTTGTTTGTTTTTGTCTTCTTATTCTTCTTTTTCACTCACGTTTAGACCAAAGCTTTTTTATTTTTGTTACAACAATGATACGCGAGCATTTAATTTTGAAAATTTATACGTATAAAATATATGTTTAAATATATGTATGAAATATACAGTACATTTTTTTATGTTTTCAGACATAAACATTTAATGACATAATATATAATTTATCAATTTTAACGTAACCAATAAAATAAGCTTAGGTATCTTTTCTTGAAATTTTTTATAATAAAAGATAATTTTCTATTTAATTGTAACAAAATAATAATAATATTGTTACGCAACTTTAAAAAAAAAATGATGTAGCTTTTTAAAAGCAATTCATTTTAAAACAAAAGTAGCATTGAAACAACTTTTTATCAAGATAAATAGTAATAATAATATTGACCGCAGTGCAATACTATACAATGTACAATAATGTTTTGTATAGTATACAGTACAATGTATTATTATTATTATTTTGTCATCAGGTCAAGTGTATATATTAATAAGACAATATAATCAAGATATGATGTGTTGTTATGATTAATTATACACCTTGTTGAAAAACAGTTAATATACTTTTTTTTTTTTTTTTTGACATAAACAATTATAGACATTTTGAGTAATTTTTCATTGAATTTTGGGGCGTATATATATATAATATACAAATACGCGGATGTTCCGGCCCAACTCTTAAAATGTGGTGGACCGAGGCGTGGTTGAAGCAACAATATTGCTTGATTTTTGCTTTTGCTCTCTAGCTAGCCTTGTGTCCAGGATCTTATAGTGTCTGTCTATACTTACGGACAGGGCGCGAGCGAGCAGAATAAGCGACTAAGAGAGAGAGAGAGAGAGAGAGAGAGAGAGAGATAGAGGCCTTGCGACCACTCCCAACACACTTGCCACGCCGCCCCGCGATCTTACCAAAGCTGTCAGACTTTTATAAAGTTTCATTTACATGATGAAAATATTATAAATTATTTCTTTAATATAAAACAATAACCTTTTAATTTTCTCATTAATATAATACAAATCAACTATATATAAATATAATATATTTTTATAAATATAATTAATATATTTTTATATACTTTAGAAATTTTATAAACATGTAAATATGACTTAAATGATGCCATCCCCACCTTATATAATAATTTTATAAAGTATGTACACTATGTATGTAGACCTCCATGTTAGTTAAATTATCCTCCCCCCCCCCCCCCCCATCACCACACCATGCAAGTACAGTACCATTAAACAACAGTTCCGTGATGTATAATATAAAATATGTCTAAGACATAGATATATTATGTATTTCACATTAAATATCAAATCAGGTGGTTTATCTCTTTTTTTTTTGTTATACAAACAGGATATCAATTCATTCTTTTATTATGTATCCTTCAACATTAACAAGCACTTTGAAAAATTAATATAATAATAATGTAGAAGATTTTTTTTTTTTTTTTTTTTTTTTTTTGAAACTCTATGATGTGTTCTGAAAAATTGATATGATTAAAAAAAAAGCTTGAATAAATTTAAAGTGTTAAAATAAAAATAATATATTCTTTAATATTTTAAAATTAATTTTATTATGCTGTAGGGTCTATAAAAGACTATTTTTTCCAATCATATTAATATTTTTAAGTGTTTAAAATTGCTAGCATTATATTTTACTTGAAGGTATTGTTATTTTTTTAATTCAGATTTTAAAATCTAATTATTCAAAATTCTGTAAATTCTTAAATTTCTATTGCAAAAATTTCTTTAATCAGTTCTAGCCTACAAAAAAAAATAATAATAATCTATATATGAAATTATAATTGTACTTTCTAAGACAATTATATTAAAGAGATCAAAATTTTACTATGTCATCCAGTTATCATGGTATAAGTTTGTCTCGTGTGCTAAAATAATAATACACATAAAAAAAATATAAAAAAAATACAAATTATATAATCAGATGATGTAGTAATTACTGAGTTATTAAGTTTAAATTGTTATATTATGAAAATTATAAGTTACATAAGAAGCTCTTAAAAGTCGTCTTCAATTTATGTAAGTCATGCTTGTATTATTATTACCATGTGAAAAAAATGCCGTCATTTGTCAGGCTTATGTACATTCAATTTGCTTTAACAATACATAAATCATTTTACTTCAATTGTTAAAAGATGGACACGCTTTTTTTTTTTTTTTTTTTTTTTTTTATTATTTTTTTTTTTAAGCTTACATAAAATGATTGTATAGTATGTATATATAAAGTGTGAATATTTTTTCTTATAATCAATTATATACGTTACTCAATGTTACTACCGTGAACTGTCTATTTCAATCTTTCAATTTGATCTATCAGTTATTTGAATAATATACTGTATAACATATAGATTTAAAAAAAATACATGTGGTTATTATTATTGTAGCAATTTCTTAGAAATGTTAAACAGTTATTATTTTTTTTTTTTTTATAATAGTTTATATTTTAATTGAATTTTTCAATTTGTCTATAATATGCTCTTTTTATAGTCATTATTTTTGTTATGGTATAAATTTTGAATGTTAAGAATGAGAGAGAGAGAGAAAGAGAGAGAGAGAGAGAGAAACATGCAATATAAGGAAATTATATATTTTTTAAAATGTCTATAAATTACAATTAAATGCATTCCTTTAAATTAAAAATGTATAACATTTTTATAATCGCACCGCACTTATTAATTTAATTCTTGAAAGAAAATAACATGCTTATATTAATACTTATATATTATAATAAAAATATTGATTTATTAAAATAAACAAAATATTTATCGTTATATAAAATATAACACATTATTTTTAATATGTCTTTTATAAATGAATAAAAGTAATAATAAATATCTTACATTTAAAGTAAGTATAAATTAAAAATCATGCACATATATTTATATAAATTATTACGCCTTTAGGTTAAAAAAAATATAATTAAAAATCATAATAAATAAATGACTGCAATGTATATTATGTATGTATATAAAATATGTTAGTATAAGTTGAATACAGTAAACAATATCACATAATAATAATGTAATACGATTACATAAAAATAAAGTCGTTTATATAGGATGGTTATTAAAGATAATGGTTTAAAAAATAAGGAATCAAAATAACACCTGCATGCATTTTAAAGGTATTGAACAATTTCTTGGTATTGAAGGTGGTCAGGACATGTGGATTTATACTTATAATGTTGATTTAACCGCATACAATGGGTTCTGAAGACGTCATAAGTAAACTACATGCTGATTTGTTGTTATTCTAGGGATTTATCCAATTAGCGTTTTCTTATTTGTGACGTCACATGTAATAAAGATCATTAGATTTTGATGCTGCATGTAAATTATTATATTATTTAACTTTGCCCGATTCTCATGGTATTTAACTCTTATATACCACCTATTTACAGGAATAAACTAGAAAGAACCTCCCTTTTCCGATGTAAGGTCAGTGGTTAGGTTAAGATGCGATCACTCTCAAAATGTGCAAATTAGAAGAATCCAAAAAAATAAAGAACGTGTTTTTCGTACCATCGATCTAGAACAATTTTAAAGCTAAAAAAATATATATATAAAAAAAAAGACTATAAGCAAATCAATAATGATTTTAAGTATGTTCTATCATCTCTTAGATATATATGAAATGATGTATATAATATGTACAATGCCTTTAACAGGTTAATATCATATGTGTGTTTTAGATTTTATAATAAGCACTCTGTATATATGTTTAATAAAAACCACAAACAAAATATGCGTTGAAAAGTTGCATATTTTATGAAGCTGCAGGCGTACGTTACTTTACATACATATTATCATTATATTTTTTATAGACTGGTTTTTTTATTTACAAAGGTGGGACAGTGACGTCATTTTTTTTATAATATGTAGGACTAAAATATTTTTTTTTATCTTATAAATGATACCATAAATTTTAATTTGATTTTCCATATAATAATTTAAAATCTTTTTAAAGAAAAGAAACAGGAAGCTGTCAAAATTCTAAGTTGCTTATAGACTTTTCTTTTAAAAATTTGTCATTAAAATCAGATTTTAAGTAAATCTCTTAATCGCAGGAATATTTATTTTAGATTTTCTACATCAACTTATAAGCACACAACTTTTTAGATTTTTATTAACGTTTATTAAGAATAAGAAAAAAATGCACTAGTGAATTTGATTGGATTCAAAATATTTCTTGAAGTTTACTATTTTGGAAGCTACTCAACTTACAAAATGAACATTATTTGTTGTAAATTGTAAACCAATTTGTAATATCTTTTATTGGCTTTGCATGCACAATCATGTGAGTTTAAAAATTCAAAATATGACAAATCTATTAATTTCACAAAAAGCAGGATCATTAGTATTGCTACATGCAAAAAGTTACAATACAAGTATATATATATATATATATATATATATATATATATATATATATATATATATATATATATATATATATATATATATATATATATATATATATATATAATATATATTAAACAAGTTTAAAACTTTGCTTAATTTTCATGTTTGGCACAAGAATAAATTGAAAAATATTTCCGAATATGGATTCTATTAAACGAGACCTTCTAAACAAGGAGTAATTAAAAACAGCTCTACTGCTAAATAACTGACCACTCTTTCAAATTAATGGACAGTCATCAATATATAAGATTTGAAATATATATTTTTGAAGTACAATGACATTTTATATGTTAAAGTCATATAAAAAAAACTTAAGTAAATGCTAATTCAAAAAGAGTGTTTTTGAAGCAAGAAAAACTTTTTAAGGCGTGCCAAAAAAAAAAAAAAAAAAAAAAAAAAATCAACTTGACATCTCGTACAAAAAAAAAGAGAGAAGTATTTCAATATCCACTTATTTAATTATGCGTCACTGTAAATTGAATTATAATTACTGCTCTCTATTTTCCTTACAGTTTGTTTTTTTAAAGACACATACTGATGGGTGATGACATATTATTATTACACCTTGCAAATAAATATCAACTTAATCTATATACACTTTATTTATTTTAAAATTATTATTAATGTTTTTAATTAATACAATAAGAATGATAAAATCACTTTGTAATATATATAAAAAAAAAAGGATTTGTACTTGTTAAATTGATTCTTGTTAAGTATAACAAGTAGAAGAAGAAGAAGAAAAAAAATCAATTATTTATTATACATATATAATACTGACAATTATTTTTAATACACTGTATATACTTTTAGTTTTTGTAATTTTAATATCGGAGTCAGGAAAACTACTTTTGTAAATGATATAGCACGAATATCAATAATTAGACATGACACTTCTATAGAAATTATAATAATACATTATAATATAATACAACATGTACAATATCTTTGCCAAAACACCCACTATATAGACAGGATATTAAATAATATTATATATATATATATATATATATATATATATATATATATATATATATATATATATATATATATATATATATATATATATATATATATATATAAGTTTGTATGTATTCAGATATGTATTATCGAAAAGGTGTGGTTGAATATTTTGTACTTTTTTTCCGCTGCTTCTTGTTTTATATTATTAAGAAGTTATAATAATAATAACAATAGTTATGAAATGTAATAAAAATAAAATTATATACTTAATATAATTTCAATATCATCCCTCTGGCATAACTTATTGAGTAATTTATAATTCACATTATACTCTATTGTTACTTATTCCATGAAGAGGAAGAGAGATAGAGTGAGAGGGGGGGGGGGGGGACTTATCGTATATAATTCAATCATACAGGAATGCCAAGTTCATATTCATTGATGGATCCTTTCTTCTTACTCTATATTTATTTTTTTGATTAATGACATCCATCAATACAATAAGAGTATTATACAAATTTAATCTTTATGTTTTAAATTTCATGTATATAGATATTATATTATACGTGTTATTATTGTATATAATAAAATGCAATAAAATAAATAAGAATTTATAATAAAAAGGTATTTAAAATAAAACTATTTTTCAAACGGTTTTTGTTCTTATTCACTCTATAATATGTTGCGATCTTTAGTCTATAACTGGTCGCTTCTATTACTTTATACAGTGTAGGCGGTCAGGCGGGAGACGCCCTGTCCTCAGGCTCGAGAGAGCGAGATGAGAGAGAGAGAGAGAGAGAGAGAGAGAGAGAGAGATGCCAGAGCGTGCGGAGTCACGCGGACCCGTCCGGGCATCGAACCCTTTATAAAGTTATACCAAACGATGGATGATGGTGATCATACATTTTTCAAAGTAATAAAGTAATTCAACTATAGAATTATCATTAAATATGAGGTCGCCATCTGAATTGTGTTCTTTGAACTATAGCAGAGAACAAAAAAATTAACATCATTACGTAAAAAAAAAAATACCTCCTGTGGTGAATCTCCGGTTTCGTAAAACGTGGTTCTTGATAAATTAGTATCCTAATTATTATTTACCTAATTAATAATTTTTCTTTTGATTTATTTTTACCACCAGGATAAAAGTTTTTATATATACGACCACACGAATAAAATGATAACTTTAAAAAAGCTCCCTAATAATAACAATAATAAAAAAAAATAGTAGTTTGACTTATGTTAATTTAAACTTAAAGGCAATTCTACTTCATATAGTAATGCAAATTCTAATTTAAAAATAATTTTACCGTAATTCAGAAGGTATATATTTTATTTAAAAAAAACACACACATATAATATGGTGCTTTAGTTAAAATACTTTATTACTTAGTTAATAATATACCTTAAACCAGCCCCCGCCGCCGCTGCACGACATTTCCCACTAACCATAACAAGTACATATAGAATAATAATATTATAAAGAAAGAAGAAGTTCGCGACCGATCAAGTAAAGAAGAAGACCACCTTCTCTCTCTCTCTCTTTCTCTCTCTTTTCTTAGAGGTCGACCCTTACAAGGACGATTCCCACATAATACATTACATACATGATAATATATATACATAATAAAATTCCTAACTCATACATTCAAAATATATACATAACTGAATCGTAATACTTTATAATTTAAAATTCTTAATGCGTATAAAATGGTGTTTTTCCCATATAGCAAAGACCTCAGCTGTGTACACGTTTTTGTACGTGAGTAAAGTGTAAATAAATAAATATATAAAAATACTATACTAGCTATATATATATATATATATATATATATATATATATATATATATATATATATATATATATATGTATATATATGAACTTTAACGGCCTTACACGTCACTCTTGTTATAACACGTGAAACTTGTGAATATAGTGCACGATGTATTCACACCTTATTGTTTTTCTCTTTTCTTATATGTCATGAATTTTACACCTTTTTATATAATATATCATTATAGGCGTGATTCGTTTATTTTTACATATATATATTTTTTTTAAATATATTTTATCGCTTATAACTTTTTATAATATAATAAATATTCAATAATAATAAAAAAGAACACATTGTAAATGATGTTGTAAGCTGTGTGTATTATTTACTGTCAATATATCAATTATTTATTCGTTACCATACAATGTATGTAAATAAGTTTAAGTAATAATAAATATAGTTTTGTAATACATATATTATATACATACTTATATAAAATTGATTTTTAAATTAAAACTAATTATCTATATTTTCTTATTATTGGCTGTTTCTGATCAAATTAGTAACATTTCAACGAGGAGCTGTAGCTGTAAGCCATTCCCTTTTTTTTTTTTTTTTTTTTTTTTTTGTTACGGTGACGTCTTAACTATAAAACTCTGAAGTCTCAGCAAGCATGTAAATAAATATAAAAATCATTCTCACAAAAGTAAAGCAATGTTCACAATTGACTTTTCTAAGTGAAAATACTAATTACTTCCACTTAAGAAAATTGATGTTCTCAATTAAAATGATTTTTTTTTTCATATAAGAAAATTCCACTTAAGAATCAAATCCTTACGTAAATTTTTTATGTAACAATCAAACTTTTTCTTAAGTGGAAGTACTTAGCATTTTTTTTCCACCTATAGAAAAGCCAATTTTAATTGGATTTCTCTTTAAAATTTGCTACAATTACTACAAAAAGCTTATGCAAAGGAGCTTATTAATGTTTTTCTGCTGCAATTTTAATTATTTCGATAATACGATAATATTTTTGATATATAGGGGTTACCGGTAATTTTAGAAATTATTATTTTATTTTTTTACTACCTTCAATCACATAAAAATTGTCAATATATAGTATTTAAGTTTAAGTTAAAATTATGGTCCCATAATACTAAATAATATAATAAGAAATTATGAGTCTCATACCTTTTTCCGCGCCACCCGTGATTGGCAGCGCGCTCCACAGATTAGCCCCAAGCAATGCTCGTGAAATAAAATCTGCTATCACAATTTAGGCAAACACGTGCTAATTGTGTATAAATTTTATATATCTTTTAAATTTTAATTTACCTTTTATATCTTTGTCGGAAATTAGCTTTGGAAAATTAAATAACTTTAAATATTATGTTTCTTTAGTATTCCAATAATCTATTGCGTTAACTATTTGTTATGACTTGTTTTATTTCTCTAATACCGAATATCTATAAAATATCACATCAATGAAATTTTAAAGTCTCTTTTTTTTTTTTTTTGATTAGATAAAAAAAATGTTAGTATCAATTATTATTACTCTTAGTGGTTAGTAACAAGTCGAAATACATATAAAAACCCGTTGTACACAACACTAAAAATAGTTATACGATTGGTTCTAACATACTTAATGTTTAACAAACTAAAAATAATATCAAATAAAATATACTAATTTAAGACTTTTATAAATGTTAAATGTGAATCACCTTGAATAAGATTTTATAGTTTTGAAATTTGGTGTCATTTTGTGGGTCTCCAAAAAATAACTAAAGTAATAAGCAGTAATAAAAATTTCATGTCATGAACGACTAAATAAATTTTATAATTTTATTTTGGGTGTATAGCATTATGAAGATATCCAGTACGTAGGTACAAAAATAAATTCCTTTTTTTTTTTTTTTTAATTTGCAGTCATTGAAATCTCCGAATAAGATCGTACTGATCGTGTATGGTCAGTTTACAAATTGCTAATTTTTGTTGCTTGGAAATTTAATGGATTTGAATGGAGATTGTATGAAATAATTTATCTATAGCACAGAGTGACCATGACTTCGATTTTACTAAAAAAGTATCTTTTTAAATAAGTATAATGAAATGAACACTTTTTTTTCTTTCCGAGTCATGATTTCCTAAAAACTTCTGATTATATTATTATTGCTATTGCGTCAAAATGTGTTGTTTCACTTTTCTATAATAATAATAATAAAAAAAAAAATGAAAAATGGTGAAATTTTAAGAATAGAGTTTCAATTTTTGTTACTACAATCGGGCACTTTAAGAATTATATTTAATTTTTCACTTCTTCTCAGGATTAAATATTTTCAAGTATCAAAATAACACAAAAAGTTCTGGTGTGAATTTGTATCACTACTAAAAGAAACATATTACACACAAAAGATACATATTAAATACCAAACACAACGAAATCTGAGATAAACTATAGCTATATCTTTTATGGGATTATAGCTTTTAACTTATATATACACACATACATAGTCGTTTGATATTTTATTACTATCAAGTATCAGATGTCAAATAGTTTAGAATAACATGTTTTAGAAATATGCTTTAATAACTTATAATTAAATTATTAAAAGTTTTAAATTTTTATACCTTAAGGCTTATTGCTTACCATTTGTATAACAAATCATTTCAAAGAAATTTTACTTTAATGTTACATATATACACGTATGCCATTTTTTGTATATACTTTATATAATATAGAGACTTCAAATTGATATAATATACTTTATTAATATAATATATTAATGCATTTATTTTTTATGTCAATTTTATGGTAATAGAGTGATCAATGGTTATGTAAATATTATACTTTATAAAAAATATGCTGTATCATGAGTTAATAATTAATATTTAAAAGTTATGACATTTTAATTATAAGAATAGTAAAAAGAATCAGTTTTTTTTAGATTGAACTATTCTTTTGAATCAAGTATAAATTAGAAAATGCAGTTAATATAATAAAGTTTGGTATTACATTTTCTTTTTGAAATTTTTATTAATACATACGCAGCTTTGTATAATCACTAACCACTAACTTTTATTTCAGTGTATAATGTTTATTTTGAAGTTTTTAGCTTGCAAATGATTATGACTTGCACTATTTTTTAACCATATTCTTCAATCAAAGAAAATAACAAATATATACGTTTTCTATAATGAGCTCTTATGCAAACTAATCAAATCATTTTCATTGAATTATGCTACTGATCCGTGAGTTTTTACTGGTACATTGTCTTAAAAAACGTAAACTACAGTATATACGTATTTCCAGTATCCATCACATAAGTTTATCCATCCTCAGTGCAGTAATCCCCCACCCCCTAAAAAAAAATGGTATTGCAATCCTATATAAAGGATAAGATATTAATAATCCCTATTTGCTTTTTTCGCGCCATCTAATGATTGGCTAGCGCGCTGCAACGGTAAGCTCCATTAAAATTTACATCAATTTTTATTTTGTTTGAAATAACTGAAATAACACTAAAAGCACACCCAAACACACAAACAGTAAAAGGTAATCACAATTGAATTAATCAACACACACTCAATATTTTAACATTTAAATTAAGAAATTGTGCTTCTTATACGAGAAACATTGCAAATTTTATGCTTCTTTTAGAATGGGGAAATATATTACCAAGTGTGCATAAAAAAAAAAAAAAAAAAAAAAATTAAAGAATTTAAAAGAAAAATTCAATCGTCAAAAGTAAAGAAAAAAAATCCTCTCCCTCTACTTTAAACGATCGTCCTTGCAAAGGTGATATTAAATTAAATATATGCTTCTACAAAAATGATTTCAAATACTCGCCATACTTTTTTTTTTCTTTCATGTACAACTTTTTTTTATATATATTCAACTTCAATTACAAACTTACTGGCAAAATTCTTTTAGCCTTAATTTGCATTTTTTGTTGGAGTATATATAAAATTTGTCTTTACCGCTATATAGTCTCGTCTATATTATAATAATATTTAAAAAAATTTATATAATAAAAAAAAAAAAAAAAAAAGATTTAAATCAAGATAGATTATATTCATAAATTTTTATGTCGTAAGTTGACATTTTTAAAATGATGAACATTCTTGTCGAAATTTTATAAATTTATTTTCTCCATTAATCTTAATGAGCTTTAACTTAATAGCAAACTTCATAATATATTATTTTATAAAGAATTAAGTGTATCAGTTAAAGTATAGTGACTTTCTTAGAAGCAAATTTACTGTTTACAAGAGGCTCTACTTAATAACAGTTTATACTATCTAGATAGTATTATGTATATTATAGTTCCTATACTACAAAGTATAATACGCAGTCTATATAGTCTATATGTGACTATATCATTAATGAGGAAATTTCCATAAAGTTTAAACCCTGTTTTGAGCACATTTTTAAAAAGAGTATAATCAGTAGATTTTATTGAAGTCAATATATTTACCTTTATTAACTATATTTCAGTAATTAATTCCCCTCTAAAACATGCCCATGACGGCCGCCTAGAACACCCCTTTCGTCATTTTTACGATCTCCTTCTGCAAATTCACGCGTTAAAATTTGCAGAAGACGATCGTAAAAAATGACAAAAGGGTGTACTAGGGGTGCGTGGCGGGCATGTTTTATAGTAGAATAAATTACTGAAATGTAATTAATAAAGGTAAATATTGACTTCAATAAAATCTACTGGTTATATTATTTCTAAAAATGTGCTCAAAACAGAGCATCTTAACTTTATGGAAAGTTCCTCATTACTTATTGTACGCAATTTTTTCCTTTATTTTTATCGTAAGAAACTATTCCCTAATTTATTTAATTACAGATTTCATAGCACTGTATATTTTCAATGTGATATATTTTATGATAGTAAAATAAAGTGCTCCTCTAATCTTGATAGTGACATTGTTTCGTTATAAAGTTACTGAAATCTAGGAACTTTTGAAAATTAATTCCAAATTAAAGTTAAAAATCCTAAAAATCATAATAAATTTAATGAACAGTATAAAAATTTAAGCTCTTTCAAATCTCTCTCTCTCTCTCTCTCTCTCTCTCTCTCTCTCTCTCTTCTTGTGATAATACATTTTTGACTAATTTAACTACTCAATTTACTCAACTTTGCGCTAAATTTTCGATGCTATTTCAGTGTCACCTTAGCTGTAGTAGATACCTGGAAGGACGACTGCATGTAGTTATTTTTATAAGAATAAACAGTCGCTGAAGTTAAATGGTAAAATGTATTATCATCAATTTTATCACAATCGTGTGTACATGAAATAAAACAGAATTAGACAGCTTTTAGTTACACTAATATGATTTTGAGACCCTCCTTTGGGCAATTGTGTGCAGAAGACTCAATTTTAAGTTCTCGTTTTTAACAAAATTAATTAGAAATCCAGTCCAAAGGTAATCTTCTAATTTTTTACAAAACATTTCTTGTTATAATCTATGACTTTTCCAAAAACAAATCAGCTAATTCTTCTATACCCTATCAGGGTCACAATTTACACTGATTACGGAATGCTAAATATGTAAACTTAACATTATTTTCAGTTCATAAAAAAAAAAGAAAATATTATATACGAACATTAAAAATTATACACGCAACTAAATTAAGTTGTATTATATTTTATGTATACTTTTTTGTACCCATCACTAATTTCAATTCAAACTGTTTTTTTAATTCACTTTATATCTTTTATTTGCTTTTTAACTTCATAAAAAAATTAAATTAAGTTGCAAAACACTAATGCCATCTGTATGTGTGATCTTGAATCCGGACCACCAAAATTTTAAGATGAATTATCTATTGGTTTATTTACAGTAATATTTTTTGTTTTGGTCTAAGACTGTCAAAGAGGGCTCAAACATGTATTTTTTTTATATAAATACGTAACATATTTAAGAAAAAAACACAATTATTTATTACACAAAATATAACTAAGTATGCAAAAAAAAATGTTTAAAAAAGAAAAGGGGTCAAAAAATATTACACATCGATGATTTTCAATATTTAATATACCCATATTAAATAATAAACAGTCAAATTGGTCAAGGTCATCAAGTTATGTAAAAAATTATATAAAAGGGGGTGGGTACAGACAAGTGAAATTTTTGCACGCTATACAAAGTCTCTCAGACTGAGAAGAAAAAAAAGAAAAGAAAAAAAAGGAACCATGCAATGACAGTTAACGTAATATATAGAAGGGGGTAAAAAAAAAATACGCCGAAAAAAACCTGTAGTTCCTATTAAATTTCATGATAAGTGTACTATATGGTTGGTATTTTTTATATTTATTATTATTATTATTAGACTGAAGGTGCGCTAATAAGCTGCCGACTTTACGTAACATTAAGCTCACGTATATATATATATAATATATATATAAATGATCGAGAGCACACCATGGAGGAGTGCGGTGGTGGTGTCGGTGTTATAGCGCAAGCAAACGAGGCAACGCCCTATTCCAAGTTCATTGCTACGGTTTGTGCCAAGCCAAGAACAAGCAAGCTATATTGCTGTGCTGCTGCTGTTACTGCTTGCTGCTACTTTTGCTTAAGCTAGAAAGAAAACTAACATTTTATATATATATTACAAGTTATAATGCTAGAGAGAAAAGAACTTTTTTTTTTTTTTTTTAAGCTGACTGACTTGCTTATAGTATGCTCTCCGGCCGTTCAAGTCACGATTTGTGCCTTCTGAAATGCTTCCGTGAGCAGAAGCCAAAGGAAATTCGGCATAAGATCTATCTTTATTCATTGCCAATAACCTTTAATATATTAACAAAATTTTTATACATTTTATGATATACATAATATATATATATAAAAAAATATTTCCTTTTTTTATGCAATAACTTAAAATTACATAAAAATAATAAATCATGGTTTTCATATTATGATTTAATATTATTAATCCCTCTTCCATTTTTTTATTATGTAGATTAATATATTATTTAATTTATTCATTTGTATAATATTATTTTATTATGATAATAATTAATTTATATATATTATATTGTATAGCTAATTAAATGTACATTAAATATTTTTAATTCGGTCTAGTGATCTGAAAGAATTTTTTTTAAACACCCACACAAAATGACTGAAAAAAAATTATATTATTTATATTTTATTGTTACTTTCAATTTAGCTCGTGCGTTTAAATCTCCGAGATAGTTATAAATTTTAATTTAATTTATTATATTTAGTCACAAAAATTGAGTATTAAAAAGATAAACCTAATTTCTGATTTGCACACATTATAACCATGATTTTATACACTTTAATTTTTGATTAATGGTAGAAAGATGCTAACATTTTATTATTATTATACTAATACTTTATAATATCTGTAGTAATATGTATATACCTAAATTAACGTTTGACGCGCGTTAAAGTTACTTATGTAATTTTCAATTATTCAAATTTATATAATGGTAAATTAGATTTTAATTACGCTCATTACGTTGAATTTGTTACAACAATATCTTGTGGGCATTCTTTTCGTTCAGTAATAAAAATATGGAGCTGGTAATTTATAAAATGTCAAAATTAGAGGGCAGTGAGAAAATAACATTGAAAGAAAACAAAATCCCTAAAATTGTAGCTAAAATAAAGAAAATTCCAAAGCAAAATGACTCATATAATTTTAAATTTTAAAAAGAACTTAAAATATTATTGAAGCATTTGACCGTTTCATTTTTTTTTTTTTTTTTTTTTTTTTTTTGAAGGATTGATCGGATAATTAATATAATGATTAAATTTGTAATGAAAAGTTAATCATTAATATCAATCATCTGCAAAAACAAAGTTATTTAAGCAGTTATCTGTTTAGCTAAAATTTAATAACAAAAAAATTGATCAAAATATTATTTACACAAAAAATTACTATGCATAAAAATTAAGGCGGTAATTTTTTTTAAAAAAATAATAACTTGAATGACCAATGGTCGAAGAGTATTTGCGGTGCTCTGGATGTTCCGGTTGGGCAGGGATGAGGACCGTCAAGTAAAAAAAAAAAAAAAAAAAAAAAAGAAAGAAAGAGTAGGAGGAGGAGGTTTGTATGTTTGCCGCGGCGTGCAGACTAGATCCTCGAGAAGTAAGGGCATGAGGAGGCAAGGCAGCTGCTGAAGCTGCTATGCTTGTGGCGCGCCAGTTCACTACATACAAGCAAGTCTTGACGATGCTTACAATTTTCTTTCTCTTATAGCTCGACTTCAAGTTGATTTAGTGTCGCGCCAGAGCAACAAGAAATCTAAACTGCAGTGCAACCAGCTCCTCTATAAGTATTATTATTATATATTTCAATACTGTTGCATTCATTGTCTTGGATTATGCAGACCAGAGTGCATTTAGTGCATGTGCAATGCAGCATCAGAAGCAGCTTCGTACAACTGGATCATAATATATACTCTCCTCTCTCAGTACTAAAGGGTAAGATCTACATTTTTTTTTTTTTTTTTTTTTTTTTTTACTCTCCTCTTTTGCAAGTGATTTTTATATAAGATAAACCATTATGTTGTATATCACAATTATGTGTAGGTATCAGAAATGTATCATAAACATTACCTATACAATATAATCAATTTTATATAAGAAAAATTTATGAACTTGCCCACTTTTATGCATAATTGGCTCGATTTCTCTTTGTAATTTTAAATAATTTATTTAAAATTAAAACATTAAATTTCATTACGATTTTTTTTACATCAAAGAAAATTTCTATGTGTGTGTACATATATATATATATATATATATATATATATATATATATATATATATATATATATATATATATATATATATATATATATATATATGTTGCTATCATTAATGTCTTATTTATTACTCTCTTAACTTTTTTTACTTAAATTAATTTCATTCACCTTAACGTTTGATCTGACGTGCTATTCATATTTCATAACTTAAATCAGACTTCTTATTTAATCATCATTATGAGTGTACGAAATAAAAAAAACATCATAAATAAGAGTTTTAATTTATAATAAATTATAACTCTATTTCATTTCATTTGATATTAAATACCTTTAATAATAATTAATTTCATTTATTCATATTTTGTATTAATATATTAAAACTTTATTATAAAAAAAAGTGAGCAATAAAAAGTATTTTCGTACTTAACTATAAGAATATTAGGATTAACATTTTTTTTTCGGTATTGAAATCAAAAAATTTAAAAAGGTATGCAATTAAAATTTACCAAATTCTAATATTATTTATTATATTGATTTCTGAATCATTTTAAAAGTCCATTATGAAACTTAATGATTTTTTTTTTTGTTTTTACTCTTGTAAAATATTAATAACAAAATCAGAAGAATCTGTTATGCATGACTGTATACAGTATCAATATTCAATATATTTTAAATTCTATTGCCTATTTTAAATATCTGAAATAACAACTGAATATTAGTGGCTATAAAGGGGGGGGGGGGGCATTATAAATAAAAAGTCAATATTAGGAGTTGTTCATATTTGAAAATGACATGACCGGTTGAGAAAAGTAATGGAATGAATTTGTGACAAGTTGGTTGCATACCTTACAGGATAAACCCAATACATACGTATATTTGTTAGCAATGCATCACTACAAATTGTCGTTTCCACATACAATATTAACGTTAACTTTTATTTATTATTTACATTTATAATTTAATGTAACAGTGAATTTACTTATCGCATACAAATTGATAAAAGGTGATACATTTTTATTTCACTATTAGATAACATTGTCTTGAAATTTTATATTTTCTCGCATAAAAATCATATACATAATATTATTATTATTACTTTTTCTAAGCTCTAGAACACACCTAAAAAAGTGCCTCATCAAAACTTTTTTTAAAACGTACATGTAATATGCAAATATCTTTATTTTTAAGATAAATAAGTAACAAAAGATTCTAATCTTTAATATGCAATAAAACTTACTCTTTTCTAACTTTTTTATGTTTTTACATATTTTTTTTATCAATTCTATATAAAAATAAAATAGTAATAAATTTTTTCAACAAGTTTTATAATATACATTATAGTTAGATATTTATTTATTTGCACTTTATATATTTTTTTGTATTTAAAATGTATTGGTTTCTTGTATGATTTGAAAAGGCCGACCGGTTTTTTTGTATATTATATATATATATTTTTTCTAGTGGCGTGGCCATATAACTGGGCGAGTTCTCATCTTATGATATTCTCTGTATGTTGGGAGAGAGAGAGAGAGAGAGAGAGAGAGAGAGAGAGAGAGAGAGAGAGAGAGAGAGAGAGGCTATAGCGAGAGTAAGGTGACGATTTCAAAGCCACAAAAGACGGGACCACCGCCTTTTTTCTAATGTTTTTACCATAAGAGCATGGAATCATAACCATCATACGACCACATCCTTTTTTGGTGGACACCACCACAACATTAAATGATTTTTTTTTAATAAAGAACTAGTTTAATTTAATATTTACAGAAAATATTAAGTCATTTCATTTTGAATGAATATAATCATAAAATTTTGACAATTTAAATTTTAAGTCAATAAAATAATTTAAATTTTAATTAAAAAGCATATTTTTTAATTTACACCTACTCTTGATTTAAAAAAAGTTTTTATTTCGAATAATAGTTATATCAAGAAAAGTTTTTTATTCACATTAATTGCTAATTTCATGATTACAATGTTGTATGCTAATAATTTAGTTGTTTAATAATGCATTAAGTTTTTTTTTTTTTTTTTTTTTTTATACTGTGTGATTCACTCTCTTGATATTTTTTATTCGCACGCAATTTTGTCTGCTTTGCTTCTAGCCATCAAACAGTGAACTCACGTCTTAAAAACCTGCATGAGTTCCTACTTATCTCTAGGCACGAATAGCGATGTTATAATAAAAATATACTAGTCATCATTGAGCAACAGAATCGTATTTTTATTTTGATCTAGTTTATTATATGTATATACATAATTGAAATATAAGTTTTTCCTAGAATAATTTATTTCTTTGCAATTTTTCATAATAATAATAATAACAATACTTTTATATTGATTATTTTTATTGTATAATTTTCACTCTGATTTTTAAATCACTCAGTCGATATTTGCAAAATCTATTGTTATGACAATGAAATTTCCATACTAAATTATCATGATGTTTGTAAAGTCTATTCCTCTCCTGCCTCTCGAAATAATCAATCAATACATTTAGATAAGTAAAGTCGCAGAAAGTTGATCGCAACTTTATTTTTAGGTTCAAGACTTGATGAGTAAGGTGTAAACTCAATTGTGGAGAAATACGATCATTAAAGTATGCAGCGTTTTCATTTTATTTTATTTTTGTGATCGTTTTGCTAATATCTCTCTCTCTCTCTCTCTCTCTCTCTCTCTCTCTCTCTCTCTTTCGTTTGTGTTTAAAAAACTGCAATGTAAAAAAGAATCTAAGTATGGTATATTGATGTTGTAGTGAACAAAATGTTTATCGTTTTTTTATAAGTGGAAGCAAAATGTGCATCTCTTTTTTTTTTTGTCACGGAAACCAAAATGTGTATCTCGTTTTCAAAATTAATGTAAATGACACTTGACTTTTACACATATTGCCTCTCTTGAAAAAAAAAAAAACGAGATACACATTTTGCTTACCGTTACAAAAAAAGATACACATTTTACTGGTAAAAAACGAGATACACATACTATTCACTACAACATCAATATCTAGTTACAATTTGCTTTATATATAAATCATAGAAACCCTAATATCTTTACCAAATTGCCACTTTATAAGTAATTTAACCAGCTATATATTCATTCATTACAATATAGCTCTTTATTAAATACATATTTTTAGTTCATTGGTCCGTATAAATGGTTCTCCAGTTAAACAGACAGTGAGATAGACAGATGTAATATACATTCATGCATGCAGCCATGCAACAGTCCAACATGCATTGCAGTTTTATATACTAAACTCGCCCACTGCAATTCAACCGAGACACTCTTTGCTGGCATGTTTAATGCATGTGTATATTTAAACCTAACAAAATATTCAGAATTTATAATATATCGAATGAAATTTTTTTTTTTAAAAGAATAAAAATAAAGAAAAATACAAACTTGTACTTGTTACAAACTTTTTTTTTTCTTTCATTTTATTATTTATTAAAATGAAATCTTAATTGAGTTAAAAAAATAAAGCTTTTATTATAAATTTGTATTCTTGATATTTGTATATCTATATAATATAATATATCCTGGTTATATAAGGTTTCATGTTGCAAATTCGTCTCGCAGTTTTACATTGTTTAAGAATGCAAGCAGTAACTATATAATATAAAGTTGAGGAAAAGTCTCGTGTTCATCTCACGCTTTTGCTATATATGTTGTATGGTAGTGTGATACATTACATTCCTTTACTCATTTTATTTTTATTATTTTTTATCATGCATGGGTTTAAAATATATTTTTTGCCTCGCCTGTAATATAATATGCATAATGCACAATTCAATTAATATAAATAAGGTGTGATTTAATTTATATGCAACAGATGCATTATGGTACTGTATGTATTTGATGAAGGATATAATAAATTTGAATAATGCATAATATTCTCTTTTGCTCTTTGCTCTCTCTCTCTCTCTCTCTCTCTCTCTCTCTCTCTTCTCATATTTTTCAATGTTGGAGTTCAGATACAAGATGGTAACAAAGTCCTATTTTATTATTATATTTCCCCTCTTTCCAAAAATGTGTAATAAGTCACCATAAACTGCAATTTTTGATCTTATGAATTACAAAAAAAAAAAAAAACGTTTTACAAAAGTGCATTATATTACTTCGTGTTATTCCGATCTGGTTCTTGCATTTTTGTCACATATTTTGCATTATTTTAAAACAAAGCAGGGTTATAATATGATTGATTTGAAAATTAGTAAAAAGACACAAAAAATAATAATATTTTAAAGTGTAATAATATATAGAATGTAAAAAAAAATTGGGCTTGCGAAGTTTGAATCATTTCAATACAAAGCTGAAACTGTCATTTTTTGTTTCATACAATTTCATGTTCATATTTTTTTCTTTAACGTGGAATTTACTTATTTTTTCCCCCAATGTAATTTAATTAATAACTGGCAAACCAAATACATGTTTCCACTGACATTTTTTTTATGATTTATTTCATAAATGTTTGTAGAACTATAAAAAAAATATCATTTTATAAAGTTAAAACGTTTTCTGACTTAAAAAAAATAATTACAATTTAATCAGACATCAAAAAATAATTATCCTGAAAATAACTTACATTTTCACAGAGCTATAAAGTCATACGTTTCGGTAATTAATTTCATTAAAAATAAAACCTCATAACGTTTTAACAAATATATTATGCTTCGTTTAATGCAATATTATAACCTATACAAGGAAAGTTTTTTCTTATAATACAACATAATTCTATTATTGTTTTGATATCTATTTACTTACATTGTGTTAATTAGAGCGATAGTCATTGTATTTCTTTATTTATAACATTCTCTAATGCAAAATTGAATGTCATCTTTATCTATATATTTTTTATTTGTCTATTTTATTTTTCCTTGTTAATTCCGGTATCGGTAAAGAAAAAATTGTTTGATGATGATGAAACAAAACAGTGACGTGTTAAATCTATTTTAGTGTTTCTTCAAGTAGCGTTAAATCGGTAGGTGGTTTGAGAAAAGGCTTTTGAATTGTATTCGCTGTAAGGTACATAGAAAGAGAGAGAGAGAGAGAGAGAGCGAGAGAGAGAGAGAGAGAGAGAGAGAGAGAGAGAGAGAGAGAGAGAGAGAGAGAGAGAGAGAGAGAGAGAGAGAGAGAGATTGCAAAAGCAAAAAAAAGCGAGACAGATTTCCCGCGTCTGATCAACAGATAGTATTATAAAATCTCAAAACGTCTGATGTTGTGCTCTGTTTTTAAAATGATGTTATAAGCTTAAAGGCAATTGTTGCTTCTTTTTTTTTTCTTCTTTATATACCAAAAGTATAATAGTGTATAGTAATATGATGTAATATATAAATTTCACTCTATATTACATTAGTCTATTGTTTTGTGTTATAATATTTTATGACTATTATCATTTTAATATTAAGATGCTCGAGTTATACTTATAAACCAGGCAGACATAATATAAAGTTCGCTGTCTTGCTCGCGAAAGAAAAAAAGTATCCCGGATGTCCGCGGCCTTGTGAGTTAGCCGCGAAGGCCGATCGACGCGTGCTTGCCCCGCGCCTTGCCGCGCACCGCCCGACGTCGCTCTTTTTTTTATATGTATATTTTTTTTCAATTCATAGCTACCACCCCCGCGTTTAAGAATGTATTTTTCATTCACATTCATGTTTTACTACCCTTTTGTGTACATACAGCAATATTATTATAATTAATCACGTCTTTGAATAATTATTCTTTTCACCTTGCTGTTAAGTATAATAAATTTCCTAATTACTGTATCAACATTCCTGAGTAAAGTGCAGAAAATATTGCTTCAGTGATCGCAATAAGTTTATATTTACAATACTTAAAAGTTTCGCTCTGCGGAACATTGAGGAAAATCGCAGTGGTAAAGCAGACGGTCCGACAGGTGGCCTACCCTTCCAGGGGCTCTTTAGTTTAGAATTCTCCCACGCTCTCTCTTCTACGAATAGAAGATGTTATATTATGTATTTTTATTAGTATAACAAGTTGTATTATAAAAAATTGCGATGAATTAAATTTTAATTAGCGTTAAAAGAGGATTTATCGTATAATGTAAAAACTAAACTGTTTTAAAAATAATTAGAACTGCTTTGTCAAAATTATGTCCTTAAAAATTTAGTTTGAAGAAAAGAAGAAAAAAAGTGGAGTTTCAAGTTGATTTAAAAAAAAAAAAACATTTATGATTAATAACACGTTACAGTTTATAATGTATTCTTAAACTAAAAATACTGTACTTTTTTCATGCAATATTGATAGTACCGTTATTCAAGTTTCAACGATAATAAAACGAAATAATTACAGTATGTAAATAATAATTACCACCAAAAGTGTTAAAATAAAGATTTTTTTTACTCAATTTTAAATAATAATTTTAGTGTAAAAAAAAAGCTATAATTTGCATAAAAACTAAAGAATCTTTAGAAAATATTTAAAACACACTTTAACAAATTAAACCATGAAAAATTTCTTACACTAAATTTTTAATGTTTTTAAAAATTACAAAAAAACATCGATTAATGTAATTAACACTTTTAAAATAAAGTTAAGGTTTTAGAACATAGCTTCATGTATAAAAAAAAATGCAATAAAAAGTTTTTTTTTTTTTGTTATATAAGAGTTACTAGTAATGAATGATCATTATATACGTGATTCAGAGAGCGGCGAAGAATCAATTTAAAAAAAAAGAAGAAGAAAGAAATTGTTGTCATTACACGTGCAAAACAGGAAATCCTTGTCTTTTGTAAAAATGGCCTGAAGTACCGCGGAACGTCAGTACATATAACAAAACAACGACACAATTAAAACAAATAATATAACATCAATATAAATTTAAAACTTCTATTGAAAAAGTATCACAACGTTATAATATATATATATATATATATATATATATATATATATATATATATATATATATATATATATATATATATATATATATATATATATATAAAATTAGCTCTTCTTGACGTATTATATACCTTTTTCTTTTGGTATTAGATTTTAATTACATAATATGTAATTATAGATATATCATTTTATTTTACAAATAATAACAAGTTATTATAATTGTAAGATCAACATAATGAGATAATTTATTTAGGTTGAAACAATGGATTTAATGTTATATATAATATATATATATAATATATATATATATATATATATACACATATGTATATTTATAATATATTACTTGTGTAAGGAAGACTCGTATACTCAAAGCAAAACATGCAATGCAAACTTTAATAAGAAATACATTAGTGATACATTTAGTCTTTAATAAAAGGAAGAAAAAAAAAGACATCAAACGGGTAATTGTAATGTTTATAACAATAATTGGTTTGGAAGATTTCTTCTTCTTCTTTCTGGTGTATATAAATTATTTCACTACTATTTTAATCATAATAATAATTAACGGCTTCTATTGGGTAAAATCAGGCATACAACCTTTAACCCAACTGTTTAACAGTACAGTCAGTTACAAATCATAATTAATAATTAATAGACACATTATGTTATAAAACAGTTTAAAGAATATTTTACTAAATACTTTGTCTATAATTTTTCATTTAATTAAAATCATCATTCGTGTTGTTTTAAAATTCTGAATCTATTCTATGATGTAAATAAACTAACGTAAGAATAATTAGAATCATTTACATCAAAGGATGTTATTATTATAAAGATTACGCTTATTATATATGAATCTATGTGAGAAATTATATTTTAAACGTCTTTGATTCATGTAATGATAACACTAAGAAAGTTTTAGCTTCAAGATAAAGTTAATTAGTGAACAATCTAATAAAATTTAATGTAAATAAAAAAACGGTGTACTTACATCTATACTATGTAAAGTTAGTTGTTTTCAACGCATACAGGATCCTATAATAATAATATACATCCTGTTGTTGCTAAAAATATAAATTAAAATTATATAAAAATATAAATTACATTTTTTTTTGTATATATTTAAAATTACTCTCGTTAAAACATTTTTCTTTATTAAAAGTTTTGTTGTTAATATATTATAATAAAATGAACCATAATATAAATAGAAATTTTTACTAAAGAAAATTTTTATATAATATTTTATTATTAGGTTTATATAATTTAATAAGCATGACTGAATAAAGTAAAGTAATAATATGTATATATATGTATGTATAATATATTTTTTCATATATATTTACAGATAAAAATCTTTTGGATTGATCTTCACACTTTGGTGATTATGTTGGGCGTATTGTTACACGAAGACATCAGTTATATTCCGCGTCATGAAATAGTAGCTATGAGATCGCGCGGGAGGGAGCGAACAATCAGGAAGGTCCGGATTCAACTGCTGTTATTAGACCAAGGACGGTATGTACCGGACCCTCCTTTAAGGATGCTTTAGCTATATTATAGAGCCCCTCCCTCACAAGTATTTATGATTTTTTTTTTTTTTTTTTTTTTTTTTTTTTTTTTTTTTTTTTTGCTTCCTTCACACAAGTATAGTAGTTAGTTGTGCTACCGCCTTCATAGAGAAAATACATATACGTGATAATTTTTTTTTTGTAATATAGTACAATTACTACTACTACTTCTAAATATCATCTATCATTATTTAATTTTATAATAGAGAATATTTATTATTTTACATGTTATATAAAATGTCTCTACAAAATGATTTAAAACCTATACTTTTTTTTTCTTTTTGTATGTGTGTGAAATATATACTATAATATTTTAAAATAAGTATAGTAATAGTGGGAAAAAAATGTGTGAAAGAAATGTGTTATATATTTTAGATATTATTATTAATGTTATATAATTTGATGTGTGATAAATATTATACTTGTCAGTGATTATTTGTGAATTACGTTTTTTTTTTTTTTTTCTTCATAAAAAATATTTGGAAATCAGTGATTATTATCAGTTCTTAAGGTGTTATAAACTCCATTCTAATTTTGCTACTGATTGTGATAAGCATATATAATAATATTTTTATAACATAATTTTTATATCTAACACACCTTTCAACAAATATGGTGAGCAAAAAAAAAAAAAAAAAGTTAAAATATTTGTACTACGGTTACACAATATTTTTTTTATAATATTTATATGAAATATAAAAAATGTTCGAGAGATTTTTGTCGAACCTGTTTTTAAACAAGTAGAATGTTTTATTTTTATATCTCAGGAAAATAAAATAATGAACTATGTTTTGTATTGCAAAATTATAAAAACTACGGGAAAAAAAATAATGCAATAAAAATGTATAAAGGTACAGTTGAACGGAAGTTAGTAATATAATTATAATATTTTATGTTTTTATAAAATTAAAATATGTTTTAATCATATATCATAAAAATATATAATTGTTTCATGTAAAATAAAATATAATATAAAAGAATTAACAACAACAAAAATGCAATTTTTTGTGAGCTATAATTGTAATTGAGACATATCAATTACAATAAAAATGTACTAAGGAACGAAAGTTACTATAACGTTTTCTTTTATAATCACGTTTTTACTTTTGTATAACCTCTTCAGTCCCAGACTTCAATAAGTATATATATATATATATATATATATATATATATATATATATATATATATATATATATATATATATATATATATATATATATATCATTGTCGTATATTTTAACCCACGTTTTTGTGCGACTCTCGGAACGACAAAAATATGTCTATTTTGTCAAAAAGGTTTTCCTACTTTTGCGGACCCCCTACCCACTCTAGAATGCTCAAAATAACTTTTCAAAAACGCGTAAATTCAAGGGGATTTTCTGGTCCAATTTTTGTATTTTTATCTCAATTTGTTCAATTTTTTTTTCTATTTTTTTATTGAATTATCTGATGTTCACTACTGCACTGTACTGTATACTGGGACGTAATAAGATTTTTTTAAAGTTTCCTTTTTGTATTGTACGTTACTCTAATTTAAAATTGTCATACTACAGAGATATATCATACAATTATTGCTCAACCTAGTAGTAAAATATTATACTATAAATTATAGAACTTCAGAATTCATTTAAATTATTACTCAATTGTAAGAAAAAAAAAAAGGTAATAAATTTAGATATTTAAAACAAAACTATTATGTCAGAAATGCAATGAACAATAGAACTGCCCAATTTTTTTTTTTTTTTTTTTTTTTTTTTTTGCTTTCATATTAATATAGTTTCTGGCAATGATTGTATCACTATACAATTCTATAAACTAGTTTATAATAATTCTTATAAAGTATTTTTTGTTATTGTGATGCTATAATAATTATATGATAATTTTTAAAGATGATATTTTTTATTTGCAACTTCTTATCTTATATTATACCAATTAAAATAATAATATAACCTTGACTTTGAGAAAAAAATTAAAAATTATACTTGTAGACGCGCCATTAAATTATTATTTTTTCTAAATGTTCAAAACATCTTATTCAAAAAGTATATTGATTTGCAAAATCATACTATTTTATTAAATATGAATAATAAATAAATAAAAGGGTATGCAAATTTAAAATTATTTATATAATTGGTAAATAATACTTTATAACAATTTCTTTTGATGCAATTACCTTTTGCATTTTTTTTTTTTTCTGATGATGTAAATTTCCAGGTAATACCAGACTAATTATATTTAAAAATGCGTGTTAATTGGTAATATCATAACTTATTTAAAGTACTTTTATATATATATACACCTTTATTTACTACAATTATATATTCATGTAAGACTGCAACGGCATTTTAAAATTTATGCTTAGAAAAAAAATCCCTCGCTGTAAGAATTTTTTAATAAAATTAGGTTTGCACCTACAGGTGAGATTCTATATTGTTATCTTCTTCATAATAACATGTAATTGTAAAATTATTAATTATTTTTTATGCTATTGTATTCACTTTACAATAGAAATTACTTATAAAATGTACACGTGCTATGGTGTACTTACATGAATGCAAAATATGAGCATGAGATTTATCTTTTTTTTTTCTTTTAATAATAATTAACCATTGTTTATGTTAATTAAATTGAATTTTAATCAAAGATTACTTAATTAACTTAATATTGGATTATGAATAAAAATTCTTATTATATTGTTGACTTTAATGAATAATGAAATTATAAAATGACTTTTTGAGAGGTTATGCATAGTTTATTTTCATGTAATCGTCAAACACGATGCACTGAAGTCAAAATTTTCTATTTCAAATGATTTACCCATTATAAATTATCAAGCATCGATATGGCAACTTACTTTACATGGCATGCAAAAAAACTTAAAAAAAATTATAATCGTTGTTTTAATATTATTTTTAACTCAGCGCAATTATATTCCAAATTTCTACAAGGATTCTAAATTGTAAAACCTAATTTCTGCGCTGATATAAAAATATGACATTTCTGAACATAATAATTAATATTAACAAGTATAACAATAACTCATTAATCAAAGAATTAAACTGATGATTTTTTTTTAATGTTTTGTACATGGCTGAGCCAAGAAATTGAGATCGCATAAAACGAGCTGTCGTATATATTAAGATAGATTTGTTCTTTCTTCAGGGCTTCATGTGTATGTAAATCATAAAGTATGTAAACCCTGAAAGTCATTTCATTATTATCATTAGTTATTAATATTTGTATTATGCTCTTATACAAAAATGCAAAGAAAATTAAATTATTTTAGTAGAATTCGATATTTTGTTGGTTTTTGCTTATTTTGTAAATAATTCCGTACAAGAAGTTTCTATATATTATTATTATAATTACTTTAAATAATTGTTTGAATTTTGATCTTTGTTTCATTGCACGCTATTAATCATAACACAATAAGTCATCACCTAATATCATTTAAAAATTGTGAGACTTCGTTAAATCGGTGATATGCATCGTTTAAAAAAACGCCTTTTGTTTTACTATCAGTAAAAAAATATGGAATTTAAACTCTGCACCATTTTTATTACTTTCATAATAATAAAACTTGGTATAAGATATTTAAAACTCAAATATGATGATGCTGATAACCATATAATTATGCATTATCAGGTTGTTCTCATATACCTCGATACACGTGATTTTGTATCCTCTTCAGTCCCCGACTTTTTTAAAAATTATTTCATTGTCGTAAATTTTAACCACGTTATTGTGCGACTCTCAGAATGACAAAAATATGCTTCTTTTGTCAAAAAGGTTTTCTTGCTTTTGCAGATCCCCTACCCATTCTAGAATGCTCAAAATAGCGTTAAAAATTGCGTAAATTTAGGGGCGTTTTCTGGTCCAATTTTTGTATTTTTATAAAAAAATTTCTATTTGTTTTTTCTATTTTTATTGAATTATCTGATATCCACTGAGACTGAAGAGGCTATACGTGCGATTATATCAACACTATTATAAAATCGTTAGAAAATTTGTTTCTTTGACTATTTCTAACGTAAATATTTATAAAAAAAATCTTACATACCTTAATTTAAGATGTTCTTATAAAATATTAAATTGTACATGTGATTCTACTTGATTTTCTACATGATTTTGTCCACGCTGCAGCTGCACGAGGGCGAGGGCCTTGGCGGTTTAGTGAGGTTTATTAATATTATCCTACTGGCCTGCTAAGTCCCAAGCTCTTGCAAGCCGCCAATACTTCACAGAACAAAATATATGCAAATAAACTACACACAACAAAACTTTATCACATCTGTTTATAAAAAACTTAAGCACTAAATATTATAGAGATACACTTTCAATCACATCTAGTTTATGACTTTTACTAAAAAAAAAAAAAATAATTTCCCTGCTAAAAACTATTTGATATGAAATAATGTTATCTGATTCAGCAGTTTATACAATATCAACATCAAAATGAGATAAAATATTGTGCCAGTTTTCATATATGTGTGTGTGAGGATCTGCAGCATCATAACTATCATCGTGTCATATTTGACTTTGCGACCTTTATATATGCTAACTTTTTTGTTTTTATACTGATAACAAAATTTGCAGTGACGGTCATTTATAAGACCAAGGTCCCTGATTGGTGTGTGTGATGGAAAAACAAAGTCTTTTGCTTTTTAAATTTTATCATTATTATTATATTGCTTTATGTGCATAAGTACGCATACTTTTAGTTATGATTTCCTTTGCCTATAAATTGTAAATTATTAGGGGAAAAAAAGTAATATCTTTACCATCGATCGCATAGATATTATAATCTATGTAAATAGAAATACTGAAACATTTTAGTCTGCTTCTTTTTAATTGCATTTTTAATACATTTCTTCTTCTTCTTTTTTTTTTCCCCCTGCCATAATTGACAAGATTGTTTTTTTAAATAATGAAATCATTAACTGGCGGAATTAAATTTGTATATATATATATACAGTATATATATATATATATATGTCATTGATTTAAAAACCAAATGAACAATCTACTTATGTTTATACCTATTAAATGACTTTAAATTGTTATCTGTATCCAATTATTATATTATCACACACTGACTGACAGTTTACCATTGAACGAGACGTTGTGATAAGAAAGTCTCTCTTAGTTTATCTGCACCCACAAAATAATACGTAATAAATTAGATTATAAAACTTCTGCTGTATATCTCAGTAATTTTAATAACATATTGTAATATCTTATCAACATAAAAAACATCTTATATTTCTATAATGACACAGTTAAATTGTTTAAAAAAAATTTTAAAGCTTTCGAAGAACCAAAATTCCGATTCCCCTTAACATGTTTACATCCCAGAGCATGTTTATGTAAAACGGTCACTATATATATACGAAATTTGTGTCACAAATATGATCACAACTAAACTATATACTAAATCTTTAAAATCTAATTAAAATTTCGTATTACGTAAGAAATTTGTGCGAATGCAAATTTCAGATTCTCAATCTTCAAAGAACGCTAAATAATTTTATTGATGATTGTACGAACTATATAAAGACTAATTAAATTTTGTTAAACTATATCCAATTTCGATATAAACCTTAAACGCTGTATACATATTCAAACCTTTTTTTCTACGCCAATTAATAATGATTATAAATTATTACTTACCAGCATCGTCCTTAAAAAATGTTCCTCGCATGACAATTGTTCATTAACATAAAGTCTGTTCATTTAAATTAGCAATAATCATATAACTATGATAAAATTTTCACGCACACACACATATTTTACTATGCTTCTTGTACAACGACTTTCTTTCAATGAGGAAGGTGAATTGAAATTTTTTTGTTGAGTTTATGATATTTTTGGAAAGAGCTTTAAAAATTTTTGAGCGATGCTATTTTTTTATTATGACGATTGGAGCATTCGAAGTATTTTTAATTAATTTGTGAAAATCGGCCTAGAAAGCCTGTGACGTCATCAGTCCACTTTTTTCTCGGCAAATACTAATCGTTCGAGGTTCAGTAACCAGTTTAATGAAATCAGCTCGTCCTCAGGATTTCAAAAAACTGACTATACTGAACCTTCTACGGTCAATACTTTTTGAAATCAATACCCGATTGATGACGTCACAGGCTTCAAAAATTAATTAAAAATACTTCCCATGCTCCAATCGTTCTAAGAAAAAATAGCGCCTCAAAATTTGTTAACGCTCTTTTCAAAAATGTGATAAAAAGTAAGGGTTAAAAAAAATTCACCTTCCTCAAGATCGGAAGTCACGTACGTACAGAAATGAAATGAATAACCTGCAATTTTAGTGATGCTTTTCAGTCTATAGTTGTGCAGGTTTGTCATTTCCTTGCGGTATACATATATGATATTATCGGCAGTCAAATTGGGCGATTCTCACTAAAATATGAACACAATTATTAAGGTATATCAGACTTGAACTTTGACTCATACCCCACTGTTTGTTCCTTTTTTTTTTTTTTTTTTTTTTTTGGTGATTGACAATAATATACTGCTGCTTGTGCTTGGTCAGAAAAATGAAAAGAGGGAAAATTAAAATAATAATAGTACGATTTTTCTGTTTATAGTAAAATAATAATAATTATGTATTATTAAATTATATTATATTGTATTATATATTATATTATATTATTTTTAATTTTTTCCCTAACTATTTGTGGGGGGAAAAAAAGAAAAAAAAAATCAAAAATAGATCCTCTTCAATGACTCGGCGCTGAGACACCTAAGTCCTAACTATATCCTATTTAATATGATCATGACTATAAAAGAAACATATATTTTTAAAACTATAAATTCCTGTATCAATCAAACTTTATGTGTAGCTCTTATAATTATGATTTGTTTTGTTAAACAAAAAAGTGCTGATTTCAAATTAATTATTCATTTACTCATAGAAAAGTTGACAGATTATCCGAAATGTTCGACATAAAAGGCAATGACTATAAAGAAGAAGATGCACCCACGATAATTAAGCGCTGATGCAGTGTGGGGTTTCCGGGCGGCATGTGCCGCGCGCTCTTTGCTCGGGCTGTAATCCCGCGCCAGCCGCAATGCCCTTGGAAATCCCAAACGTGTGCAGCGCCCAACCACGATCTTCAATCATCATCATCACCGCAGTGTCAACTCACCTGCACGGACCCCCTGCCTGTCAGCGTGTCACGTGTTCATTATGTAATTGTATTGTATTATCTATTTACCACGATCGAGAATGACATTTTGTAACATCCTCAATACATACATAATTATGTGCTCTATTATTTTATTTGAATCATTTTTTTGTTGTACCTCCAGTTTTTAAATTTATTTTTTAATACATTATTGAAATAATTCCATATACATACTGTATAATTATTAGAACATGCTCTGTTATTTTAAATTACCTTCTCTGTATTTTACTGCCTCATAACTTTAAATTTAATATTCATGATTTTTATAAAAGTAGCGAAATAAAGTAAATTCCTATATAATCATAAAATTACATCTTTTCATTTTACTTTCTGAACCTTTCCTTTTTTCATTATTAAATTATTATCTGCCTTTTTTTTTTCTTTTTTTTTCCAGAAAATTTGTGGTTTTAATTTAAATAAATAATTTAATAAATAGGCTATATTATGTTTAAGATTTTTTAATATAGTATATTGTACGAAACATTTAATATTGCATAGATGCAATAGATATAAAATGAGATTAAAAAAACAACAGTACAGTATTGCACATGTCATGCACAGAAGAACAGTCAAATGTGATGCATAAAACAAAATGTCAAGGAACACCCATAAACGAAAAAGAAAGTTGATGATACAAAAGTTACACATTATTATTATTACTATTGGGAAAAGTGATAAGAGTAAAAGTATTTGTCAAGTATAAATTTTGAATGTTATCTTGATTAAAAGAGAGAGAGAGAGATTATATATTACTTTAGAAATTTGGAATATTAGCATAGTAAATCTTGATACTGGAATTGGGCAACTAAATCACAGTAAATAAAGAAAGTTTTAAAAAAAGTGCACCTTTCTTTGATAGGAGTAATAATAAATACCTAAGACTACAAACACACCCACACGAATATATTTACATTTGTTTGGAACTTCAATTGAAACATTTAGAGGTTACTCATAATAGAGGACATAGCGTTGAGGAAACTTTTTTCAAATTCTTCTGTTGAAAATCGTTTTACTGATGACCTGTAAAAACAAATGATAAAACAATTAAAGAGAGTGGTGTCATTTTATGGGCTATTTAAATTGAAAAAAGATTGATTCTCATTTAATGGCACTTTAAGAAATATAGAATTGAAAGCAATTGTGATGCCAGTTCAAAACCCTGGGAATCCAACATTTAATCCCTCTAGCTTTATTTTAATGTTTCAACCTATCCCCCACCCCGTTTTCTTTCACATATTCTCCAATAATACAGTAGAGTCCTGCCATTAATTAAGTCCAAGCCAAACTTTACTTTTCATTTATTTTTCTCCTTAAACTACAGATAAATGAATACCGAGGGCTATGCTGCATTTTGGCACTTCTACAAAATTTCACTATTGAAACTATTGAAAACTCCAATTGAAACGTGCAATTTTTATCGTGGCTTCTATTGAAACATCTTAATAGGCCTAGCATACTCAGGTATACCAAAAGCAGGTGCGGCAATGTAAATGTTTCAACAGTAAGGGGCGAGGAGAATACACATGTTTCAATAGTGTGTGTGCAAATTTTTTTAGAAGTAACAAAATGCCTCGTAGCCCTCTATATATATACAGATAAATATAAAAGTAAGACTTGTCCACTAATTTGCTTAAGCATTCTACTAGGATCTAAAACTAAAATACATTGTTTGAGAAACACATAAAGAATATACATCTTACAATAGAATAAAAAAGCATGTACTGTATACCAAAGATCATAAATCAAAGTACAAAGATATTTACATAACAATTGTGACACATGATTGACATGACATGTACGTACCTAGCAGCATTTCTGATAACTTGACGTGACTTGGGTGGCAGCCTCATGAGTGTATACAGAATTCTAGCATACTCTAGTTCATCAGATGCTAGCCAACCTGTACGACTGCCCTCAGCTACTTCAATAATGTCCATCATAGGTCCACCTGACTCGTGAGCAACTGTCAGTAGTCCAGCAGCCAAACATTCCACCACACCTACAACAATTATATCACAATCTAATTGAATTAATCTTAATAAGAGAGGCCAGATAATTTATCATTATTGTAAAAGTAGATTTGTTATAAAAGAATGTTATAAAATGGATACATTTTAAGCAGATGTTGTGTTTCAGAGACAGTAATTAAAATCATTAATAATTTTTAATTCAAATTCAAAAATAGTTTATTTCCAATCTCTTCATTTAGCAGTAGCAATACAGCAATGAATCCTACTGACACATTGTTTGGAAATATTTTTTAGATTTCAAATGAATTAAACTTATAGTTCTACAAGGGTAATGTAGGAGTCTTAGTCTTAACTTACCAATTCCAAAATGTTCATTCCACATGGCATGCAGACCTACAGTTGCCAAAGCAAATTCTTCCATCAAATCTTCATGTGACAAATTGATCTGTAAGTTGACAATTTTTTACACTTTAATAAGTTCAAGGATATAAATTTTTACTGCCCTATTTTTATATAGGCTTACTGTATGCATAAAACAAATTTGATAAAAAAATTTATATCGATGTTGTTGCCAGCAATATGTGTAACTCGTTTTTTGTCACGCGAGGCAATATGTGTAAGTCGTTATTTGCCACGCATAGCAATGTGTGTATCTCGTTTTTTGTCAAGCTAAGCAAAATATGTAAGTCGTTTCCAAATGTTATGTAGATGGCGCTCGACTTACACATATTGCTTTGCGTGACAAAAACGAGATACACATATTGCTTGCAACAACATCGATATTGAAAATTATGATAAATTAAAAGGAAAGGATGGCGGAAGCCAGCATACTATAACACCACAAGAGGTACCATAGAGAAGAGATGTCCAATAGTTTGATGAAAAATCTTGCTAGCACAAAGATAATATAGCCTACTGGTAGTACACAGTGGACAGCTTTCGGTACAAGACTCCCCGAAAGACTCGTCCATGTCATGGTCAAACTTCCTTCCAAATATGGCTTAAGCATACGTGTAAGAATCTAAGAATGTTTGACCATGGCATGGACGATATGTGTATGCCTTTGTCAATCTTTACAGACTTCAGAGAAACTACAAAAAGTTTATTTCTCTTTAAAGTCTGCAAGAAATAAGGACTCAAAAAGGCAGACACATATTCCCCATTCTCTTGGAGTTGAGTTGAAAGCAATTCAACATGTTCTTGATTGTCTCTATACTAGTAAGATTTTTCACCAAACTATAGGATGTAGCTGTTCACTATAGTAAGATAAGACCCTAGCTAGTTTCCTCCATACTTTCCTTTTAATTTATTATATCAAACTGCAATTTTTTTTACCCCTTGATTATAAAGATATTAAGGAAAATAAACCATAGCGATTAGGTTTTCTGATTTGAATTTTGCAAGAAAATTTGCAAGAAGCAAATAGGTAAAAAATATGATTCGTAGCTTTCTCGTAGTCTGTAAGGACTGACAAAGGCAAAACACACTCTGTTTTCTCTTGGAGTATAGTGCCAAAAGCTATCCAATAGTTTTTTTTTTTAATTTTTTATTATATATTTTTTTCTCTGTGCTAGCAAGATTTTCTTTCACCAAACTATGCGACTCTCTTCACTTGATAGTTTTCTTCTATCCTTTTCTTTCAAATTTATTGTAATTCATTATAGTAGCCTATAGATTTAGTTGAAAATTACATAATATCAGGGTTCGGATTAAACCCGGTTTTTTTAATAAAACCGGCCGGCAGGTAAAACCGGGTTTTATAGCCCAACCGGGTTTTATAGCCCGTTTTTTTTTAATAAAACCCGGTTTTTTAAGTAAAAAAACCCGGTTTTTTAATTTTTTCCTAATTTTCACAATAATAAGATAAAAATAATAAAATGATAAACTCGCATATTTTTTAGTCATTTGAAAAAAACAACAACAAAAAACCACATCAAATATCAATTTTATAGAGGTTTATTTATTCATAGTAATTATAGTACATACAAGTAAATTAAGAATTTCGACTGTTTAGAGAGCGGAAAAATAGTCTTTAAAATTTCCACGAATCACACGATTTCAAGCCTATATACAAAATTAAAAAAATACTATTTCGCGACTATTTTAGTCTCCGAGAATATTTTGTACTTTCAAGACTTTTCGGACTATTTTGCTTTTTTTTTATGTTTTTCGATATTTCTGACAAAAATAACGGAAAATTAACGTAGAACATGACCGACTTGGACCGGAAATCGCTAAAAGTAAACCATATTTTCACAATAATTTTTTTAAAATTATTTATTTCCAACATGTTTTGTTGGAATACAATAATTTTTAAATAAAATCGAGTAAATTTAAAATATTTTTTATTTTTATTATAATTTTTTTTTGCGAAAAAAGTTTTAATTTAATAATAATTTTAATTTAAACAAAAAGTTTCTTATTTGATTACAAATTTCCACTCAAATTTGCATTTACACATTTACATGTATTGTATTGTTATCTTTAAGGTGGCGAATAACTTATATTTGATCGTGTTTCACGTGTTTGAGATAATTAAATTTTTAAGTACCAAAGCTTCTTTATTTTGTGTTTTTACTAATTCGCCTTACAAAAAAATGTTTTTAGTGGTCTCTGAAGATTTTTTTTTTATTATTATTTAGACAATGCCATTTTAGACCGATGTAACTTTTTTAGACTATAGAACTTTTTTTTTTTTTTTTTTTTTTAGGCAATCCTTAGGCAATCCTAGAGACTATTAAGAAAACAGATAAATTCAGACATGTTATACTAATAAATAAAGTCACTAATGAGCTATATAAATTTCAAATACTATTTTCCGACTATTTTATTATTTTTAGAGACTATTTTTAGACAATTTTTTAATTTTGAAGACTAATTTGATGAAAAAAGATACTATTTTTCCGCTTTTTTTTTTTTTTTTTTTTTTTTTTTTTTTTTTGCTTTTTTGCTTTTTTGCTTTTTTTTAAACCGGCTTTTTTAAAAAACCGGGTTTTTTAAAAATCTTATTGCCCGTTTTTTTATAAAAAACCGCCCGGAAAAAATCCAGGTTAAAAAAACCGGTCGAACCCTGCATAATATTGATACTAAAAAGATTGATTTACCTTGAACTCAACATATTCATCAAGAGCTAGGTGTTTGGCAAGAGCTTGAAGATCCTCCACCCTCTGTTTGTCTTCATCATGACGACAAGAACCAGCAAACACAAGCTTGACATTCTCCCAGGGACCTTCTCCATGAAGTAACTCTCTCAGAGCATACAGAGCTCTCAGCTGCATAGGGTGGTCCTTCTCTGGGCGGTACTGAGCCACCTGTGGTTAATATGCATTTAAGTGGTTTCATAATCTCAATATTACTGCAGTAATGGGATTTTACTTTAAAAATTGTTATTTTGTAATAATAACATTAAATAACAAATAATAATAAAACAAAAAAATGCATTATTTTGACCAAACATATAATATATTGATGCTGTTGCGGCTAAACCACACTTCTACTTTTAGCGAGTTTGCTTACTTTCACACATCTACGTTTATCGTGACAGCTATAGAAATACACATCTACATTTATCGCGACAACAGGTAAAAAAACACTTCTTCACCTGTTTACCTATGTAGAAGTGTTTTTTACCTGTTGTTGCAATAAATGTAGATGCGTGTTTCTATGGCTAACTTTAACATATCTAGCATCTATAGCATTTATGAGTTTTTGAGCATGTAAGTACACGACAAAGCACTAGAAATACGACAATCTTTTGATGTAATATCTGTTTTCTGATGTCAAACACAGAATTTTTTTTTTTTTTAATTTAATTAAATCCATTGTTTTGCATTGTCTGCTGGCAAGTCTTTCAATATTAGTTCTATAAATTTCTTTTAGTGAAGTTTTATTTAACAAACTCCTCATTATACGAGTCCTTTGAAAAATCACTAAATCAATAGTTTACTGTCATTTTATTAAAAGCACAGCATATCTAAGATAAGAGTTTGTAAAATTAGCATTTGCATTTTTAATAAGAACAATGCATAAAAATTAAAGGACAGTTTCAAGCAATGCATGAGGTCAAAGTTACTTACAGATAGAATACGAAACTGATGTTGCTTGCTGTCCAGCTCCACTGATCTTTCAATCTCCAGGAGATCTCCCACTTCACATGGCGGAAACACACGGTGAGTGTCCAATGGTCTTTGCCAAACCTACATAAAATAAATGAATAAATAACAATAACAATTAATTGCAATTATACATACAGCTCAATAACTTTGTTTATCGTTACTATTTTTGTGAAATTTAATTACTTGACTTATACCTCCACGTAAACACATATTCTACAGCAGCATAGTGAAGTGCTCAAGTAAGTTTCTTCTTTGATTGATAATGTTATAACAATGACAAAAGCTTTCAGTTATATAAACATTTATAACTATAACTCTGTGCCACATGAGACCTCGACCTTTCTCCATAGAATTTCTACTGTGGTAAGGCCCTTGCCAGTATCTCTATTATTTTCTTTATTACAAATACCCACATTAAAAATAAATTTAGATGCAAAAACGCAAATAACAATTCAGTTTTATTTCAGGGTATTATGAGACTATGCATCCCTTTTAGGATAAGCCAACACTGTGACCGATTTAATTGAAATAGATTAATAATAAACATCTCATGTTAGGTTTACCCACCTGATCTAAACGGTCTTGAGTCCATGAAGAGTTTGTCATAACTAGCTCTGCACTCTGGCCTACTTTGGCATACAGTTTAGCAAAGAGACGATAGTAGCGCAGCTTGATGATTGCCATCAGAGATCCACGATGTCTAGTGGAGACGTACTCCAACATGTCAGGCGTGATTGTGGGGTAGTGAACGTAGCAAGCAGTTCTGCAGCCACCCATGTTACGGAACATGAAGAGTGCAAATGCATAACCCATGGAGTCAATACACAAATCTGTAACATAAGCACACACAAATATTATTATAAACTCATCATAAAATTATTTCTAGTTGTCATTATGGGAATTTTTACAATTCACATAAACATTAATTTTATTTTTTTTTAATTTTTTTTTATGCATTTCCGTCACTTCTGAATGTAATGTATGTATATTTGCTGACAACCTGGTAATGATACTGAATACTATTTTTGCAAATTATTAATAAAAATTTAATACACACATACCTGGCACTATCAGAATTAAATAATAAATCAAATAAATAACAACAATTTTAACCCCAAATATATTTGATGAAAATGTATTTTTATTTCATTAAATTTTGAAGTTAATAAATGTTAGGACTTCCATCAACTTTTGCACAAAGCAAGAAAATCAAAAAAGTAAAATTGGGCAAAGATCTGGTAAAGGTATGTGGTCACAAAATTTAAATAAATGCTGGATTTCTACTTTTTAAAAGTACAGTCAACCAGGGTGACTTTGACCACCCATTTATTTCTACTTTGGGCACTCGTTTCAAAATTTTGAAAGGCTCCAAGACAGAGATAATTGGGTGGGTGTTCATCACAGTCACCCCAGGTGATCAAAGTTTCAAAATCACCCCAGTTGACTGAACCCATTTCTAGTAGTGTAATATGTAGGTACTTGCCTGGTGTTAGAGCATCTAGAGCCTCAATGGCAACCCACATGGAGCCCAGACTTTGGCCTAACATGGTGAAACGTGGCCAACAGCTTGCCTCAACCCAGGGTCGTCTTTGCAGATAAATAAACTCAATTTCTTTAGGGATCTCAATATTGAATCTCTGATATGCCCGACTTAAGATTTCTTCAGGACATGCTTCAATATCACCAGTGTAAATCACATATTTACAGTCTGGATATCTAAAAATTGAAAAAGATTAGTTCTTTAATCTACAATGATATTTATTGCTTTCTTTCTTTTTCTTTTTTTTCTAGAAATTTTTTTTTAGTTGTTCCAATATAAATTTACCTGATTTGCATTGCTCTTATTGCAGACCATAACACTCGTTCCCCACCACCACCTGCATTGCAATAAGGGTGGAAGAATGCTATTGTTGGCACCTTTACAAGCTCTCTATTCAGCTTGCGAGCTCTCTCAAATCTCTGTAAACAAAAAATTAAAAATGATTGACTATGATTCAAACAGTTTTGCTGCAATATACTGCATTTTTTTTTTTTTTTTTTTTTTTTTTTTTACACAGTACTTATGTTACTGTTACAATTCTCAGTAGGATGTTTTAAAGAAAAACAAATGGGTAAATTAATACTAAAATAAATAGAGCTAATTATAAAGGGGATGAAAACTGGATAACCAGGGTATATATATAAAGATGGACTTATATATAAGCAATAATACAATCAAAATTGCTCTGCGAGATCAATAAATAATAATAAAAAAAACTGCCAAGAACAGACTTGATCAATGCTAAAATATATAGGGATGTTATTTAACATGTGAAATTGAATTCAGTACCAATAGAACTGAGTCTATAGACCATATACCTTTTTTAATAAGAAGCCAAGTAATAAGATAACAATGACGATGGAACATAACCCATAAAATGCAGCCCACGCTAAGAGGACAAGCAGGTTGTAATACGGTCTGAAATCAGAAGACATTAGCAAATAAATACTTACATACTGTATATTATACCTAGGTGTTTTAATATATAACTATTAAAAGTTACAGTTTGAGGAAAACATACATTATGTCTGGCATACCCGCATACTATAATATATGTCTATGCTATTGTTGTCAGAAATTTAAAGTGTTTGCTGCATATACACATAGGAAACGCCGCGACACGCCAATATTGCAATGAAGAATAAAATTTAATACATAAAAGAGGTGTCGTGTACATTGTAATGTGTTTATGTGGCTTAAAAACATAATGATGAAACAACTGCACAGCCTTACCCAGCTTTGAATTCTTCGCAAAATAATACTTATAATGTTGTAAAAGACTATTTATTTTTATAAAACAAATAACTATATACTTACATCATGATTTAATAATGGTCTTCGTTTAATTAAAATGCATTTAAGTTCCTGTAATCAAGTTTTAATTCATTGATTTGATGTGCTGCTTCAAATTTATTTTTTCGTTCGATATTTTTCGTCACAGCTGTTTCGTGGCGCGCAAGCGCACTTATGTTTTTCAAAATAGCGCTCATTTCAAATTAGCACTATACACTATACCGACGAGTTTTTGACAGACTTTTCTGGAAGTTTGTGTACAGTATACAATACATATTATATGTCATGTCCTGCTAAAGTATATAGAACTATTAGATTAAGAGGTTATTGCTATCTTCACCACACGTTCCACACTGCAATCCACTTTAACCTTTCACAAATACTGCCATCACTGCCTCTCAGTTTGATTCTATCCATTGCATAATACACAAAACCTTCTAGCATTTTGTCAGCTGTAAAATTTTAATCTTTTTTTTTTTTTTTTTGACAATTTAATCTGGAACTTATCCTAATCCTCATTTAATCCTGCACTCATTTTTAATCTCATAGAGAATAAACAATTCCTTATATTGGTGAAGCGCGCTATAACTAATAGTTGTAATCGGAAAAGTATAGAGGAGCCCTTATTTTCTAATTTCTTATCTTTTTTGCAGGACCTATTTTTTTTTTCAATTTTTGAAATAACTGATGCTGAAAATTTTAAGGTTATTTGGACACACAATTTATATGTTATAAGTTGGGACCAGATTTTTCAGTTGCAAATGTCTGCTTGCGCCTGCAAAAACAGCAGTTACTTTTCCTGCTGCACAGCTTTTATTATCAATTTTTAAGATATTTCTTATCTGCCTGTAATTTACCTCAAAATACTTGGAATGAAACTAAATTTATAAATTTATTAAATTTTTGTGTGGTACGAGGAGCAACCAATCTTGCAAGTGCAAGCAGACATTTGCAACTGAAAATCCGGACCCTATAGTTATAAGCATATTATATCACTGCTTAACATCCATAATATGTGAGAAAGCAGTTTTGTAGAGATTTCTAGATATTATTCATTTAAAGATTACAAAAAAAAACAAAAAAAAAAAAAAAAAAAAAAAAAAACATAGAGATTGCTGTGCATTGATAATTAACAGGATTCCGATTCTGTTCTTTATAAACTTATTAAAAAAAAAAAAGAGTAAATTTATACACATTTTATTATTCATAAACACTTTTATACACAGAAATGATAACCAAGTTTCAAATATACTGACATTCAATGAAGGGCTAACTTGCATTTCTAATTCAGAATTATATATATATATATATATATGCTGGCAACCATTGCCGAATTCGCTCATTGGCCGAAATAGGCGACCACGTCGCAGCGTGGCAATGCAATTTTGCCAAGATCCGAAATTCAGCACTTGTGCATCGTAATGTTGACCATAGACAATTTTTTTTTTGTTAAATTTAATAAGAAATCATTTTTATAAATTTATAAATATTTTAATTAACTGAGAACCATAATATAAAATGATGTGTTATAATAATAAAAAAATATATGATATTATTCATACTTATACCAAATATCGTAACCTGCGTATTAAACATTTTGACCACGCTGCAGCGTGGCCATTATCAAAAACCACTTCACAAATTGGCTAAAATGTATTTGCAAAAAATTTGGCATTTGTTAAAAACCACTCCGCAACGTGGTCAAAATTACGATGCATTTCGGATCTTGGCAAAAATGCATTGCCACGCCGCGACGTGGTCACTTATTTCGGCCAATGAGCGAATTCGGCAATGGTTGCCAACATATATATATATTTTATTATTATTAATATTTTGTAAAATCAATTAATGACCAACTTTCAACTACACTGGAAACTGCAAAGAGCTTTAGTTGATTGGCACATAAAATTAATAACTGCTATACTTCTGCGTAAAATTATTTGTTATGTATCATTCACATATATGACACATAAATTTGATGTCTGCCAACAGATAAGCAATAATTTATAATAGTAGGCTTGTTTGCTAACCTTTTTTCTACCCCCCACCCCCACACCAAATGTGCAATCTCATTTAAAAAGCATTAAGTGATCGGTTTTACAAACAAGCCTAATGTGAACAAAAGGACCGTTTCACATTGTTTTAAAACTGATGGGTGTTGACGAATACTTACAAGTAAAGCTGGCAACTGCCACTTTCTATCCGCGAAAAAAAAAAAAAAAAAAAAAAAAAAAAAGATATAGCAAGGAATGCATGTGAAAGGGTTGTTAAGTTTAAAATAGTGTAGCCCAGTCTGACAGTATCCATCTTTTCCATGCATGCACAGCACAGTTTCAGACAAATGAAAAGCAGCAATTTAAACTTGCTGCTTTTTTGCACACCTCAAACTTTATGTGGTAACTATATTCATGTCATATTCATGTACATCACAAGGTGTGTTTGGCTTGCTGGCTAAAGCAGCTCACCTGATAGATAACACTACACCCGAGCTCACATTAAAACAAATGAATATGACATAACAACATCAGTTTCCACATAAAATTTGAGGCACGCAAAACAGAAACTTGTTTAATTGATTATGTTTTCATTTGTCTGAAACTGTACATCTTTTCCCCACTTTCTCATGTGAAAGGTTCTTATGTGTCACGTAACTAACAGTTTCTGTTAATATCCGTTGATGGATATCACATTTACATCTCCATGTGAATGATATTTTAGTTGTAATTCATATTATTGATGTAATGAGATAATAATAACCATTCATAAAAATAATAATGAAATGCAACGTAAATAACTTTGAATAACTTATTTTCTTATTTCTTAAATGTTACAATTAAAAAAATACAGAACATACACTTACATTAGTTGCTTACAGTTACAAATACTTTAAAAACAATAAAAAGCTTAAAATACATAGAATGAGACAGTTAAGTTGTTAACTGCACACCAGACCCAAGTAATCATCCATGAGAGTTCCAATGGCAAAGATTCCGGTGGCATCTACACGTGTGCCGACAATCTTTAATCTGATTTCATCATCTGCATGGATCACAACGTCCTGGAAACAAAATAACATAAAATTATTTAACTGTGGGATAAAATAAAAATACATGAAAGTTAAATATCTATACCTCTACTGACAAAACTATTCATCTCACTCACACACAGGACGTACTGCCTTTTGACAGTTTTATAATTTTTTAATAAGTAAAAATAATAATAATAACAACTATTTATTCAATTATGATCAATTTATTGAGTTGAGATTTATTTGAGAGGAGTGTACACAGGACTGTGATAAAATATTTTACTACTCTAGTTCAGCGCATAGTTTCTCATAAGAATAACAATGTAAATTAAGCACCACTTTTTATATTGAGTAAAATAAATAAAGTAAAATATACTATCACGATTGTGTGTGTACATGCATGGCATAAGATAAAACTCAATCCTTTCTTCATTTCTCCGCCTAGAATTTATGGTTAATCCTACTCCCCATTATGTTGTTTACAATTAAAGATTTTCACGTAATATAGTTTTCTGTACAACGTGTTTTAACTGTTAAACTAATTTCTTTCATTTAATTTACTTTGTAAACCAATTTTTCTTTACTGTATATTATTATTAATAATAATATTTTACAAGTTTTTTTACTAACACGATACTCACCTCATCTTTGGATTTGTAACATGGAGGCTGAACATTGGGACAGAACTCCATGTCTGCAGGAATGGACTGTAATATTAAAATAAAGATTTAGCACAATGTTACATTTTAAAAGATATTAAGGAAAATAAACCATCACTTCACTATGGAAAGGCTGGTTTCTCCTATTCTTTTTTTTTTTTTTTTTTTTTTTTTTTTTTTTGCAAATTCAATCTACAGTTTAAATTAAAAAGCCACAAAATTGAACACTTTCTGCTTGACTGAATTTCTTTTACTTGCACAGTAAATTTACTCTCACTGATAAATGATTTAATTGTAAAACTGCAGTACGATTGACATAATTTCATAGTAATTTAAAGAACTCTTCAACATAAGCTTTGCTCTCTGAAGCAGTGCAAAGATATGTATGTGTATATGAAAACCATTAGATAAGAACTGTAAATGATATTATGTATTTAACACAGTCAACTAGGGTGAACTTAAACTCCAATCATGTTCAATTTATAAATAATCCCTACCTCACGTGACACAGAGCACTTTGAAAGCAGGACAGTGATTGGATTTCAATTTCATCCCATGTTAACTGTAATAAAATTTCTGTGGTTTCTATAGCTCAAGACAGCAGTCATTTCTTAGTGCAATTCTTATCTTATCCCTGCGATAGCGTCCATAAAGTTAACACAGTCCAAACTCTTATCGCTGCGCTAAGAAAATAGCTAAGAAGGGACGGCTGTCCTAGGCTTAACAGTGCAACTCTAGCTTTGTTACAAAAGACTATGGTATATGATTATAATAAAAGCAGAAGATACTTACATGGTGAGAAATGAAGCAAGACAGAGGACCAATGTCTGCAAACATGCCAACCTACAACAAATTATATTTGGTTTTTATTAGCAACGGAAACAAAATTCATGTTACATTTGATAACATTATAATGTACAAATAGTACACTCATTGTCAGCCTTCTCTAAATGTACCCATCAAAGCGATACTGCTTTGAAAACGAAACACCTGCAGCTCCATTAGTGAAGGTTAAATCTAGCAACGCTGCTATCACTTAAGATTACACAATGACCATTTTCTAAAGAAAGCGGCTCAGAGCACATCAAGTTGAAAATTAAGGAAACACAAAAATTCACAAACAAATTTTAATTAGAGAATTTTAAATTTTCAATATAAAAATATGAACTATCTGTTTAAACTATTTGTCTATTATATTTTATACCATTAGTTATTTAATGTATGTACACCCCTCCCAAATAAATCTGATCGCAGTGTTCATGTAACCAAATGTTACATAAATGGGGATCCTTTAATGCAGCCGGTTAGCTTTATTGGGAAGGAGTGTACATTGCTTTGTATACTGATTGTAGGAGAAAGAAATGAAATAAACAACTGCATCCCCCCCCCCCCCTCCGATCCTCTAATTTGTATCATAATTTATAATTAACATATCATTAGATTTGAGATCACACTTTTTATTTCAGATGTTAGAATAAGATATTGACGAGATCGTGATTGTTTGTACCATGTATGGCACTATAAACTACCTACGTCCAACAAAAGTCTTATTTTTTATTACGCTACTATTTGGTACTATTTGGTATTATTTGGTACTGTGCACAAGAAATTATAGGATAAAAATTGTCAGTACAAATAAATGTAAATGAAAGAAACATAGAACTTACATGCATGTATCATTTACAGGAGACAGTATAGGATAAACATAAACATGCTTACTAAAGATTTTAATGTAAGGTAATGCATGATATAAAGCACAAGCTATTTCTTCTAAAAAATTCTTATATAAAGTCATAAAATTTCTTAGATTTTTACCTTGTTTACTTGAGTAACAACAGCATCCAATACTTGTCCTTTGAAAGGACGGAAGACGATGGCTCTAAATTTGACTGGATACAAGACAAAACCTTGGCCAGGTTGGATGAGACCAGCACCTACGTGGTCAATTGTGGTCACGGCAATCACAAAGCCGTACCTGAAATAAACATTAATACTTAATAATAAGACAGTAATACGATCTTGTTGCGAACAAAATGTCTATCTTGTATTTTATCACGCGAAGCAAAATGTCTATCTCGTATTTTATCACGCGAAGCAAAATGTCTATCTTGTTTTTTATCACGCGAAGCAAAATGTCTATCTCGGTTTTCGTCAGTGTAAGCAAAATATCTATCTCGTTCCCGAACGTTATGGAGATGGCACTCGAGATAGACATTTTGCTTACGCTGACAAAAAACAAGATATACAATTTGCATCGCGTGATAAAATATGAGATAGACATTTTGCTTCGCGTGACAAAATACGAGATAGACATTTTGTTCGCAACAAGATCGAATATCTCTGCAATATAAATGACTGTCATTACATTATATAAAATGAAGTTTAAAGTCATCTCTCTTCTCCTTACATAAATTATTCATTACTTATTTTCTTTCCATGTATGGTAAATAGCATTCAATAAATAATAGTTAAAATTTAATACTTAAAAGTCAAGCTAAATATACAGTAGCTATGTATTTTGGGACAATAAATTATAAAATTAAAAGTATGGTTCTAATTAATCAATAAATATTTGTCTTCATTCAAAAATACTTAGGGGAAAAAAAATGAAGGGAAAGGTTTAGGCTTGACAAATGTCTGGCTCAATCTTAAATCTAACCCAAACACATCTAAAATTAAAAATTCAATGATGTTAACAAAACTACCTGGAAAAAAATATATAATATGTATACATATCGATGTTGGGATGCAGAAATGCGACCGATGAGAAAAATCATGAGGTTTTTACTCATGATTTTTCTCATCGGTCGCATTTCTGCATCCCAACATCGATATGTATGACATAAATGTGCTAGAAAAAATAGCAAATTGGAAGATTACAAGGAGTGTAAGGGTAATACAGGGAAAAACAGTAAGTTTTAATTAGAAAAAAAAAAAAAAAAAAAAAAGGATAGGATAGGATAGGAGGAAACCAGCAAGAGCCTTACCATAATGAAGATAGTCCCATAGCTTAATGAAAATCTTGCTAGCACAGAGATAACAAACACATATTGGATAGCTTTCAGCACTAAACTCTAAGAGAAAAACGGACGTAAATATGTGTATGTGTACCGTCTTCAGTCCTTACACTCAGAGAGAAACTGAATTATGATTCAAAATTTCTCTCTGAGTTTGTAAGGCCCCACACACAAACTCTATTTTCTCTTAGAGTTTAGTGCCAAAAGCTATTGTATATGTGTTTGCAAGATTTTTGTCAAACTATGGGACTCTCTTCACTATGGTAAGACCCTTGCTGGTTTCCTCTATCCCTTTCTTATATATCATCAACCTAACTACAATGCTTAATTTTCCTTAATTTTGCATACTTAGAACTTGATGTAATTAATGACAGTCTAATTGTTTTTACAGGTTATTTCAATGGAAAGAGTTGATTATAAATAAATGACACTTTGATAAATATTGCCTGGACAGCAATATTGATGGCATCATCAAGTCCAATCCATATTTTTATGTTTCATCCCTTGAGCTGTATTGGTTCAGGAGATAATAAGTATTAATTCAAATGACTGCCATTATACTATGTATGTAAGCTGTATTACACAATATGTACAATACGTATATCTTACTTTCCAGTACAAGTGCCTTCAATCTCGGTGTACAGTTTCTGTTTGACAGTCTCACTTAATTGAGGTCCGAAATATTTAGGATGTAGTAAAATCTCGTGCTCCAGAGAGATCTGAAATATAAATAAAAGTAAGGTTACCTAATCTAATAACTTTGCATGATACATGTAAATTAAAGAAGAATTATGTATATTTATGCATAATGCAGTACATATTATATTATGTGTGTACCGCAACGAAATCATAAAATTTCACAACTATACACTGAAATGCATTACTAAAATTGAAAGTTATTCATTTCGTTTCGGTACATAATATGTACATAAACTGAACAGTATGTCATAAATACAAGCGATATGTGCATATGTATGTATACATATAGTACAGTACATACATATGTTTATACATATTACATACATATGTACCGCAAGGAAATGAAAAACCTGCATAACTATATAGACTGAAAAGCATTACTAAAAGTGCAGGTTATTCATTTCATTTCGGTACATATGCATACATATGCATACACTGCATATTATGTGTGTTACTTTTGTCAAAGATTAAGGTAACAATAATTTTTTTTATCTAAAGCATGCTGTATAGTGTGTATGTAATGTATGCATAAACCAGGTCATACATTATGTTATGTATCAATGTATGTACTATGTAATAATAAAACATAGACATAGACTGAGGTATATAAACGAAAGAGACGACGACAAGGCTACGTTCAATACCGGCTTCTTATATAGAGAAATTTAAGTTATATTATGGTACATTTATACTTCTAAATATTGAATTAAGTTTTTAACTTACGTGATAAAACATTGTGAAGAACTAAAATCCCTTTTTTCTTATATAAAACACAAATAAACTTCAATAACTATTTCAGCGAGCCCACACGACGGCCATTAATGTTTTGATGCGCATTCGTTTGTTTTATGGTTGCTAACGCGCGAAATTGAAAAATTTCAAAACTTTTTGCAGCTCTGCAAATCTGCCACAGCAGCAAAGTACCTTGATCAGATTGATTTTGTTTCTTTCTGTTTATCTTTATAAGGAGATAAATAATTGGGATTTTGTTAGTACTAATAGTATCTTTTGAAGTTCCTAGATTAATTTAAACTGCGTTTACTACGATAATTATGTACTGCAATACTGCAATAACTGAGAGAGATCATTGAAAAGGATTTCAATCACAGTAGATGATATCATCATCTACTGTGGATTTCAATATAATATATAATAGAAATTATATATTTCTTTCATCTCTAAATAAATGCAATGCGGCTAATTAATTAGTTTGGTGTAAACTGCACGCATTTGCTTAATTTAATTGATGCTGAAAGAATTTTTGAAGATGATAATAATGAATAAAATATATCTCATACCATCGATTCATATACTGCAGTATATGTACATGTACTATGTACCAAATAAAATTAATTTCTATATTTAAATTTATATTAAAAAATACACACACAAATTAAGCTAAAAAAAGAAAAGAAAAGAAAAAAAAAGAAAGAAAGAAAGAAAGAAAGAAAGAAAGAAAGAAAGAAAGAAAGAAAGAAAGAAAGAAAGAAAGAAAGAAAGAAAGAAAGAAAGAAAGAAAGAAAGAAAGAAAGAAAGAAAGAAAGAAAAGAAAGAAGAGAAAATGTAAAATAACACAAAATAAAAAGTATGGTGGTATACTTTTGCAAGAAAATTTATTACACAGACCTTTTTTATACAAAAAATAATTATAATAGACAGGGAAAAAAATTAAATAAATTAGACTATAAAATTCTAAATTACTTTACACGTTATTTACTTATAGGTAGATATATTATTTACTTCTTTTTTGTGATATAAACATTGAAAACTAACTTTCAATAAAAATTTGTTAAAAGATGGGAAAATAAAATATTAAGCATCAAAAAAAGTTACTTTGATCTACGATTACAAAATGATTATTAAGAAATAAATGAGCTATTTGATATGTCATATACACATGCACTAAATTTATTTATGCTATTTGATAAATTTACAGAACATTACATCGACAATAATTCTCAATATTTTAAATTTTAATGCCTAATTTACATACCAGAGTCTTGGTCAAATACAACGTCAACATGGTTATTTTTCAAAACTATATCTTCATATAATCCAAATTTATTTTCATTTCTTTATATATGAAAGCTAGAGCATGACTGCATTATTTGTTCAACAATTTACCGTTTTTCTTTCTCTCTATATATCTGTTATACATACAAGACTCTGATATCTAACCCTACATGTAGGAAATACATATATACTTAACACTGCAATATATCTAAAATTTTAAAGTTTCAGGAAAGAAATTAAGATGTTATCATTTGTATATAGTATGATGTGAAAAGACTACTCATAATTTGTTATACATATTCTGTAGTACATGTTTATTACTAATCATCATACTCATATTTAAAAATGTAGGGGGAAAAATTGGAAACAATCACTACTAAAATATAAATTTATGACATTGATTTCTATCATATTATATTATGAGAAATGCGATTTTTCTATATAAGAAATATTTTGGAACATTTTACTTCTTTTACATTTTTTATTGTTGTATACCTTTTGTCTATATAATATACTATAATATAGAACTATAAATATTTTTAAGTACAGATAGTAAATTAAGTTAAATAATTCTCAACATTCATAAAGTATACATACATATAAACTCACAATAATCATATACTAAAATTACAAAATTCAATTAAATCTTCTTATTTTAATTTATAGTAGTAGGTTAGTCTATCATCAAAATGTACTGGATTTCTTATTAATAATACACATTCATTTAGTTTGTATTTCTCTTAAAATCTTAAAATATACACACAGTCAATTTCATTACATATATAGAGTGTTACGTAAAGGCATAGACAACATGAAAACATTAGCATTTATATCACAAAACACTTGATGGGGCTTACATAAATAAAGTTAATTGGTCTCAAAACCTAACTATAGCGCCGTAGCAGTGATCTGAAAATTTCGATTTATGCAACCCGCACAGCATTTTCATACTATAGTTTTTGCCTGTTTCTGACGTCATAAACAGAAATTTTCACTCAAATTGCATTTTATACTTAACTTTTTTTTTCACGCTCTCTTGTGGAGCTACATTTACATTCTGGTAAAAATCATCATAAGTTTTGTAGATCCCATTTTGTGTTTCATGATTTAAAAGAACTTGTTGTTTCATGTTTTCTATGCCTTTAGCGTGGAGCTGTGTTGTAATGCTAATATAGTAATAACAACTGACTTATAGGACAGACGTTTTTTTTAAGCAGTAAATATTGAGACCATGCAATATTAGTATTTCTAAAGTACTTTTTTGCTAAATTAGTATAACAATTTAAAATTTAGTTTCTTATATGATTTTCTAATTTAAAACGGAGTGAAAAATTAAGATACTTTTTCATAGTAAGTTAAAATTTCAAAGCGACGTCAAATTTCCTATTATAACCATATTTTGTAAACCAAAAACTGATTTTTTTTAATTTGAAATTTATTTACGTCATTTTTTTATAAATATGCACAATATAACCTCTTCCTTGATACAATGAACACCTTCAAATTAAGATATTAAAATTAATAAATTCTATTAAATTAAGTACATATACACACACACACACTATATATATATATATATATATATATATATATATATATATATATATATATATATATATATATATATATATATATATATATATATATATATATATATATATATATAACATTGTTTTTATGAGACATCAATTTATTTACAAAACCATTTAAATTATTTCTATATGAAATTGAAAGTATAATCATATAATTTAGTATCTAATATTTCCATAATATTATAATAATAAATACTGAAATAGCAAGAAATATTATAATTATTTAATTATTATTATATAATTACATATATAATAGAGAGAGAAATAAAAATACACGTAAAACTGGATTTCTATTAATTTGCACTATTTTGATGGCAGTTAAGAATAGATAGTATTATAATTTATTTTTTTAAGTTCACTTATACAATACATACAAAATAATAATAATAATGATAAAAAAAATGATTAGACACACTTTTTATTTGCATGTATGAATATCAAGCGTCCGGACACATGTTTTACACTCGACGTGACAACACCAGTGGAACTTGCAGTCACATCTCTCTCGAACCGTCGCCTTCTGTGTGTTGTAACCACGTCCGCAGCACAGTAAGTTGCAACCGTCCATACCGTGAGATGTACGGTTACATAACCGACCCTGGGTACCTGAAAAAATATAATATATGTATGATAATTTTAGTCTTCCGCAGCAACTGTGTAACATTGAAATTCACTTAAAATATATAATTGTTATAAATTTTGATAAACTTGATAAAGATTATTGTCAAAGAAAATTTATTTTAATATTTTTCTATTGTTCAAAATACGTAAAAGTATGTCTAGTATTCATCTTTTAAATATCTCCGGAATCGGTGCAGTAGTTTTCTCAAAAATTGAAAAAAAAAAAAAAAAAAAACTTTTTTTTTTTTTTTTTTTTCCATAAGCGTAATGTTAAATTAGGGGATCGAGCCTTAGCTTTTCCCACGCGCTGAATCGATAAATTTTATTATTATTATTAGCATGAAAAAAAGTTATGTCATTTAATAAATATAAATAAATTAAATAAACCATGAGTATAATTTGTTATTTCTTCAAGAAAAACTGCAACTAATGATAATAAATTCTTTTATCGACAAAATCCAAGAACGTGATAGTTTATAATAAAGATCCAAACTTTAATTTCATCGTTTAGAAACGTCTATATTATTATTTATTTAAAATCATAAACAATTTGTATTTCCCAAAACCGTTGGTTTCAGGAATTATAGAATCTTGTATAATAATTCTTTACAGGGCGCAATATAACATTTTACACTAAAATATTATATAATATATTTAATAATATAAATTATATTTTTATGAAATATTATCCTAATTTAAATACACGATATTTCTATAAAATTTCATATTATAATACTTTATTCTCTAATAAAATTGTAAAGAGATTCCTTATGAAAAAAATGCCAATGGCGGAAATAATTAAAGTAAATCAGGTTTAAAAACTTTCATAAAAATATTCCATTATTCGTTACACACATTATTATTTGCCTTTAGACATCTTGAATCACGACCACCCTGTTAGAAAAAAAAAAAAAAAAAAAAAAAAACGGAGATTGAAAGAAAGGAATAAATTTCCAATAATAATTATAGTCCATTAAACACTGCAATTTTTCTTAATATTGTTCTTTGGTATATATAGGTATGATAAAATATTCTTCACCATATTATATTTTATATAGTCATTCAAGTAATAATATACTTTTATTTTTCCCCTGTTCTTCTTCGTGTGAAGACATTTAAATATAAACACTAAAAATCTTGTTTTTGTGGTTGATATTTTATAGCAATAATATTATGTTTCATCCCAAAAACCTAAACCAACAACATTTTTTTTTTACCGTAACATTACATAAAAAAGAAAGAAAAAAGTTTTACTTTGCAACTAAAAAAATTGATATATTATAATATTATGTTGAATACAGGGGTGGGTGGGTGGGTTAATCATCGGATATGCACGAATAATTCGTTGTTTTGGATTTTGTACATTTCTTATCGTTTCGAGATCAAGGGCAAAAGGATTTTTTTTTTTTTTTTAAATTTTAAAAATAGGCGGCCTGAAAAATAGGAGCCTACAAGAGTACGATGACAGGTCATAAGTATAAAATTATTAAAACCAAAAAGATGCCCTAACCCTGTAGGGGGATTTTTTTTTCTTCGCAAAGCAATCTACTATAAACATTGTACTGTATAGTTGTATATGTAGGCTTATGCCGGTATGCGGACTAATATACACTATATTTCATGTTGTTGGGTAATTAGTTATTGCATTGCAAAATATTATATATATAATACGCGTGTAATCATATATTGAAATCTTTCAATAAGAATTTTAAAATAATTATTATGAAGGAGAAATTTACAAAGGTTGACGAGTGATCTGTCATAATCATAAAAAGTAGTTCCTTTTATATATATATATATATATATATATAATAGATATATATATATATATATATATATATATATATATATATATATATATATATATATATATATATATATATATAAACAGAATGTAATAAATATAAATTTCTATATACTTTTGATTGCCTGAAGTAATAATATATTGCTCAAGGCTTAAAGATAGAAATTACCACGTTATCAAGTTTCCACATAACTTCAGGTCATTTCCGTACCCTAGGATATAAAATATTGAAATCTTGTTTTAATTAATTTAAAAATTAGCATAAAATTTGTTGAAAATCCTGTTTTAAGCAACTCTTCATATTTCTTCATTTTTCTATATATATATCTATATATTTTTTTTTATAATTCCTAGCATATTTTAGTAAAAGTGTTTTGATGTGATTATTTAAATTCTTTTTATAAACTCTTTTATTGTTATTTATTTTTTTCTTATACACTTTTTTAAAATACAATACTATATAATAGTAATGATGATTATAAAGCGCCATAAAAATTATTATTACTTAAAAACGAAATATTTAAATATCCTGGATTGTGAGAAAACAAAAATGCCATTTTAACATTTTTACGACTTTTGTCATTAAAATTTCGACCACAAAACTTTATTACGCAACTCTGCAATTTACTATTATCTCTTATTTTCACGACTAACAAGTAAGATGCACGATAAGACGTTGATATATTTGTGTGGTATTTTATTTATATATATATATATATATATATATATAATTCATATATACGTACCCATGGATCCGATAGATAGATTGCGGACACAGTAATTGGGTGACTCTGCTAAATACACCAGGTCATTGGCTGTTGGAAGATTGTAGCGCGGGTCACGAATCTGCAAGCGACCTCGACGATTCACCCTCACTTCTGTGGCGCCATCATACTTGTCTTTCAAGTAGTCACCTGTAGAAACAAAATGTTGTTATATGTAGGAAACACTTGAAAACAAACAAACAAATAAATAAATCGCACGAACAATTTTATCGAATTTTTTTCAAAGAAAATGTAAGATGAGGTTGAAGAACTTTGTGACTTTGTTAATATAGCTTTTAGAGCTTTATTTACTTGTGTATGTTACTTTGTAGTCCATATCAATTTAGAGCAAAGTAAAAGATTACATTTCTGCTTTTTTACTTGATTTTTTTTTTATATACCATATATTGTATCTAGTTCACTCCATGTGATTCAAAATATTGGAAAGCAATATTTTCATTTACAACTTTCAACCACGAAAGATTCATAATCAGTATTCTGATACATTAGAAAAGTTCTCTTGAAAAAAAATTTATATTCCTTTTAATACCGTTTATATTAATAAAATTCAGATTATCTACGTGGTAGATTTATAATTACGATGCAATTATAAAAGAATTTGAATTCTTTTCAGTTAATATTTTATATGCTTTGTAGAGAAAAGTTGCATTAAAACAAGAAAAAAAATATAAATCTGGTTATTCCTATTAGTCAGTTCAGTTAGAATGACGTTATATAATAAATCGTGAGACAGAGGGGAAGAAAGAATTTGTTCAGTAACAAGTGAAGGGTTGAGAAGGGGAAAATACGTATACGAAAATTCGTAATATAAATATTATAATTTTTTTTTTAAATATATGAGTAAACACTCAAATAAATGATTTCAAAGTAATAATTAAAATATATATTCTCGAACATTATTTTAATACAAAAGTTGTAAAATTTATAAAATAATTTTCAACTATTATAAGTTTTGAAACTGTCATACTTTATAGTACAAAGTAAATAATTGATGTTATCGCATAAAATATTCTGTTTTATTATTAATTACTTACATTAAAATAAAATTTATAAATACATGCTTATAAAATATTTAAAGAGTCTTATAAAAAAAACGAACAACATCTTTTTGCATCAGCTTAAAAATATATAACCATTAAAAATCTAATACTGTACACAACAACATTTTATGTTTTAAAAGTCGTAAAATTATTATAAATATATAAAATAGTAAATGATGTATACCGAACATTTATATATAAATTTTTCTTATACCAAAATATTGTAAGTATAAAAGCTTTTTTTTTTTTTTTTTTTTTTTTTTTTCTTTTCTTGTTGATGGGTAATATGTAAGAAGATTTGAGCTTTTAGTAAAATGCCAGTCTACAAATAATAATAATAATATAAGCAGCTTTTGCATACATTTTACTTAATGGAAATGTGTTTTTATATTTTTATAATATAATAGCAAAGATGAAGAGTAGGATTTTGATTGAATTTGATGTTTAGGGTGAGAGAGAAGCTAGTTTAACAAACATGCAAACATTTCAGACTATCTTCTTGTTTTACATTATAAAACTAAAAAGACAACTCAAGTTTGATATAATATATTAAACTAAGTTTAAAATTCGATTAATCGTATATAAAATCTATTGATGGAGTATATCAGGGCGTGTTATTATTCAATGTAAAAAAAAAAAAAAATCTAGACCTCAAGAAAAGTGTGAGTTGAGGTGTAAGATATCACTAGTGACATTATAAAGATGAATATACGTAAAGGTAAAATATAAAAAAAAAAATCGATAACACGAAACATTTTACAAAATGCGCTAAAATTCAACACAAATTCCTCAAAAAAAAAAAAAAAAAAAAAAAAAAAAAAACAACAACTAGTTTTTGTCGTATGTCTTGGCCAGAAAAAAAAATGTTAAGTTGCTTCTCGCACGAGTATAAGGGCGTATAGTTTGTACAAGCAAAAGCACAAAAAAAAAAAAAAAAAAAAAAAAAAAAAATGAAAAAAAGTGCAGTCACGCGGAAACATACCATACTATAGAGAATTTTGTCATAATAAATTGTATTAGTTATGCCAATGCAATAGTAAAATATTTTTGTGTTTGTGATAAAGCGATGACCTATTCACATAAAAAGCCGCTATAATAATATATTTACATATGACTTAAAAGAAATAAGGATATTGGTGAATATTTATTTTAAAACTTAAAAAACAAAGAAAGGATTGTATATAATGTGGAAACTTTTTTTTCTTTTTTAAAGTTATGTATATTTTAGTCTGATTTGTAAAACAATAAGATATAAAAATTTAAAACAAATAGGCGTATTTTCCCCCTCTCCAACCAAGTAAATATTATGAAATGTGTATCCTAAGTAGTTATGCAACCCTCTGGACCTTCCCTCATTTAAAATACATAGAAAAATGACTGTTTTTCATACATAACGTTATATATTTTATTACTATTATAATTATATCCATCAAAAATAACAAATTATTACTAAATCAAGTCATCAAATCAAGCCAGTGGACATATTGATGTCAAAAGAACATAAATAAAATTTCAAAATTTTTAGAATAGCTCGTAAAATGTGTTTTTAATTTAAGAAAAATACTTTAAATTTTATTGTAAAATTATGCGTGTAAACAAATGAATCAAGAATAATAACAATATTTAAAATTCTTACAAACTTGTATAATTATTTTTTTATATTTTTATAGTGTAAACATAAAGACGTCATGAAGTATTTATGTATTGATATTGATTACCATCTGTTGCAAAAAAAAAAAATAAATAAAATAAAAAAAAAATAAAAAAAAAAAAAAAACGACTACTATCCTTACTGTCAAGTATATTATACGATAAAATAATAATTATTATTCATCTCTACAAACATCTATAAAAATTAACTTTATTTTTCAACACACAAGTAAAAGGAATTATAATATTGCAAATAAATTTTACGCAATAATTACGTATCTTGATAATGCGACAGAATTAAAAAGTTTAACACAAAATATAAAGAGCATTTGACAGGCATGTATAAATACAAATATAATGTAAAGAAAAAGAAAAATCTCTCTTTCTAAATGAAATCAACATTTTTCTTAATTAAGTTCTTATAATAGTATAAAAATTTACTATTAAAGGCTTTATTAATAATAATAATAAATATAATAATCATATATAATAATAATAATTTTAAAGAATTTAATAAAATAATTTAATTATAAAAAAAAATTGAAAGTTAAAATAGTATTTTTTATATTATCATTATTTTTTAAATAATATTAAAACTATTCATTCAAAGTAGAACAAGGACACATTATAGTAAATTACTCTTATATACACATATTTCATATACGTAATCCCAAAAGTATAAAGATCTCATAAAATTGATCTCATATATTATTTTTATTTATTTACTTTCTTAAAGATTACATACACGACGTATGCATTATAAATATTGTATTGTTTATTATTTATTATATATTTTATAAATTGAATTTTTTTTAATGATAATAATAATAATAATAAAAATGATTATGTTATATGTATAGAAAGTTGATCATTGGATTAAATATTAATATTATTATTAATGCACCTGGGTTAAGGTATGTGTACTATGTAATAGGTAACTGCTTACTTATTACACATAATATTTTATATATATATTTTTGGGTTGTTTGAAATGTGATAGGGCGGGGGGCGGGGCACATCAATGTGCCGCTAAGATTAAGCTTAAGCGTTTCTTAGTGATTTTTTTTTTCAGGCTTTCTCCTTGCAATATTAAAGGACCACCCATGTATTTTAAAGGTCTTATATATAACATAAGTTTTTGCTACTTATATATTACCTATATGTAATATATTATATATGAACTGATACCATTGTCTCAATATATTATATTCAAATTGCAACCTTTATATATATATAAATTAAAAATGTAAATATTTTAAAACTCGTCACGCTAACACATTTATATTTTATTCTCTTTTATTTTTTAGTATAGATATATATTTTTAAAATAACAAAAATCCAAATTCGTGATTTAAAATTTCATAAGAAAGAATAATAATTATATTTTTTTACCATAATATATTTTTCTGATATAATTTTTCAACAACACAAATTTTTAACCTCAAAGAAAAAGTTATATATTTTTTTTCTTACGTAAAATAAAAGATATTATCTTCTTTATATATAGCATTGATATGTAAATTAACTTTTACAGTTTTTTGTTGTTGTTAATGTCAAATGGGTGGTAAAAAAAAGAGTTTTTTTTAACACTTGCATGACCAATTGAACTTATATCTTTTTGCAACCTTGTAAATCAAGTTTTTAAAAATAATAATAATTCTTATTTAAATATATAAAAATATTAAACAATTTATAATAATAATAAAATATGACATTTGTTAAAATTTTACAGATTATTTAAACTAGTTTTGTTGGTTAAATTTGAATATCAAACAAAGCCCACTACTATACAAATCATTTAAACGTTATTACAATGACAATAAGAAAACATGATAATCTATTTAAATTCCAATAATATATTTTTTGTTTGTATTATATAGCAGATATCTTTGAGACTAAAAAAAAAAAATAAAATAAAAAAAACGTTGATATGTTATCGCAACTTTTTTATTTTCGTATGTCTTACGTCTCCTCCTATATACATCTCTAGTAAAAATTCAAAACAGAAGGTAGATGGAGAGAGAGAGAGAGAGAGAGAGAGAGAGAGAGAGAGAGAGAGAGAGAGAGAGACAGAGAAAAGTTAAATAATCAGATAGATGATTTTTTTGAGTATATGTAAATATATCTCATAGTATATTATATAGCTTTAAATATTTGTTGGATGTATATATTTACACAAAAGCGGTATAAGTAAAGTGTTTCTCTCCTATCAAACTATTAGCTCGCCCGTCGTTTTTATAGTGTTCAAGTAGACTATATATATATATGTATATATATAATGTATATATATATATATATATATATATATATATATATATATATATATATATATATATATATATATATATATATATATTACGGTGTATTTAATTCTGCAAGATGACCAGAATAAAAGTGAACAATAATAAAAGAAGAACTTTACTTTATACATTATAGTTTGAAGAGTCTTCTTGTATAAGTGGTTTGTGACACTTTGTAAACCACTTCTGAGCTACTGAACTATAATATAAATGTAATGATTTATTTATTAATATAAAAAAAGCAGTAGAATATTATAATAGTAGTGTTATATTATACATATTATATACGTTACACATTTTTTTTTACAGGGAAATAATTTTGAAGGAAAAAAGTAGAACCTAATATATGAATTAATTTTTTATGTAAATAACGTACTATTTTATATATCGCAAAAGCTTTTTATTATTATATAAAGAATAGCTTTTAATCTTATTAAAAACGTCTCAAGTTTCAATTCATTTTTTTTTGTTCCATATTACATTGAAAGAATAAAATTGAATTATATAAATGTGAATAAGAAAATGAGATGTTGGGGGGTATATACTTTTTATTCTAACCGCAAATATCATTAATGAAATTAAATTGGAAGAATATTATTTTAGTCTAAACATTTTTTATGTCTGAGAGTAAAAAAAAAAGAATTACGTTTACGAAAGTTTAAATTAATACTTTTTTTTTTTTTTTGAAATATTATTAAGGTTTGTATCGTATACTTAAAAAATAAAATTAATGAAAAATATTATATACATCTATGTAAAAAATATAACTTGGAAGTTATAGTGTGAGATCGTATAATGTATAAGTAAAGATACTGTATATTTATAGTGTATATTATAATGTAATAAAAAAATGACTTACCAATTTCTCTGAAGGGCGCCAGCTGCTGCCAACAGGTGATAAGACTACATGATCCTGAGACTCCGTGACACTTGCACGTTACCTTGGTGCGCTTGATCACCGCCTGCAACAATCAAACACTCGTCACAGTTGCAGAAAATGATAGATGTGACAGTTTGTTCACCGCGCCCTGATGCATCTATGCTCTATGTGTCATTAGTATCACCTAACCTTGCTCTGCTGTTGTAATTGAAAAAAAATGTCAATATTAACTGACAATCATCGCATATTTCCTTCACATGCTTCAACCCAGCTCAACCACTGAACTGTTTATATCATCATCATCATGCCATCAACACTTGCAGTTTTTTCCCTATGGATCGTCATTAAAAATTCATGAAATATTTATTTGGTCCTGCAATATTAAGTGTTTAAAATGATGGGTCCCTAAGCTTTTCTTGCATCGCTAATGATTGGCTAGAGCGCTCCACCAGTAAGCTCTATTGTTTTAGTTTCTGGCTTATTTAATTATTAGATGACTTTGCAAATTACTATACTGTACAATTGTTATAAAATAGTATTTTGTCATAGATCTTAATTCCAGAACGAAAATTTGTGCCTCTCTCGTTTGAAAAGATGGTAAAATGATTGACTACAATTTATTTCTCATTACGCACTTTTTTTTTTGTTTTTTTTTTAATTCTTAAAAAAAAAAAAAAAAAAAAAAAAAGTAAACAATACAAAGACTATACTATAACCTAGAAAATATTATGTCATTGGCAATTTTGACAATCATTTTTGTGATATAATTTAAATTACACAACATCAAATTTCTTTCACTCTATATATAATGCTTCCGAAAATAAAAATAATTGCACCTTCTATTTTAGTCACTAACCTTTTGACTTATTTCACTGTTTTAAGAAAAAAAAAACTCCTTCTATTCTTAAGTAAGTCAACCAATTGTTCTATATTATTTAATACTACTTGTTCATTGTCGTTTTAATCAAGTTAATTTATAGAAAGAAAAAAAAAATGCCGAAGGCATCTTTTTTTTTTTTTTTTTCAAGGATGAGTTGCACAATTTTATATTATATATATTTAATAATAATTAATTATTATATATTTAATTATAAATTATATTATATAAAAAGTTAACATATTATTTATGTCTTATAATATAAATAATATTTATTATAGCAAAACAGAATAATACATTTTAATATATTTTTTTAAGTCATATATCTGGCAACTATATACAGTGATATGAGAAAGACAAATAGTTTTAATGCGCTTGTTTGTAATAAGGTGGTAAGTAGTAACACCTACGTCTTTACACGAGAAATCATGATATCAATCGTGCACTTTATGCTTGTCGCTTCTCATTATAAAAACTTAAACAATTGTTTTATAATCAGAATAAATATATATTTACATGTGAAAGCAATTATCAGACTTCAATTTATTATAAAGAGAAAGCCCTTTACATCGTTCTTAAATTAATTAATTAAAAAAAAATCATGATTTCAAATGTTTAAAATTAAGTAATTAAATAGTAAAATATATAAGATAAAATCTGTTATTCTGGTTAATATTATAGAATTTTTTTTAATTAAATTAAGTATTAATGTATTGATTTTTTTAAATAAGTTTTTTTTTTTTTTTTTTTTTTTGTAATGTTTGCGATAAAAAAAAATCACTTCTAATAATTTATTTAAGCCTGAGAGAATATTTGAGATATAGACTTTCATCTCTCACGCAAAAAGTAAATAATGTTCTGCCCGCAATCTGTTGAGAGAAGGTATACACACAATTGTATGTGGTGTAGACATACTGTATGTACACTGTATACATACAAAAAAAAAATGTATAAAGGGATTGTAAAATGGGGTGGTGAAAAGGGGTGCATGGTTAGGGAGGTGGATAATCTGCTGATGCGATAGCTTATTTACTTGGATAATGTAACGAGAATAGAGGTTTCAAGTTATATAAACGAAGAGCAAAAGTACCATCACCCCACTTTTCCTCTCTCTCTCTCTCTCTCTCTTCATCCCTTTTTCTCGTTGTAATGTAATCATTTTTTTTTTAGATATATGTAATGATAGAAATCCCGTTAACAACATCTCAACACATTCCCAAAGGACATTGAATAAATGTTTGGGGGAGAGAAAGAGAGAGAGAGAGAGAGAAAGAGAGAGAGAGAGAGAGAGAGACAGAGAGAGAGAGAGAGAGAGAAATTATTATGGTTTACGTATATAAATTAGTTGAAGTAATATTTGTATAAGAAAGCCACGCGTACAGCAAAAAATTTATAATAATTTTGTGTATCTTTCTTATATATAAATATTATAATGAAAAGCTTTCTTTAATTTGCTTAATAATCACACAGTTTATTTAAATATTACATTAAATCATGCATGGATATGTTATATATTAATATTTGTTAATATTTAATTTATAGTATATATATTTCATATATAAAAAAATATATATAAAAAAAAACATAACATGAAATTTGATATTTATTAATAATAATATCCTATAACATGATTTTTATAGAGAAAGTCTTACAGTAATTAAATTATGCAAATTATATACTTCAATTTTTATATAGGTATTTTATATAACATAAATATTATAGCTTGAAAAAAAAAAAAAAAAAAAGTGAACCAAAAATTTTAGAATACCATGGCATGACTAATTGTTTGGAAAAATATATATATTTTTCGATTTTAAATAAAATTACTCTTTTGAAAGAATTTAGCCTTAGGCATTTTATTAATATTAAATTCAAATTTACTTTTCTTATTCAATTAATATTAAATAAATGTAAAAAAGTTTAGCATTATATGACTAATGTACCATCTGTTATATTATTTTTATTTGTTTTGGAGACATTGTCTGTCTATACTATAACATACACATACACAACGACACCTTTTATCATACCGCGCGTGATTTAATTAAAATTGCTTTTATAATGTATGTATAAAAAAATTTGTCTTTGTATTCACGTGCATTGGTATATCGTGCAGGAGTTGTAGTTTATTTGAATTAATGTTGGCGAGACATTTTGACTGAATAGTAAAGTATAAAAAAGGTAAAGACAGAAAAGAAAAAAAAAAGTTTCACGAATGAGTGACTATAGCGTGAATTTAAGATGGTGAAGCACATTGTCCACGATTACTTTTCTTCCTCTAGATTGCTATGACGGTTAATTTTCGTCCTATATATTTTTTTTCTTGTATATATACCTGTGTGTCGGCATCGTCTATATTTTTTTTTAATCTTCTTTTGTCGCTGAGCATTCAAGGCAACATCCATATAGTGTGAGCGAGTTTTTTTTTTTTTTTTACTATCAAAACCACGAAAATTGGTCAAAATTAGATTAACATTCCTTTTTCTATTTCTTGGGTGGTTTATTGGTAGCTGTAGAGCATTTTTTTCCTATATTTCTTAAAATAGTTTAATCTCAGTTTTAAAAGAAAAATGTACCTTACATAAGGAAACTATAAATATGAAAGAAAAGATCATACTATATTTCAGTTATTTCATTCAATTGCTAAAGAAAGAAAAATCTTATAGCTGTAAAACATTTATAAATCCATTGAATAGACACGTAGATTTTTTTTTCATTTTTTTTTTATATTTTTAGATAGATATTTTTTTATGTAATATAATTAAAACTTCTATTTTGCTAAAAACAACCACGCTATAGTTAAATATATTTAAAATAAAATCCCATGCTTTTAATTATCTTAATTGTCAAATCTTGTTACTAAACATACGAGATCTAAATTTCAAGCATTTCTTAAACATTCTTAAGCATGTTATAATTTTATTTCCATTCTATTACGTAAGATTAAACATAATATATGAAGTCAAATAAAATAAAAAAAAGTAAAACTTACTCTTCTACCCGCTTCGTTATTATGCAGATTCATGAGACTCCGACCCTGTTCTTTAGATCCTCTCTTATAGTTTTTCTCTCGTTCTCGCACGTCCACGAAACCTTGAGTAAACCTGCAAACAGAAGTCATCATGATTCTTTCTTTATATATAATAATATAATGTAACGTTTTGCATCAACAATTCTATATTATACATAAAATATTTTAATGATATACAACAACCAACTACATTCACTGAATTTGTAATTAGGTGTTACTTTTTGATGACTTAAATAATGTTTGGTCAGTTAATTTTCAATGTATTAAAATTATAATAGACATTCATAAAAAAAAAAATATATATACATATATTTAAATATAAGGTATATAGTTATGATGGTATGTAATTTTATTAATTTGTTTATTGTAAAAGATAAAAGCTGATGAAAAGATGAGATTTTTTTTTTTTTTTTTTTTTTTTTACTTCTTCAACATCAGGTTTATTGTAATTCATAATGCACACACTTGTCATATTTTATGTGATTACGCCCGTCATTTTTTTTCCTTATATACCTCTAAAGTTCTTTGTAGCTTTATTTTTATGCACACTTTAGTCTTTTCTTGCACTGAAAAAAAAAAAAAAAAAAAAAAAAGGAATTTCATCGTGCGTTTTATTATTATTATTTTTTAATTCAATAATTCAATATATTTTAGCGCACAATTATTTAATGTATTGTATAGGATTGAAATGCAAACTATTTTAAGTATCTAAAACAGTATTATATTAATAGTTATATAGAGTATGTGGTGTCCTGTACACCATACTATACACTATATTATACATACACCTATACTGGTGCATGCATGGTGATTACTGATTATACTATTTCTCTTGCCATATTGTAGTATCGTACTACATTTACATTATATACATATAGTTTTGTCAATACATTCTTATTGACAGGTACGATTTGATTTCAATGCAAAATATTGAAAAATAATATACAGTAAGGATGTCTTAAAAATATATAATTAAAATTTATGATAATATCTTGAACTAAATGGTGCTCAATCTTTTAAAGATGTTGTAAACCATAGTATTACAACAACTTGGAACAACAAATCATACGATATTCCCACGTGAAAACGAAAAGATAGAATGCAAGAAAAAAAAAACTTACTTGTAACCATACTCGAGGTTATCTCCACATCCACCCCAGATCCAATCTCTGTGCAGATCACGTGGTCTACCTGCTCTGGAGCAACCACAAGAGGACAAGGTGCCATCTCTACAAGCCCTGGACACGGCGTGCACCACTCCTGCAGCCGCCACCGCGTGTGCAAATGCAGCCTCTCTACTTGCTGTAGGCAAAAAAAAAAAAAAAAAAAAAAAAAAAAATGATATAACAATAACCTTATACATTAATTCATCATTCACTTAATAGAATAATAGGTAATTTAGTCACAGTTACGCCCACTTCAGATTAAAATTTCTGACATTTCGTGATTACTCTACAAAAAATTAAGGTGAAGGTGATTTATTATTATTTAAAAGTTAAAATTTTATTTCATTTTTATTGTATAAGTAAATTTCTAAAATGTCTTACATATTGCAAATATTGTTATTATTACGAAATAAAAAGTTTTCTTCAAAGTATAATACAAAATAACAAATTGTTTTATTTGTTTTCCAATTACGTAAATGTAAACTATGGAATCTTTATAACAAGTATTATATTATATATGACCTTTCTTTAAAGATGTATCATAAAAATTGATCAATCAATCAAAATTTATCTCTAAAAATAAATTGATGAAGTAAATCGAGAGAGAAAATAAAATACTCTTACATGATACTTTTAAGTTTTTACAGCTATTATTTTTGAGTAAATATACACGCAGTATACTTCAATGATTATTACAAGGAGAATTAATACATCTAACTTATTATATACATGAAAACAATAGTAATTATTTATTATGATTTGTTTCAATGTTCATATGCTAATTTCACACTCACGTTTTTAAATTTAATTTTTATGTGTTAATTATAAATAAATAATAATAATAAATAATATTAATTATAAGTAATTTCAAAAGATGTATGATGCAACAAAGTAATAATAATAGTACATAAAGTTTGAATAATTAATTTTAATTTTAGCAAAACAATAGAGAAACTCAGAGAAAGAGTATAATAATGGAATGGAATGTATAAAATAAGCATCAACATGGAGGAGAATGAGAAGTGATAAACGTAACTTTTTGATGACAGATTGAAGTGCGGGCATACAGCAATCATCTCGCTAATTTGTCAGCCCCATAGCATTTCGTTTTCTCGTCGTTATGGGGACAGGAATAGCACGCGCGCATCAAGCAAAAAGGCACACGACCGCCCACCTCCTCTCTCTCTCTCTCTCTGCTCATATACATCGCGGTCTCTGCTTTTATAGATGAACTAATTTGTGTCTCCAACCAAAAAACCATCAATTTTCTCTTCATTTTAGTTACAGTTAAAAGAAAAAAAAAACTCTTTGAAATTACTAATAAACATACTATGGTTCATAATATGAAAAGTAAAATTATTACTTTCAAAACATTGTTTACATATATTTTCAAAGAAAGTAATTTTTTATACTAAAATCTGACAGCAATATATCTAAAAATATATTTCCTATATATATTAATCACCATAGATGTCAAATATTTTTAAAATATCTTATTAAACTATTTTTAACGCAATTTGACGCTTACATAGGAGATAACAAAAAATCTGTATAGTAAATATATAATTATTTGCTTCTATTATATTTATTTCTTTGACTCAAAAAGTAAAAAATCACTTTAATAAAGCATAAAAATCTCCTCCTTTTTATATATAATATAAAAAACAACAGAAATAATTAATTATCATTATATTATAAAACATATCGCTATATATTTTTTGTATGTAATGAAATTAAAAAAAAAAGTTTAAATATAAAGCGGCTTTATTTGATGTGGGCAGTAATGAGCTGTTTTTAATACTTATTACTGTTAAAAAAATGAATGTTAGGAACCGTATTAAGTGAGAGAGAGAGAGAGAGAGAGAGATACTGTGACAGCAAATAATATTCTATATAATTCGTCTGGGGATTTTAAAAAAAGTATTGGCATCAAGTTTAAAGGTAGTCTCTGTGCTTGATCTCCAAGAAGTCTTATAATACGTATAAGCTGATACAAATAGTTATACGGTCATATCTCATTCATACTAGAGCTTAATGAGCTGCTATATACTTTTAGGTTCTACTCTCATTTGTTGATTCATTGACTAACATGACGTTGGCTAAAAAAAAAAAAAAAAAAAAAAAAAAAAACACGTCTTAAAGTCCCTAATGTCCTTTCTTTTTTATCTAAACAAATTATACTAGAAGTATTTTTTAAAAGTCTCTTTTGAATATATAGTTGAAAAAAAAAACATGTAGTAACCTTTAACTATATATAATAAAAAAATTATAGTTAATTATAATGACTAATTTTTAGTATATACCTTTACTTTTAATTCTTTTCAAACTTTCTAAATTTAAATAATTGTGTCATAGAGAATCATCTATATTTGAAATATATTTTTTTTTTATTAAAAAACAAGAATATTTTAATGTCGCAAATTATTGATTAAATATTTAACATTCATTGATTAGTACTAATTATACCTATTAAAAATGTCAAATATTTGACTAGTTTATATTTATATTAAATTTTTTATATATACATATTTAAACAACAAATTTATTTAATTATATCGTGAGAAATCGTAAAATAATGAAATAAATCATGTTTTGTAAAGTCGTTGTTTTTTAAATCGAACCAATTTTTCAAAAAAAAAAAAAAAAAAAAAAAAAAAAAATCACGCAACCGATATTTTTTTTTTTTTTTTTTTTTTCCTGGGCATTTGAAAACTAGTTTTTATATAGTCTGCTTTTAAAAAAAAAAAAGATACTGTAAAATTTGCCAATTAATTTTCTTTTATAATATTTATGACTTAAAAAAATGATTTATAATTTAAGAAAACAGTGACATAATTCATAAAAACTTTAATTAATTAAAAAATCATAAAAAAAAATAATGATACTAAGAATAATATGAAGCTGTAATGCATTAATAATGACTTTAATTACTCTGTACCTATTTATTTGACTTAATTACAAAATACAGGAAGCAATCTCTTCTATTGAAATGTCAGATGCTTCCTGAAAAATCTATTATATTTATTTAACAAAATAAAAAAAGTTAACTTTTATTTTATTGATTTCTTGCGTGTTTAAAGGTTATGAATTATAAAATGAAAATTATTTTTTCATCATTTTGAAAGACATTAAAATATCTCTAAATTTTTAATGTTTGAAATAGTTGCTTAAGTAATATAATTTAGTATCATAAAAAAAAAACTGAATCTGGTTAATATAAATATGGAATTATATATTATTTGCATAATTATGAAACTTTAAATTAATAAAATCTATATCATTAATGTTAATGAAATTTTTTTTTTATTCAATTTCCTATAAACTTTGAATGGCAATCAATTTTAATTATTTTTTTAGATGATTTATAATATTGAAGGTAAAAACAGGATTTTTTTTCTTTTAAATTTTATCTGATAAAACTTAATTGATTCCAAAACATTGAAAGCTTAGAGACTGAAACAATTCCATTGTTTTCTATTTTTATACTATTTTTAGCTACTCATTAATAAGTAAGAAAAATCTAATTTACATAATGAATATCAATCAATCAATTTGTCTAATTAAATAAACATGATTTTTTTTCAATAAATAACGTAAAGAAGAATTACATTAGTCGGAAGTCAATCAATATAAAATATAAAAGAGAGAAGCAGTTAAAACAACAACAACAAAGCAATGAGTGCACGGGGCAGAAAGGCGTGGATATATATTTTTTTAAGTGCCATTCTTTACGATCTTTTCTTTCGGTCAGAGGCAATTAGGCACACCCAGTTGCATCTTAACACGACCATAATCAAAAAAAAAAAAAAAAAAAAAAAAAAAGAGGGAGGCAATAATTATTCTAACTCGACCTTTTTTATTTTTTTATATAATATAATATTATCAAGTCCCTTGCTGAGTGTAAATATCATAGCTTATTATAATAAACACTGAAAAAAAAATGCACTTATATTAAATCGATAAGGTAAGGTATACTGATCACAGTTTCTATATATAGTGAAAATATTATAAAATATTTCAAATTAACGTATAAGAAACAAATTTGTTCTTTGTAAACAAAATTTTTAATTTGCTTTAAAAATATAGCATCTAAACCAAATTGAAAAACACGTCTTATGTATTATTCACATGAGAATTTGTGTTTTTGAAAATTACATGTGAAAGGCTTCATTTGTTTATATTGTTCCACCTTTGCAACGCGCGTCGACGCACGTTAAATTTACGTGTCACTTGAATAATAATTTATGTGTTATAAATAATAAAAATTAACTCGATCATATCAAAAACCGTTTCTATTTAGGAAAATTGATATTAACATAATAAATTTTTATATATAACACGTTTCCTTTTTGTCAGTGTATAGATATTATGGTCGCTTTCTTTTCAAAATATAACATACTATCTAATAATAATATTAAAATAACAAAAACATTAATTTTAGAATGATTCTGACTGTTTGTTTGAAGAAGAAAAAAAAAAAAAGACCATAATATCTTTTTTGATTTACTGATAATTGATCGACACCTTAATTTATAAATCTACATATTTTTTATATATATTTATATATTATTATTAATGTTAATTTAATATAACCTTGAATTTTTTGTGTTGTTTATAAGATTAATGAATACATTTACATTTTATTATATAACTATATTTATAATTATACATATAGATATAATATTTAAAAAAATATATATAATTAAAACAATTTTTTAATATAAAGTTAAAATATAGATAAAGTATTATAATAACTGTAATTTTACACTCTATAATACATGTTTAAATTATGTCAATTTAAATCGTAAAAATTTAAATGAAATTGCTTAAAATTTTATCTACGTTTTTTTTTTTTTTTTTTTTTTTTCTTTTTGTGAAGTAATAAAAAATAATTTATTGTACATTTGTCGCTTAAAAGTGCTAATTGTCGTAATGTATTTCCCTTGCTACATAGTGACTTATTACTCTATGCACACTCACATATATATATATATATATATATATATATATATATATATATATATATATATATATATATATATATATATATATATATATATATATATATATATATATATATATATATATAAAAACATTAATACAATATAATTCTCTCTTTTTAATAGTAAGCATTTTAGAGCTATTCATCAAGGGATTAATGTCCTAAGTACCGAATTGATTTCAACACAGTATAAGTCCAATGAATGAAAAGCACGCCTACATATACATGGTAAATCTTAATATCTTGTGATGTACCAGTATTATATCTTTTAAATAGCTTGCGTAACATTTAAAAAAAAAATCTTTATAGTTAAGTAGAGTAGTTTTTACAATAAGTATTGTAACAAATAAGACCTTTAAAAACAAAATCTCTCACTCTCACTCCCTGTCTAAAAGCTATTTTAATTTAAAATAAAAAGGTTTAGCAATTGCGCGATGAACGTTTTAGATTTAAAAAAAAAAAAATAATAATAATAAATAATGAAATTCAAAACAAGTTTATATATTACTCAGTCATTGTTATGTGATGCAAGTTAAAAATTTATTATTATATACAATATATTTTTCAATTGTTAAATTAAAATTGTGAAAAAAAATATTTTAATTTAATTTTTTATACAAAAATTATGCAAGAAGATTGAACTGCAATTTTAATAGTAATAATATAATTTTTATATATATACAAGTATCATATTTCTCATGATGAATAGATTTTTATATGATTATAATATGAATAAGGATTATATACAAGTATAAAAAAGTAATAAATTAATAATACCTGTAACCTATTACGAGCTCTAAGAATCTTTTAGTAGATGTCTGTTAACAAAAATTAGCATAATTTACTATGTATATATGGAGAGAAGAAAAAAAACTATCCAGAGGTATATATTATTAATAATCTCTTTTAGGAGAGAGAGAGAGAGAGAGAGAGAGAGAGAGAGAGAGAGAGAGAGAGAGAGAGAGAGAGAGAGAGAGAGAGAGAGAGAGAGAGAGAGAGAGAGAGAGAGAAGTATATACTGCATAAAAAATTGAGTCTGCTCTTAACAAGTGGAATTAATATGTTATTTGAGAGCTTCCGAAGAAAAAAATATACACACATAAACTTATGCTATGGAAATCTATATAAAAAGTTAAGTTGAAACAGTCCCGAAATACATGAACTTTATAGTGAGTGAAAAAGTGTGATATAATATAATGGGAAAATAAAACGAAGATATGAATCAGGATAATTAATAATTTCAAATCATAAGATGTAAAATAAAGTATATCGTTTGCAGATCTATGGTTTATAGAATTGGTAATACAAAGACATATTTAGAACACTAAAATTCAATTACCTATGTACAAAATAATAAATTGACAAACCGTGCTTGGGATTTTTAAGGTCGTATTATATGTACCCCTGTTCCAAATATAGCATACGATCCTTGCAAGAGCTATTTTCATACATATTATATAGATTGTAGGTAATTTTGATGTAAGAAGATAACCTGTATATTATATAATCCAAGAGGATTTTCGCTGAAAAGTACTAATATTTCTTTTCTATATAGATTAGGTAATCCAAAGAGAATATCGTTATTCAATTTTCTGTTGCCTTTAATTTATTATATCATATTTTGTTGCCCATTTGATCAATGTAATTTTGACCCGCAATTCACGTCTCCAGCTGACCAGTACTTTTCAGCGGGAATCCTCTTTGGATTACATAAGTTATCTATACTTACATTACTGAAAAGTACTGGTCAGCTGTAGACGTGTATTGCGCGATTGATCAAATGGTCAACAAAATATATAATATGTATTTCCTGGATAAAATAAATAAAAAAATAACAAGAAATTGAAAAATAATATTATCTTTGTGTTCCTAATCCATTTAGTTATTTGGGTACTTTTGACGCAATTAAAGGTTAATTGACTCACCAATATTGAGTACTGGCCCCAAGACTGAGGAGTCATGCACAGTGGAGCAGTTCCAGCGTCGTTGCCTGAACTGCCATTGACATTCTGAGATTCCAGCTCGTGCTCCACGCCCCACGTGTGGCATATGATCCATGTACAGTTGACACAGCTTGCTCTGGCCAGCTGACAACCCGCTGATGTGAGCACACAATGGAGATCCAGACCCTCGGCCTGAGATGGGACTTGAACCCGGTACACCGTTTGTTTCTCCAGCTCGCCATACTTCTGAGTTTTGTTGACCCAAGTTCCTGTACAACACACGTCAAGATAACAGTATTATGTTGATTGACATGAGAAGCAGATTTAGGTAAAATTGATAAACAAAGATATGTTGAAAAATTAAAATACAAACGGAATATATACTTATGAAAATTTCATTGTATATAAAATATAAAATATAATCATCTTTCAAAACAAAAAGAACAAAATTGAAACTGTTGTTCTGAACTATACAAGAAATTATAATAGTTATATGAGGTTGAGTTAAAGATCATGCATGATGGTTTGAATGACAAGGGAATACAACAACAATTTGTGTAATATCTGCGTCAAAATTACATGAAACTGCACAGAATTCTAACTCACTTTCAAATAAAACTGAAAAGTTTAAAACATAATATGAATGACACTGATTGATTGATTATATTTGAAAAGAAAATTGTAGCATGTAAAAATGTGTATAAATTTACACTTCGTGTTCTATATTTTCTTTAAAAGCTAATTACATGAAATTTAAAAAGTATTATTATTATTAAAATTATAGTTTAAATGACTAAAATTGAGAGACAATTACATATATTTTATGTTATATACCTCACAGGTGGTAAATATGTATATAAAAAAAAAATTAAGTTAAGAGTCTAAAAGTATTTTACATACATATTTATACATACAGATTGGGCGTGGTACAAAAACATAGATAATAAACAGTATAAGAAATTTTGAATGTAAGCCTCTCTCTCTCTAATCATGTCTTATATTTTATTTAAACAAATATTTCATAACATTTTCCTTTAGTCTTTTATAATATCTCAAATATTTTGGGGACATGTAATTAATTTTATCAATGTGACCACCAAAGAAACCCATTAGCTAAGGTCAACTTACCATAAATCTTGCAGGAACTAACAAAAATCTTAATATTTATTATAGTTTATATAAAATAGAGAAATTATTTCAGAAATTTTGTTATTTACTTCGTTACGTAAATTTATCGTATATATATTTATATAATGAAGAAAGGACAAATAAACAAACAAATCGAATATATATATTTAAAAGAAAGCTTAAGTAGATGCTTAATAAAAATAACTTCCTTTGAAATTAAGTAATAAATTTATTTATAAATTTCTCAGTAATTCTGTTTTTAATTTGACAATATAATATGAAATTCATTCTACTTATATAATACTAAAGAAGAAACAATATAATAATTCCTCAATTATTAAATCAAATTAAGAAATATAAAAAAAAATCTTTATATGATTATGATTGCTATGTAATAAATAATAAATAAAATAATATATCATAACATAAATAAATTAATAATAATAATATAATAAGTTTAAAATAAATGTAGTACAAATTTCAAAATAAAGAAAGCATTATTATTTTTTTAAATAATAATAATATAAAGCGCAGTTATAATAACTATAGCAAAAAAAATAAATTACGGTCAGTTTAGCGAAACTATGAAGTGATGTTTTATAAATGATTGTTGTTTATGTCAAAGGTCATGAGGTTTAAAAATCATGAAAACATCATGTTGAAATAGGAGACCACCTTGAAGTAAAAAGTATATAAAAAAAAGTATATTTTTATATATATTTTATTATTGTTTCTGCAAGGTGCAACTTTGCATTATACATACGTACTTATGTCTGCATGTTACTTGCATTCTATATACACCTGTCATATTTTCTTACCTTTAAGGCATTATAAGCTTGCTATTTTTATATATTTTATGTTTCATTTATACTCTTACATGATTGTCAATTATGCATATTCATTTACAATAATTATAATTTATTATACTTGTACGTATTCTATACAGTACTTTCAAAATATGAAATACGATCAAAAGTTGATGTTTCCTCTTTTTACATACGTATAATAATACAATATGGTTGAATCGTGTCTTTAAAGATATATTATTCATAATGAATGCATATTAAGGTGTTTAATAATCTACTATAATAGTAGTAGTAGTCCAACAATATAAAAGGCGTGTTTATTATAGACTAATAAATTTTACATTTGTATTTGTCATTAAGTAAATTTATAGGTTTCTATATCGTATATAATATAAGATTATAATATTTGCATAATTTTTGCTTACAGTTATAAATTTATTATTGCAAAGGTTATTTATTTAAAATGATTAGATCACATATCCATTGTCATTTAATCTACTTATTGTTCTACAACTTTTGATTATATACTTTTTTTTTTCTTTTTTTTTTTTCAAGGAGCTTTCACCTTCAGAAAAGTATATTATAATAAACAATAATTATTATAGAGAGAATTTCAAAAAAATAAATAAATCATACAAATATTAAGAACAGATTTAAAATATCATAACTTTTAAAAAAATTCAAGGATTGCAGGATTTTTTTTTTATTTTTTTATGTGGGTTGCGCTAAAAATGTATTTTAAAATACTTTTTGCGTTACCTTAATTTGGTTTAAAAATGTTGCAATGCTTACACTTTTTTTTTCTTCTTATTCAAATTGGGTAGACAGAAAATAATTGGCTAAAATTATATACAGTAGAATGTATTTATTAGCAATCTAGCATCGATATGTTATTCAGAAATATTTAATCATACTTTCTTGTATAATTGCAATTAAAATTTTTGGCTGTATGAAATAAGCTTATTTGAGAAATTTACTCTCTTTGCCTCCATAAGAACGCAAATATTTGTCTGCGTTCTGTGATACATTGAGTAGGGTTTACGAAAACTTGTAATGTTTAATAGTATAATAATAAAAGGAATATTTCAGAAATGTTGATTTATGATTTTTGCACGTACATTAAAAATGCAAATACACTATAACACAATGTACTGTACATAAAAAGTATTAATCGAATTCAATCTATAAACATTGTAAAATAATTACTTATTCATAAATCAATGTTATATTTATTATTTACATACATAAATTAATTATTATTGTATTATGCATGTAAAATAATACTAACATCATAATGTATAATAATAATAAAATTGATGATTTGAAAAATACATAAACAACATTTTTTTTAAGCATCATATACGTATATTTTTTTATAAGAAAAAAAATTAAAGTTATATATATAGTAGATCGCAATTCTTGATATACCATTACATATATAAATATTAAAAAGAAATAAGCCGACTTGTCCCCACTTTTGAATAACATACATAAATTATCGCTTTAAGTCTAAACTATAACTTGTCATCTTTTTTTCAGATCAACTTTAAATTTTCTATTATAATAAAATAAAATTAATGAATAGAATATGTTATATAAAATATTATAAATGAAGAAATTATATATATATATATATATATATATATATATATTATATATATATATATATATATATATATATATATATATATATATATATATATATATATATATATATATATATATATATATATATATATATATATATATATATATATATATATATATATCAAAGTATAATATATAAATATTTGAAAATATTTATCTAGCACTATAACACCATCTGAGACGAATCATATAAATGCAAATAAAGTCAAACAGTTAAAAGGGACGACGGCGGCCGGAATCGAACCGACAACCTTTGGATTTGCGCTCCACTGCTCTGACCATTGAGCTACAGCGGCGTCCAATTCTACCTTGATTCTTTACTTGCATTTACACAATTCTTATGACGACAACGGTCGCCTTATTGGCTGCCTGAGGGCACCTGTTTTTACAAACCAGCCTCTCTTTAAACAGGCGACCGTTGTCGTCATAAGAATTGTGTAAATGCAAGTAAAGAATCAAGGTAGAATTGGACGCCGCTGTAGCTCAATGGTCAGAGCAGTGGAGCGCAAATCCAAAGGTTGTCGGTTCGATTCCGGCCGCCGTCGTCCCTTTTAACTGTTTGACTTTATTTGCATTTATATGATTCGTCTCAGATGGTGTTATAGTGCTAGATAAATATTTTCAAATATTTATATATTATACTTTGATACAAAATATCGCCATCTCGTGGAGTTCTGATCTACACTATGTGTAGTGAAGGAAAACTATATCATTTGAAGTTTACATATATATATATATATATATATATATATATATATATATATATATATATATATATATATATATATATATATATATATATATATATATTATACGTGTAGCTGTTAAATAAAAATTACAAAAATCCCTGTCCTAATGTATAATACGATCATAATTAGAATTTACAATAAAATTTAAATATTATAAGGTGTAAGATGTTGTTGTGTAATATTACTGTAGGGTAAATTTTTATATGATTCTCTTGACATTGAATACTATAAACATTCATATGAGATTGGATTGCTTTTAGATGGCAAGATTAAGATAAGGTATATGAAGGAAAAAAAAATCATGTTTTACACAGATACAGCATTTGATTTTTTTTTATAAAGATCAGTTATCACATCACAGTATTAAACTTTTCTCTCTCTCTCTCTCTCTCTCTCTCTCTCTCTCTCTCTCTCTCTCTCTCTCTCTCTCTCTCTCTCGTCTCTCTCCTCTCACTATATGTAGTTTTTTTTAACAAGACAAGAAATTATAGCATTAAAATAGTGAGTGTTTACAAGTAAACATAAATTTTATTGTTATTGCATGGTAAATAAAGTAGCAATAATTTAATGCAGTAATTGCAATTGAAACGCTACGTAAATTTTATTTTCAATTTTCTTGTTTACAAGTTTGCAACACGTTTTTCATTTTATATTTAATACGTTTTGTTTCTATAATTTAAATAATTAATTTTTATTTTATTATAATTACTTATAAACTGCAATAATTTCTGAAACTTAAAAGTTTTTCTTCACATTAAAAAAGTCCCATAAAGTAGATAAAAATATTATTATTTACGTTGAAAATTATTTTATTGTATTTTTAAGTTCAAAAAGTGACAATAACTTACCTTTTTCTAATTACTTTATACACTTGAAAAAAAAATATCAAGATAAATTTTATTTTCAATATTCTTATACTGAAGTGTATTATTATTAATTTTTTCATACTTGCAACATAATAGAATTTATATTTTATTATTTTTATGTTAGCATGATGTGCATACACTATCAGCGAACATTTCTATGGTTCATGTTTAATAATAATAATGTTCATATTATTGCAATAAAAACCAATTAAAATCATGAACATGAATCCTATATAAACATGTCTTATATGCATTTATATATTGATATATAAATTTCAAATTTAATTAAAAATGATTTGAATTTATAAGTATTAAAAATAAATTATTGATGTAATTTGGTTATATTAAGATAGTATAATTAATAATTTAAAATTATCAAATTATAATATTGAAATTAAATGAGAGGTAATTTAATATTCTTGATGAATACATAAGAGTTGATATTTTTTATGGCACACACACACACACACACACATAAAAAAAAGGTATATTATGAATTTCTTGTTAACAAATTAACCAGACAAAAAAGTTTCAAACGAAAGCCGCATCATTACAAAATTTAACACCGTGATTCCGCATTATTTACAATATTATATGTTATATTGCAGTTGAAAAATATAATAGTGATGCATTATGAATTTTGAGTGAAGTAACAATAGTGTTATTTAATTTGATTTACGTATAGAGGCATTATTCTTTTTAACGTTATTGTTTTATTTATGTTATAGCTTTAGTACATTTTTGTGTGAGTAGTTTTTTTTTACGATAATATCAACCTTGTTCTAGTCGTTACTGGATTAATTGATTTTTGGAATCCTATTTTTTTATTCTGTATGGTTGAATAAGAAAATTTTATTAACTATATTAATAGTTTTTGAATGAAATTTCCTTATTTTCTCTGTACTCAAACAATGTGTGTATGTATAATATTATGTGTGTAGAGTGTATAGTGTTATATGTGAGTGTATGTATATATGTATTGTATACAACTATTATGATATTCTGGTCCTTATATTTTTCCTTATCAAGTGGGCATCATTCATAATTCAATTATATATAAAAAAAATATGAAAAATGATTTTTTTTAATGCTAAAAGAAATAGGTTTTTATATTTTTCCAAATATTTCGAAAAATGTCACTTCGTACAAACACTGTGATAATAAATTTTACTCTTTTGCTTTATAGCATAGTAACATGACTTTTGTTTCTATGGATCATTGCGTTAATTAAAGTCTCCTCATCAAATACATGGTATTGCCAAAAGGCAACAAAGTAAAATTTTAAATCACATGATTATCTGTCAATAATTATATATAAAACAACGAGACTCTAGTAACTCAGGAATAATTCTTATTTTTGAATGCAGTATATTATTAAAGCTCAAGGATATGTTAGTCCAAAATTATACACTATAAAAATTGGTGCATTACTTTGGTTACTATGAATACTAACTTATTTAAGATAATCACTTTTAAGTTATCATAAATATAGCTAAAATAATGTATTTTAGCAAATTATTAACAATATCTATATTTTAAACTTAAAATAGCTTAAAAACTTAAAACCACTTAAATTAGCTATATTTTTAATAACTTACTAATATGCATTATTTTAGCTTATTATGACAATATTGTAATTATTAATATTATTGTTATTAATAACTTAAAAGTGATTATCTTAAATAAGTATAAGTATTCGTAACTAAAGTAATGCATAATGCACCAACTTTTAGAGTGTATACAATTAAATTGCAAGTGTCTTCCACCATTAAAAAAAAAATACTATATAGAATAGAAATTGCAGTTTTAAACCCTTGCTATAGAAATGCATTCAAAGTGCTTGCATTTAAAAAAAAGATATATTATCTAAAATTATAGTTTGACTGTTATATGTAAATTTTCTACTTGTAAAACAATTCAATTTTTTCTTGTTTTGTTTTTCTTGTGTTTTTCATGTCAAAGATCAAGAATGTGACGTCATTTTTAAATACAAGATAAAAACAAAGCATATGTCCACTCGTTTATATAAAGTTTATGGCTTGCAAGTACTTGAGGTGCATTCGTGCATAGTATTTTCAATTTATTTTAACATTATATAAAAATAAAAAAATTCCTTATATGAGAATATGTAATACATATGTATATAGAATATTTTAACTGCATTATATATGCACTATATATATGTATATGTTTTATATAATATTTAATTCTCAAGCTTCTGAGGTTAAAATTATGTGACTGACAGAGTAAAGATTGTAAGAAAAGATAATTAACAATATGTTTTTTACTTGTTGGAAAAAAAAAAAAAAAAAAAAAAGTTAAGAAAGATCCATATCTTCTTGACAGGTAACTTGATTGCTACAATTTCACGTATATTACAAAATGTTCTTGCTTAATTATTACATGTTTTTTTTATTTATAATAAAGAAATCATAAGCTACAAAATAATAAAACATAAAAATACTTTATATTTTTATTTCAAATAATTCATGATAATTTGACAAGAGTTTGATTACTTGTTCGAATATATATATATATATATATATATATATATATATATATATATATATATATATATATATATATATATATATATATATATAATATATATATATATATATATATATATATATATATATATATATATATATATATATATATATATATATATATATATATTATTTCACAATTTAACAATAATACTGTTAAATAAATCCAGTTTTAGAAATTTGGACTGATAAATTGCTCAGTTTTTTTTCTTTAAGTCTCCAAGTACTATAATTTTAATAACTACTATATATATATATATATATATATATATATATATATATATATATATATATATATATATATAATATAATAGTATAGCTATAGGTAACTATAATACTTTCAACAACTTGAATAATTTTTAAACAAGAAAAATAATAATAAAAAGCCTTTGCAAGTTTATAATACGTGCTCCCATATTTGTCCAATCTTAATGACTTATAATAAATATAACTGTAAAATTAAAAAAAAAAAATTTAATTCAATTCTATATCATTATATAGATTTTTTAAATTTTTAAATAACATGTTATACCTTTTTTAATGCTATATCAAAATGATATAGTTAAATTTTTCTTTTCTTTTTTTTTTTTTTTTTTTTTTTGCTCTGTATAATAAAATTTACTATCACATAACAAATTCAAATATTATTTAAATTATTTTCAAATTCATTCTAAATTAAATATACTAATAAATAAATTTAAAACACATTAGTATTGTATCAATTATCAAGATGCATATATAATTATTTTCCAAATAAATTCTTATATATACTTTCGACACATAAAATATTAATGAGAAAGAAAAAAAAAAGTTACACAAGTAATTAAGAAAAAAAGAAAAGATAACATCCAAAATTTCAAATTGTTTTAAATACATCACTTCACTATAGAAGTTTAATTTATGAATATTACTATAATTTAAGTATTTGAGACAAGTTTTTCTTTATTTTCTTTTATCTTTTTTTTTTTTTAAACTTATTAGAATAGAAAGTTCTTAAACAAAGTTGACGTTTGTGAACCACCGAAAACGTGCAAGCAGAAAAAAAAGCAAGTTTTATTATAAAACGTATATACACACCGGCATAAGCTTTTTTTTTTTTTTTTTTTTTTTAAGTTGTCACTGAACGTAAAAGATTTGTGATAGGCCTACATTCCAAGTTAGGTATTCATGTGATGGTTTAAAATTATGTATAATAATTTCTTATTATTGTCGCGAGAATGAGTTAAGTTGGGTATAACAAATTATTATTATGAACAATGTTGGTTGTTATAATAATAAATTAATAATAACCCAGCTGTTGATCTAAAAACAATCAAGTTATTGTTGTTATTATACACGTCTTTTTTTTCTTCTTCATGATCTCCATATATATAATATGGTAATTGTGAACGGGTCATAATTTGTCGTGTATGTATATAAGCAAAGAGTACCACTATTATATAGTAAAGTATATTATAATACCAGCAATATGGTTAAGATTTTTTTTTCTTCTCTTTAGGGTCACTTTGTTAGGGTCATGTTTGCCCACTATGGTAAAGCCGACGAATGGACGATGGTATATATGTATGTATGTATGAACACATAATGAATATAATGTGTATTCTTGTGTGTATATAGGAAAACAAATGGCTAAGCATAAACTATGCCCTATACACTAGCTCTCTCTCTCTCTCTCTCTCTCTCTCTCTCTCTCTCTCCATACTCATGTCACACCGCATTGTCTCTCTCTCTCTCTCTCTCTCTCTCTCTCTCTCTCTCTCTCTCTCTCTCTCTCTCTCTCATACTCTCTCATGCTGCTCACCATAACATACTACCAGTCTTTTTTTTATATATAAAAATTTTATTTCACGTTTTTACCTATCTTATTTAAAAAGCAACCTATTCTTTATTTTACAAATTTTAAACTTTTCTTTTTCCACCGGTATATTCAACACACGTCATCTACAAATGATAAACGATTGCATGATTAATTGATTTAAACGCTTTTTATCAATTGATTTCTCTATTAATATATATATATATATATATATATATATATATATATATATATATATATATATATATATATATATATATATATATATATATATATATATATATACACACGGGTATGTTTTAAGAAAGATAATATCATATATAATATAATACTAAAGTAAAAGGCATTTTTTTTTAAATTCTATTATTTAAACACAATAATTATTCATTATGTACTTCTATGACTATTGTATTTTATAATTATATACTGTACATCTAATTGTATGATTTCAATGAAATTTTAATTGAAGTAAAATTAAAGCTACATACAACACCTGTGCTTGAATTATTATTTTTTCATAAGAATGCAGTAGTATTTTTTTTTAATGTCTGAAGGCATTTTTATTATTGTACACTTAAATTTAGTCTCTCTCTCTCTCTCTCTCTCTCTCTCTCTCTCTCTCTCTCTCTCTCTCTCTCTCTCTCTCTCTCTCTCTCTCTCTCTCTCTCTGTCTCGCTGTCTCTTTCACTCATCAACTTGGAGGCTTTATAATAATTTTAATGTCAAATATAATACCATTTACTTTCAAATAAATTAATTTAAAATATATATTATATAATTATTTCCAAATTCTTAAGAAATCTTAACTTCTAGATTTCTAATTTAAAGTGTATAATATAATAGCTTTTAGCATAAATAAACCGTTAAAAGTATTCACATAAAAATATGTGACTGACGTTTTTTTTTTTTTTTTTTTTTTTTTTTTTTTTTTTTTTTTTTTTTTTTTTTTTTTTAATGATGATTTTAAAATAACTATGTTTAAAATTTTCAGCACCATCCTTGTAAAGTAAATAATATAAACTTTTTGAAATATAAAATGTAAAATGACATTGGCTCAGCTTTCACATTACTGCATTCATCTCATCGTATGTATATTTAATAATAATACTATATCCATTAATTATATACAGTGGTTGTGGTATTTAATTACAATCACTATTTAATTATAAAGGTTCATACTATTTAATTTAAATTAACAAAATGATGATTCTGTTAATTGAATAACATGATGGGAAAAACGGTAGCAAAAAAAAAAAAAAAAAAAAAAAAAAAAAAAAAAAAAGGAAATTGATTACATGGTTTCAATTTATTATTTTTTTGTCGTATATTAAAAAAACAAACATTAATTGTAAAAGCTATGTAATAACATTTTGATTTAATATTTTTTTAAAGTAAATAAACATCACATTAACTTGAGATGAAAATTGCTTTAAAAACTACTTATATAAATTTTGAGTTCAAATTTATACTTCATATTATAAAAGTCCAATTTTTCTTAATTGTCTTTAAAAATTCCAAGTAAGTAATTATTTACAAAAAAGATGTAATTATTATTTTTATATATAATTTATTATAATAAAAAGAATTTCTTTATTTACTTTTTTTCTAAGACTTACAATGTATAATTACAAACATTTTAAGACTTTTATCTTGTGTTTACTGGAACAGTAATTTTGACTTATGATTAATCTTTGAAGACACCGCGTAATGATTCTTTAGACCTGTCTCTGTAGCTATAGACTTTTGCTTATCACACGAAAGGAAGTGTTAACGAGAGAGAGAGAGAGAGAGAGAGAGAGAGAGAGAGAGAGAGAATTCTGTTGTTTTCGTCTGTCTCCTTTCAAATTCAAGCTAAAGATCATCAAGTCTCATCTGCCGACAATTTCCTTAATGAGACGTGGAAAATACCTCTATATCTCTCTTCAGATTCTCTCTTACTTTTCCCTCAAAGTTTTTGAAGTCATTAACACTGACATTATACAAAAGCCCACCAGAATCAACAATCGTTATTATAATACACACACCATCCCAGTGCAGACAAAAAAAAAACTGGTAACTTCTTATGGTCATAATACTTTATTTGGGTGTTAAGATATACATTTTTTTCCTCTTTTAGAGGTATGTATTAATAAAATAAAAAACATGTTATTCTTTATTATTTATAATAAGAAAGTCATAAAAGATATTGCATTGTAAATACTTGTAAAAAAATATATTATTAAATAATGAAATACATTATTATGTGTTTAAAATTATTATTATACAACGTTTTATTTATTTAAATGGTGTCATTCAATGTATAGTTTTTAAATATCATATTTTTGTATTATTTTACTATACATATAAAAATTTACATGTTTTTGTAAAAAAATAATATCATAGCTTGGGAAAAAAGTACAAAAACATTTTATTAAAAAAAACTTTTAAGGTAATAAAAATACTTACATACAGATATAAATTTGAGTGTATATATATATACAGTTTAGATATATTTTAATGTTTTTGTTTTATCTTGTATTTTTTAACAGTTGCAAAATGTATATAAAACGTTATGTTCAGGTAAGTCATAAAATATATTAAATCGTTATATTCATTACGTGTAAACTTTCATAAAAAAAAAAAAAAAAAAAAAAAAAAAAAAAAAAAAAAAGTTTAGGAGATCGTAAAATGAATTATAAAGTCTTATACTGTCTCTTTCTTTCTATATCTCCTATATATTGCCCATGTCAACAAAATATAAAAAAATTCTAAATCATTTTGTTCAGTTCTCTCTCTCTCTCTCTCTCTCTCTGTTTAAATAACATTAACAAATCTCACCTTTCTTATATTTAAAATTACACAATATGTAAGTAACACACTTTTTTTAATGTAAGATAATAATAATAATAATATAAAAAAATTAAATTGATTAAATAAGTTAAGTAATATATTACAGTCATTTTCATTTAATTTTCTCTTTATTCTTTTTTTTTTTTTTTAATTAAAAGACACAAATTCATTTTTATTAAAAATTATTAACTTTCAATGATCTAATTTTACGTATATGATAACTTTCAAAATAATAATAATACACACTGATATCACACCACATCGTATATAATATAATACTGTATATCCATGCACCACATATAGTATACAAAAGTATATTATATTTAGAGGCGTTGAATCATATTTTAATACGATCTGGATCATCTTATTCACGATTAGCCTAAAGGTATAATATGGATTATTTTTCTTTAGCTATATAATATGTACCTGGCAATACCATACAAACTATAAAGGGGCGAAGTTTAATATTATATATATTGTAAAAAGAGATTTTCATCATATTTTGCATTGATTTATGATCGCGTGTATAGACCATAATATTCATAATATATATAAACCAAAGTAATAATAATAAAATCATAATACAATAACAATATATATATATATATATATATATATATATATATATATATATATATATATATATATATATATATATATATATATCAAAAAATTACCATGCAATGAGAACTATGTATACAATCTCTTTAAATTCTTTCTATTCCTATGTCTTAACTTAGAGTCATTAATTTAAAAATATATATAATACAAACCATATTCATTTTTCTCTACGTCTATTGAAATACGAAAGTTTTCTATCATATATAGTATAATTTTTTTTTCTGTCGTGGTTACTTTTTATTATTATTATTACGTATTATAGAATCGTGATGGAAAAAAAAAGATGCATAGTCATGTTATTTTTACGTGCATATAGTCTTAATTAATTGGTTTCTGATCCAACATGTATATTATATATAAATTTTTTTATACTATATATTTTTATTCCTTTTTTGTTTCTATTTTTAGTTTAATTTAATCTTTTTGACATTATAAACAATGTGTATTCTTATCCTTCTATACCAATTACTTGCATATTGTGTTCTTCATTATAATATTGTATATTTATTTATTTGTTTTATAAATATCCGATTGTTTATATGCCATCTTTTTTTTTTTTTTTTTTTTTTGTATTGTTTTTTTTTGTAACTTATATTATGTATAATATTAATTAAAACTTTTTTATTTTATTAATTTATATATGAATATTTAATTATATTTACTTGTTTATAAAAATTATTTATTTACATCTTATATATCTAAACATTGACTATTTCTGATTGCAAAGTTAATGCTATTTTAATGTAATAAGAATAAAAATTCAATACTTGTTAAAAAAAATGACAAGAAAAATGAAATCATTTTTTTTTTCTATAAAAAAAATCCATTAAAAAATGAGGTTATGTGAAAATTTCTTTTAAGTTACGAAAAAATTATGATATTGCAAAGAAAACTGTAAAATATAAATTATATTAAATTCAAGTTATACTTAATAATAAATACTAGTGTATGATATCATTTCATTATTTTTGTAATACATAGAATTAAATACTTAATAAATTTTTTTTTTTAACTCGTACATAATTTTTTTATCATGTTAAAAATTTGCACTAAAAGAGGCATTACATTGAAGAAAAAAAAATGAAATAAAGATTATAAAGAAAGAAAAAGAAATTATAGTTGTTCATATTAATTTTTATGTCAATTGAAATACGTCAGTTAAATTTTCAGTAACTTAGTACTTTAAGGTAATATTTCTCGAGTAATCATGTGCTCTCGCTCAAAATTGGCCAACACGGCAGGTGGCCTAAGCTCTTTGGCCGCCAACTAAAAAAAAAAAAAAAAAAAAAAAAAATCATATACTTACATACTGTACCTTTCACGCGATAGTTCAAGGATCGAGACCCGAATAATGTGTATTATGAAGAAATGAAATTCCAATGAGATTTTTTTTTTTTTAACTTAAAAATTGTAATTTTTTTGAAGGTAATTTTGATTTGACTCATATTTGTCCCTGATTATTAACAAACAACTATCGTGCATTGTTGTAAAATGCTTTATACCCTTGTCTGAGTAAAAATTGATGATGCGGGTGCTGACATTATATTATATTATGCATAATACGAAAAATGACGGAATATTTATTAATAAGTGGTTTACTTCCTATTTTGCGTTTCTTCATTATAATTTGATGGAAAACTTGCTGACAATTGATTTTTTATGTACTATTGTTAATTACATCAATACCAGAACCTCTCTCTCTCTCTCTCTCTCTCTCTCTCTCTCTCTCTCATCCCTCCTACAATAATTTTCTACTTCTATATTTTTACAGTATATAAAAGCACTATACATTGCTATAAAAGTAATGTAAAAATGATTAATAGTAAATGAAAAAAAAAAATTTAAATAAAATCCAATTCTTATAAATTCCTATTGAAATGACTTGAACTTTAAAAAATATAAACTTTTTACCATCATCATCATCAATAAATATTTCAAAATGTTAAGAAGGTAAACAACATCAATACTTAATAAAATATAATATTGAAAGAAAAAAATCTATTGCAATAAAAATTTCTTTTTATTTAAAATTAATTCAATAGGACATGGTGGATTTTTCTCAATCATCAACCATGTCAGTATTTATGATTTTTTTTTCTTGGAATGCAATTTAATCCTTCTTGAAGAGACAATGTTTCATATAAGAAACACCAGCACTCAGGTTTATAATATGATGTTTTCTCTTTCTTTGATGTGCGCATTATAATGTTATACTTTTTTAATATTATATTTTGATTATATATATGACGTTACACATCTTAAATCCTTTTTTTTTTATCGTCAATCTGAGTTACAGATGAACTTACATTTTGACTTGCAAGAGCTTTTAAAATTACGTACAACATACTTGTCATCATTTTTCTTCATACTTTTGAAATATGAAGGGGGAAAAAAAGAGTAACATTATATAAAAAGTGAATGTCTAATTGTTTATTGAGGGGGAGGGGGGGGTCACAGAATTGTAGAACTAAATGACTTAATAAACTAATAAAATAACTTCTTTTCTGATTTCTTCGTCTGATTTTTTTTCTTCAGATTTTTTTTTTTAGATTTTTCTGTAATAATTTACACATTTGGATACAATTTTAAACGAAATATTTCAAGTTAGAGAGAGAGAGAGAGAGAGAAGAAAGTAAATATTTGACAATTTTGATCAAATTCACATAAATTAAATTTTAATTATAAATAAATAAATAAAAAAATCATAAAAACATTTACTGTATTGGGGTTAACTGTTATACTGAAAGACACAAACTTAATAAAATATATACTTATTAATGGCAAAACGTAATTATAATTTTTATTTATTTAAAAATTGCCACTTAAAAATTAAATTTATTTCCAATAATTACCAATATACATTAAAATTTTACATATATAATATATTAATAGTTAAATAATAATTTTATATAGTAAATGACTCTATACATGTTAATTTAAAAAGACTTTTAAAAGAGGACAATCATTAATATTTGTTAATATCATCAGAAAGAAAATAAAAGTGAGTAAAATTTTAATGCTTTGCAAGTTGTTTTTAGCTTTCTACACACACGCGTGTCATCCATATAAATTAATCTGCAGAGAAGTTGTTTAAAAATACTTCTTTTTGTCTGTATACACAATTTTTACTTATTATTCACTTTCAATATAAGCAACAGTAATGTATATTATATACTATGAATAATAAGTAATTACTATACCATGCTATAACGCCTACTGTGGTGCTAATTTACGTGCAGTTGTGCTCAAACAGTTGCATACATGCAAGGATGTTCACATTCAGCTTTTTTCTAATTGGAATATATTGTTGAGTGAACTCCATAAGAATGTATGCTATTTTGATCAAATAAGTAACAATTACATTCACAAAAAGCTCAATGTGAACACAGCATAACAAATTATTTATTTCTAAATAATTTTATCCACGTATTTCTAATGTTTTTCCTGATTTTTTTTTTCTATTGAAAATTATTTCATCAAATTACTTTATTTATAGATATAATAAATTAAAATTACCCAGGATACATAGTTATTAAAATTAAATAATTATGTTTCATCTGTCTTAAATTTAGATGTTGTTTCAAGCATAATTTATTGTATTGTTGTATGCACGGATATTACATATTGTGTAATTTATGTTGCATTAATAATTTCACTATAATATAAATGTTGATAATTGGAACAGCATAAATAATGATACTGCATTTATTAAATTGAGGAAATATGTCGAAGAATTGGAAAAATCTTTTAAATTTTTTATTTTATTTTTATGAATGTAAATTGTATTATAGTCTATATAGCATTAAGTTTAATTTAAGGATTAGTATGAAGTGAAACTGACGAGACAAATGTAGTGTAACATCAAACTTGGCAGTAACGACGTTACGTAATTTCACTACTTTTTGTTAAAAAAGTACGTAACGTCGTTACTTTTTGATAGCAGTAACGAGTAACGATAACGCGTTGCTATTTCAATTGATTTTTGCTTTGAAATGACATATTTTCTAACATTTTAAGCACTAATATTTTCAAGCTTCTAAATCTGTAAGTACATAAATATGCTTTCGTTATTATAAAGTAAATCAAATTTTCTGTTATTTGATTTAAATCTCTCTATTTATAATTTATTGAAAACAACAATAATATTTTTGACATGCTTTTGATAATATTCTCATTTATTAAGAAATAATTGAAGTAAATCAAGTAAAGTAACACGCTGAAAGTAACTTCACTACTTTTAAGAGTATAGTGAGTAACGTAACTTGGTCATATGACCAAGTCTGTAGTAACATTGATGTACTGTATGTGTAACGTTACTGTAAACTACCTATGTCTAATAATTAAATGTTATTTAAAATATATATAATGCAGTATATAGGCATAAATTATGTTCGTAATGAACAAAAGTTGCTGAAAATTATTTTTGTCCGTGTCGGGGTTAAGTGTGATATACAATGGGTCTAACCATTGCTTTTTCTATAATAGTTTTGCTTTTAGGATGATTATAATATTGATTTATTTTTATTTGATTTGTGTTTAAATATTTTCGTTAAGTAATTATATAGAATACGTGGTTACAAATAAAACAAAAAATTAATTAATGATTTTCTTAAAAAAATTCTGTATATAAAAATAGCATTGTTTTTCCCATGGCCAATTCAAAAGATTATAAATATATATATTGAAATGTGAGATAAATTTTTCTATTATATTTAAACTTATTACATTCTTGACAGACCTTAACCTTTTAGTTTACAGTTACGTTATATGAAATTTTGCTAATAATCAATCTTCTTCTTAATTCTTCTTCTCTCATATACAATAGATTAACAGATTTCCAACAAAAGTAGAAGTTTAAAACACGAGTATATTATAGAATACAAGAAAAATTTATATAACTTATTATTTTTTATATATATATAATATTATATACCCCGCACTTATTATATAATGATACTTTGTTAGCTGTTTTTATTTCATAAATTTTTTTTATCACCCTTTTTTCCATTTGATACCTATTAAATATTTCATTACAAAAATTATTATATATGAAGCATATTACAATTATTATAACAGTTTTCTAATTTTTTATAATAGAATAATTTTAAGTTCATTAAAAGATAAATGAACTTTTAAAAAATAATATTAAAAACTCATTGAATGTATATAAAAAAAGTGATATTATATGATCATTAACATTATAATTTAGTGTTATTTTGTATTTTAAAACGCTTGAAGGTGTAAATTTTATTATACTAGTGTAATAATGAATCGTATATAATACAATATATATTTTTTTTTGTACACGTATAATAATTCTTATTATTAAATTATAAAAGCGATGCAAAAACATTTTTATGATTATTATATTATATATATTTTTTATAATATAACTTTTAAATATAGAAAATGTGTAGTTATTAATTTTTTATTGTTATTTCTCTCTCTCTCTCTCTCTCTCTCTCTCTCTCTCTCTCTCTCTCTCTCTCTACCATGTTGTTGCATTAATAGTGCGTGTTAGACACATTGCTTGCTTGCTTACAGTAAACACGTCTAATTATTTTTACATTATCAAAGTCACTAGGTACTCTTCATGTATATGTGAGTGTAAAATTTCTTTGCTACACTGAATAATAAAGTGTGAACGTTTAAATTTAAAATAATAGTAAAGCCTAAAGCTCTCTCGTATATAAAGTGTTAAAATTTTAATATAAATAAATCAAACAAATATAATAACAAATAAACACATGAACTAGATTTAAATTAAAAGTACCATTTAAAAAGAAATCAAATACTGTACGATAAAAAAATTAATATACGTAATAATTATGATAGCTCATTTTCAGTACAATTTATTTGATACAGCATAATCTGTGCAATAATAATTATGGTACAAATCATAAAATATTATGTTGTACAGTATAATTATGTTGTTCTAATTTAGCATCATTTATGCTATATAATGACATAGCATAATTTACGTAACTTTATTCTTTTCGTGTGTGTCGTATATATATAAAGTAATATTTAATATCAGATTTCAATTTATTTATAAAAATTATGCCTTTTATAATTAAATCTGTTTAAACTTATTTATGTTACGAAATTGTTGAAGTGTATGGGGATTTTATAGAGATCTTTCCGTGTACTGTATTATACTGTATGGCCTTAAGTTATTTTACTTGCGGGAGATCTCACGGTCTTCTTACCGGTAAAATTGTCTGAAGTCAATCTTATATAGTAACTGAGATAGAGATAGAGAGAGACTTCATTATATAATGTAGGTGAAAGTTTAAAAAGTGTCTGAAAGAAAAAAAAAGTGATGTAATGAAAAGAAAATTGAAGTACACACACACCTAAATAAAAGAAAACCATAATCGTTTATTTTTATTCCAATTTTATATTCAAAAACTAAATTCTACATTATAAAATACTATTACATTTTTTTTACTTTACAATGTTTTCTATTACAATTTAATAGCAATATCATGTTCATACTTTTTTGTTTTCTTCTTATATATTTATTATTATCTAATACGTGGGAGAAATAAAAGAAAATTCTTATGGGCACGTCTAAAATAAAATTTTATATGTATTTTTAATAATTTAAATAATAATCCATCAAATGATATAAATCTTTTATTGATCTTTTTTTTTTTTGTATTTGTTTTTAATTTTAAATAATATGTTAAGAAAAAATAAAATACAATAGCTAATTTTAAATTTATTCACATGTATATTATTGTCATATTATAATCGTGATCAAGAAGTTATTTTAATTTTTTTATTTGAAAAAAAAATATATATATAATATAAAGAATCTACGTAGGATGTACACTTTCTGTTAAAAAAAAAGAAGACTTAAAAACTTTGATATAAAAGGAAATATATAATTAATTTGTATACTAAGAAAAAAAATATAATATTTATTATACGATGTCATTATCTTTACATCTCAAAATTTTTTAAAACTTTTTTTTTCTAGGAACTACAAAAATATTATTCAACTACATTTTTTATATAATAATATATATAGATATAAAAAATTTCATAATTAGATATTACATGTCATATAATTGCTTACATTCCATAAATTTGTAATAAACGTCAAATGTTATACTTGATCATATATCATTTGTGTACCATATTACGCGTATATACCCTATAGGAAAAAATTGAGTTCGAATCCCGTGTGAAGCCCTAAAGGCATAAAACCAGACACCAGTATCACAACTTCAACAACTTTTTAAATATTTAATTTAACTGATTATTTTTGTCACTCATGCGTAACTTATTTTGTGGTGTTAACTACCGATAAAAAAAATATTAATAACCAAATATTAACTACGATTTTTTTTTCTATCACGTATGTTTAATGATCTATAAATCAATTATTAATATTTTAAAATACGTATCTGTAAAGGTTTCAAATTCTAAAATTCTAGTATAATATAATAATGGCAATAATTCAGACATTAAGGGGAACTATAATATATAAATAATATTAATTTGTGCCTAAAAGAAAAAGGTATATAATTTAATATATATAAATAAGCTTTAATTATTATAAAGTTGAGGAAGCAAATGTAAAAAAATATAAAATGATAAATTTCATATAAAAGAAATCAATCTTATTTATCATTATAACAGATACAGACATCATATTAGATATATGTATGAAGTTTGAACTTATATATATATACGTATTGTTATTTTTGACATAAACATGACACTGGTTTCTTATGTATATTATTTGTACGTATACAGTGGGTGGTCATGAAGCAAAAAATATATAAAATCCATCTGTCTTATTTCTAGTTCAGGTGGTATAGTTTTGTATAGTTTGATATATAAATAATAATATAAGCAATTGATTCCATATAAAGTTCTTTAAAACATTAATTCAAGTTTGATAATGTATTTGAGTGTGTGTGTATATATATAATTGACGTAATTTTACGAGTTTCTTTTAATTGACTGTTTGACTTGTATACAAAAATGGTTACTCTAGATTTAATATTTTTGCATAAAGGAAATGAAATGAATGACACCTTTTTTATATTATATTATATTTTGTGGTTTTAAATTTCACTCAAGTTAAAGTGTATTTGATGTTTTTAAATCTGGGTTTATAGAGTATATTATACATATGTGTATAGTATATATTTTTTTATTTTAATACAAAAGCCATGGGCGTCATAGTAATTATATATATTTTTATTATGTGTACTTTTTATAGTTTTGATTATTAATTTTCATGTCAAACTTTTATTCCATAACAGTATATAAGGTCGTTTTTTTTTTTATATGTTGTTTATTTTAAATTTTGAGGACACTTGTTGAAAGGACTCTCATATTAATGGAGAGGTTGTATATATAGGAAACATAAATTTAGGTCTGAATATATATTGTCAAAATTTATTTTAAAAATATTTAGTATGATCATGAGTTGCTTTATTGCAGTCTGATATTGTTTTAATTGACCTTTTCAGGTGGTTTTATTAAAGAATTTTTTATTCGAATCACAACAAAATATATATATAGACAGTAAAGTTTTTTTTTTGCCATTATTATTATCTTTGCAATTGCTAAAAAAAATTGTAATTTATATGTGACATACTTTCTCATGATCATGATTTTATTCAAGATCAATATAATATACTTTAAAGTAAATAGTTTTTTTTATCTAAGGTTCAAATTTCATTAAAGGATGCGGCATTTTAATTTTTTCAAAGGTCATTCAGCACGCAATTTATATTTATTATTATTTATTTGTACGAACCTAACACATCAATCAATTAAAATATAATTATAAAGTCATTAGGATAAAAAAAATTATATAAAAAAAGTAAGGGTGATCATAGACAAATTAGTTATAGTTCCTTACAAAAGCTTTCCGAGAGGGGGGGGGGGGGGGGGGAAGAAGAAATATTTCCTAAAAACAAAATTGTTATATATTTCTATTTCTTCAAAGTCACTCTAGAAAATTATGTAATAATAATAATAATAATAACGAATAGTCATGGAAAATCATAATAAGATATTTCAAAGCTATCTTTTTTTTTCTGCATTCAAAATTTATTATTATAGCTCCCAAATGTTAGATTTCTATAATGTTTCAAAATGCCATGGCCAAAATTTAATGAACTATAGAGAGAGAGAGAGAGAGAGAGAGAGAGAGAGAGAGAGAGAGAGAGAGAGAGAGAGAGAGAGAGAGAGAGAGAGAGAGAGAGAGAGAGAGAGAGAGAGAGAAATGCGCATCTAATTGAAAATTAGTTTTAATTTGATAAATCTTTCCACATTATAATATATTAGTATATAAAAACTATATTATAGAACATATAACCTAACCTATAGTTTTATATATATTATGATGTATAATTTATCTCTATATTAAGTTAAAATGCCTTGAAAGGTCATGTCAAGATTGTGACCGTGTGACTCATTTTAATAACAATGTGTAAAATATAATCTTTTCATTGACTTGAAAACACACACACGAAATTTTGTCATCAGAAAAACTTTCAAAACAATACTCACTCTGTGATGTCATATTAAAACCAGTTAGCAAAATTAATTTCTTTATTATTATTATATAACATATATCTACATAAAAATTCCTAGAAAAAAAGAATTTGTATAAAATTTTATAAACAAATTTTTAGAGAATTAAGGAAATAAAACATTTTTACAGTTAGAATTTTGTTTAAACATTATCGCGATTAATGTTTTTGCTGTTATCAAAAAAGTTGTTTCTTTCTTCTTTTTTTATGTGTTTAAAGAATGAAAGAAAGAGATAGAGTGAGAATTTATATTTATGATACACATATAGTTTGCCAATTAAACGTTGAACACGAAAGCTATATATATGAACTCTCTTCTCTCTTTCAAGTGTTGTTTTATTATTATAATGTGGTTTTGTATTGTGGTACACATTGGTTTTTAAACACAGGTGTTCTATATGGCATGTCATCCTCTTATAAACCAAGAAGCTAAAAAGATACTATAGCTCTTCACACAGCAGTTCAGTATACAGCATCTCACCGTCGCAAAAAAAAAAAAAAAAAAAAAAAGTCTTGATCTTGTATATACGGTCCCTTTCACCTTTCGCATACGATTGTTACATGTCAGAATTTTTATAATAGCAAAACTCGCTTCTATTGCTATTACTACTACTTTTTTTTTCAGCACACTATATACTTTTGGCTTTTTGCTGTAATATATAATATAAAGCTTTTTTTTTTCTTTTTTTTTTTTTTTTACACAATACCATTCAGTAAGTGTTAAAATTTATTTATTATTATTAAATTTTTACTTCTCTTTTTTAATTGGAAAGATTGAAGATCACAACACTGCAAAAGAAAGAAAACTTTCCAATCTCTCTATTTTTTTTATTATGATGTGACATTAAATATAGTTAACCTTTTTTTTTTTTTTTTTAAATTACTTTATTTCTTATATTTGTGATGAAATTATAAAAATTTATAACTTCAATAACTTTTCTTCAAAAAATTGAGGTTATAGATATAAACTTTTAGCATCTTTATTTAATTTATCATTATTATTATTTTTATAGAGATTATTTTTTTTATACAAGTTAAAAACTGTTAACCAATACTAAAATATTATAAATAATATTGACAAATTAATTTATTCAAATTATCAAATTTTATGCACTAGTTCCTAACAGAACTATAACATAAAAATATATTTTATTTTTGGTTATTCATATATATAGACAGGGAAATTTTAGAGGCATAATCGACCATTGTATATAATATATACAGATATCGCCCATTTTAAATGGCAGTTCTTAGTTAAATAAACGATTATTTAATGTAATCGAACGTTCATAACATCTCCAGAGAGAGGAAGAAATATTTATTTGGTATGTAGTCCATATTTAAAAATACCTATAGCAATCTTTTAAATCAATTTTTTTTTTTTCAAGGGCTGTATTTTTGATGACGCCCTAGATTAAAATCATTTATAAAGAATTAATGTTATACTACTGTGAATAATAGTCACGGTTATAAAATAAACTAGTCAATAGTATATGCTCTGTCCCCACTACCTTTTTTCCTTCTATTATATTATATACCTCAACTCTATCAATTTAATACATTACCCATATAAATATTATGAATAAAATGCGTATATGGAATTAGCATCAAATTTGTAAGTTAAATCATAACGAAACTAAAAGTGAGAAAATTATGTTGCTGTGTGTAACTTGTTAGTTTTTACACACATGGGTTTATATCATGTCATAAATCATAAAACTAAATCAATTACATTTTTTTTTTAATTATTGGATTTTTTTTGTACTATAAGATTTATTATTATATATTTCCCCATAGATTATAATTATAAGTATACAGTCTACATTAAAAATAAATTTTGTATGGCTAATATTTCTAATACATGTACTTATATGTAAGGGGAATATCTAAAAATGGAATCATAATTCAGTAAATATTTTCATTTTTTTTTTTTTTTTTGCATATTATAAAAGAATAAGTAGTATATATATTCGTAAATTTTTTCTTCATATTTGCAATATTATTTCACTTTTTTTTTGTCCCTTAAAATAAAAAAAAGTTTTCCATGCAAACATCTATAGAAGTGGCTGTAATTCATAGGTTGTTTATTTATTTATTGGGCTTATACTCTCTGATGCCATATTTGTGTATTACACTTCAACAAATGAAGAAAACGTCAATTTTATATAACGACTTTTTTTTTTTGGTACAAAATTTCAAATGAATCTACTTAATTCTAATTTATTTGAAGCAGAAAGATCTTCAGGTTGATACATTATATATTTTTCACGTGTACAGCACACATCACAGACAAGAGAGGTCTTAGGGTCTGGCGCTCCCGAGGATGATGGTGCTTACTCTCATTATGTGCGTCTCTATAAGATTACCTCATATATGAGCTCGCCGCCACAGATTGTATGTGTACTTCTAAATCCCGCCTTCTATATATTCACTATACTTTTATCTCTCACACACATCACAACCCACCCACCCACCCGCCTGCTTACTTTTGCTCATACAGACAACACATTCAAAACAACAGAAAAAAAAAATCCAATTTATTAGCACTAATAATCACACACTGCAATTTATGAGTAGTTGTTCTTTTTCTCATATATTTGAACTCCTTTGATCCTTTTTATTTTAACGCATTTATATTGGTTTCTTTATTTTTTTGACTACCAATTCCATTTTAACAATAGAATTACGTCATAGCCTTTGTAACCTTAAGGTCTTTTATAATAAAATTTAACCAGTGTATTTATTTCATTTTGATAAAAGATATAATTTTACTTTCAATAAATAAAAATTTGTTAAATAAATTTATTACTATCAGAAGCACTACATATACACAGTAAAACGGTATTTATGTGTGTGTGTGTGTATATATATATATATATATATATATATATATATATATATATATATATATATATATATATATATATATATATATATATATATATGTACACACACATATATCTTTTTTTTTATTTATGTTTTTTTCTTTTTTATATCAATGTCTTTTGTTAGCTATAAATACTTGTACTAGCAAGTAAAGTGGGGAATAATAATAAAAGAAGAATAGAGAGAGAGAGAGAGAGAGAGAGAGAGAGAGAGAGAGAGAGAGAGAGAGAGAGAGAGAGAGAGAGAGAGAGAGAGAGAGAAGTATTGTAATATGAAAAGGGGAATATTAGCATGTATGAAACCTACTCTTGTGTATAAACTATTAAAATTAGCATTTATTTTGTTAGACACGGTGGGACGGCGTAAGAGTATTGTGTGAAGTAAGTACACGGAAAAAATATAAATAAATAGTAAAAAAATTATAAATACATAATATTATTTTGTTATATAATATATCACCTCAAGAAATGTGACTTCGGTTACGTCTTATAGTTTAACAAGAGAAAAAAAAATCGGGGCTAAAACTTTAAGTATATCATTTTTTTTTTTTTTTTTTCTTTATAAATGTTTATTTTTGCTATTTAGAAATATACTTTAATATTCATCAATCATACTGTGCTTTTGATATGTATGTACCCAATTTAGGTTGATTTTATTATAAATTTTAGTAAAGAATTTTATACACATTTTCTATTTATATACATTTTATTTTAAGCTCTATAAGGAAAACACTATCTATATACGTATACGTAGATTTCAATTGTATATAATATATGATTGATTTTAATTCATTAATGTATAAGTACATTAAGTTTGTCATGTGAGAATATCTCCACACGTCCGGTAATTGGTTACCTACCTCATATAATAATAATAATTGCAATTGTATGATAATAAGATATATACAAAACAATTTGATAACCATTGACAAAAAATAACAATGTGTTTAGAATAAATAAACTTTGACAAAAATATTTTCCCAGTGTATATATATATATATATATATATATACAGTATATAAGAAAGGAGTTGTTACTTACATCCAACTGCCGACGAGGGCCGCGGTCCTTGGTTTATCGTCTGCTAGTACACCTCCACCCCCACTTATCAATAGTTGATGTACAATTAGTACGAGTAGCACGCGCGATGTCCGACATACCAGCTGACCAACCATTCCTCCGTATTCCTATATAAAGACATTACATACAAAAAAATTATTATTTATATTTTGTCACAATATATCATAACTTTTTATATTTATTTTAACTTTTAATAAAAGTACAAGTTGTATATATATATATATATATATTTAATAATTTGCATATATAAATTATATATATTTTTAGACTTATATATATAGAGAGATAGATATAATATGTATATATAAAAAAGCATTTCACTTATAAAATATATTAAAATGACAACTGACCATCGAGATAATAACAAAACAAACTACGTATTTTTGAATGTCCACTATATTATACTCTATAATAAGATCTTTATAATGATATTTTGAAAAATAAAATAAATATATATTAAATTTTCTACATCTCTGCATTCATTAATCTTATTTTTTAAGACAAGATGTTCAAACACTATTTTACTTAATAAAAAAAAAATTAAAATTTTTTGACACCTTAAAATTTTTAAGAAAGAAGTAACGAAGTTTACTGAAGCACGGTCACGAGTATTCTGAGCTAAAACTAAATGATATATAAAGACGTATATATGACCGAACGTACCCCCTTGCTCTTTGCCTACCCTACCTTTTACTTGTCTGCTAAAACTACAGTAAGCACCATGGCGCCACCAATTGTATAACTATAGTGGACAGCATCAAACTATTTTATTACATTTTATAGACATGTTCACAAAGAAAATAAGAGAAAAAAAATTATGCAAATCTCTATAGAAAAAAACGAAAAGTTTAATACTGAAAAGTATATATTACATAATATAGAAATTTGTTCGTTTTAGCATCCTGTTATGATTCCTTTTTCTTTCGTATATAATTTTTTATATATATTATATAGAGTAAGAGATATTGATGCTACATTATAGTTACAATGCCAAATTCAATAGTGATTCTGAAGTTTCTTTTCTATAGCTTTGGATTCTGCATGATCTAGTTTTGTTATTTATCCATATCAATCGAATATTAAATTAAGTAAAAATTTGAACATAGAAATGCTTATTACCGGTGGTGACGATTTGACCAATCAAAAATGCTTTGATAAACAGTTTAAGGACACTTAATTTTCAATTCTCTTTATAGTCTTGAGGGACAGTGTTTTAAAAGTTATTTTTGAGAAAACTACTGCAGTAAAAGAAAAAAAAATGTCGCATACTGAAATACTTTACATAATTATGTATCATATGAAATACTTTTATATTTATATATGATATACTTTACATGTTTTAAGCTCATAAAAACCAATTATCGAGCAAAATTTTTCATCAGTAATAACCATTATTTTATTTTGAATGCAACAACAATAATAATACTTTTTTGAGAAGAATTATTTCAAATTATATATTAATTTGTAATGCCATATAGATAATATTTGTCAATTTATAACAAATATATATGCGGAAACACTTTCAATTGAGAATACAAACAATATTATATTATGATGATTCATAATATCCTGTTCCTTACACAGCATCTAATCCAAAAACTATTTATAATTTTTAAAAAATAATTTTATAATCGAAAGTTATAAAGAAAGAATAACTGTCTTTCTTCATAATGCACTACATCCTTTCATAATACACCCAGCACCTTGCGCCTTATTACATATATGTATGTATAATAATGTATATACGTATATAAAGTGAAGTGAGAACATCAAGTAGAGAAATTACGAGTTTAAATGAACAATGCTTTCAATTGATAATGATATGCTTATGCATATATGTGTGTGTGGTAGCGGCGTAAGATCCTATCTCTAAGGCTGAGCAATTTAAAACAGCAAAACCTCTTTAAATACTTTTTTTTTATTATATAAATTCTTTTGCAACATATTTTTTTAAACATTACCTTTTCTGTAGAAAAATATAGAAAAAAAAATCTTTGAATGAACGTGAAATAAATTAAATATATATATAAAACTTTATGAATGACCTATTCTCCATAATCAATTCTTACATTGTTCCTTAATCCATTTAAGGTACGTTTTTTTTTCTATATTAAAGGATTACAAGACAAGTATACAAGTTGACAAGTTAAATCTGTAAATTATTACTGTATCATTCATAAAAACACTTATGTATCTTTTGAATTAAAAAAAATATATATTTTTTTATACTATTGGTAAAAAAATAAATATATCTATACGAAAAGGATTTGAATTCAAATTATGAAATATAATTTTTTTTTTACTTATACGAGGCGCCAAAAATAAACTTGTTAAGAAACCGCACCTTATTGAAAAGAAATATTATAATATGTGTGATTTTTGTTTATAAGTCACACCCTTAAAAATATTTTATGTAAGTTTTCTATAACTCCACCTTTTTATAGTTAAAAAACACTTTGATAACATTATATAAAGTATCATTGAATTTTGAAAAGTTTATTTAAGCTAAATTGATGTATTATACAAATTTTGCCATAACATAAGGAACAAAAAAATGTATACACTCTAAAAAAAATAGGTGTTGAAAAGCTTAGTTTTTTTGCAATGTCTTATATTATAAGTATTATAAAATTAACAATTATGACGTCACTGGGCTTTAAAATTCTAACGATAAAAACAACAGTGACATCACAGACGTTAAAACCTAATGGTAAAAATGGAAACGACCAAGAAGTTTGATGCTTATTTTCTTGTGATTCTATAACATTTGTGACGTCATTTACGTTTTTATCGCCAGAATTTCAACGCTTAAATACGTCATAACCGTTAATTATAATACAATATTTTAAACATTGCTGCAAAACTGTGTTCAAGATTTCCAATGCTTATTTTTTATAGTGTAGAATCTAATAATAATATTTAAATATATTTATATAAAAAAAAAGGTTTGGCCTGTGAATCTTATATAATTGTAATAACTCAATCATCTCACAGCTAGCATCCCAAAACCCAAACAAAAAAAAATAAAGTTGCCACCCCGCAATGAAAATCTATAAACTCCCTATGTAACGTGTGAGCACCGCAGACAGCAAATCATATATCTATTAAAATACAATCCCAAACCAAATTACTTGATAATAATTTACGTTTCTAAAATATACATAAAAAAAAGCATGTTTTTTTTTTTTTTTGAAAAATTATAATGTTATTTTTTTTTCTAAGAAGAATTAAAATTATAACTTCTCTATTTTCAAAAATGATAAACTGGTTTATTTTTATATATATTATTAGGTGTTTTTTTTATATATACGTGTGTATCTTCTTATATTCTTCCTTGAAGGTATATTATAAAGAAGCCAGTCAATATATAAAGTTACTATATACAGTACTTTTTTTTTATTACAAATAGAGATATGAACCTAATACTTTAAAAAAGAATAAATATACAGATTTTTTTTTTACATATATATTTATAAACGATTGACATTAATAAGCTCACGCCCTATGTCAGTGTCATCAAAATAAGATTTAAATCAGCTGGAACATTTCATTATATTAAACATGAAAATAACGTTTATTTAACTTCTAATCGTTCAATTCTTTTAATGTTAGTTTTAAAACGTATTTTGATAGAATACAAGCAAATTTAGACGTTGACAAATTTAATTTGTATATTTTTCTTTCGTCTTTTTTTTCTCTCTCTCTCTCTCTCTCTATAACGTAAAATACTACTTTCTCTGTCCTTTTAAAAATTAATATTTTCAAATAAAAAAAATTGCCATGTTAAGAAAAAGATTTCCTTTTAAAGATTAATTAATTACTGTCAATAGACATTTATTAATTAATTAATAATTTTCAAACAGAATATTTACCAATAATTTATTTTATAATTTTATAAAATATTCTATTTATATAATATTAAAAACAAAAATATTAAAAATAAATAAATCATAAAATATTGTTTATTTATTATACATAAAATTATCAATTAAATAATATATTACAACTTTTTACAAAGAGCTACTGTTTTAATATTTAATTATATAATTTATTATTGAAAGAAAATTAATACTTACTACATGTTTATAAGTGTCAATTAAAAATATTAAATGTCAATCAATTAAAAGAAAAATACAACATATTTTTAATTAAAAAAAAAAAAAAAGAAGTATATATTTATACAGGATTCTTTTTTACTTACAGGTTTCCAACGTTGAGGTATTTTTTTCATAATAATTTTAATTTCCCAGTTATATTATGTTTGAATATTATGTACACTTAAAACTCGCTAAAGTTGTCAGAACTCTAAGATTAATAGTCGCATCTTATATCATATAAGAGAGTCTCTAAAAAGGCTACATTATTTTCTTTAAAAAAAAAATAAACCTTTAGGCCATAATTTGGCCTTCTTAATTTTATTATTATTTTTAATAATAATATCCCCCCGTTGTGCTAAAAAAAATTTCAATCCTGGTGGCCGTCACAAAGAAATCACTAAAAAAAAATTTGTTATGATAAAAAATAATAACAATAACACTTCGCGATATAATTTCAATATAATAAAGATAGACAAGAGTAGTCACAATAATCTTAACACTTCAAAAGCAACACTCAAACTGAAGGTATAACACGACACGAGTAAAGCGCATGAGAGAGAGAGAGAGAGAGAAGTAAAGGGAAAAAAACATACACTTTAGATTAAAATATCCCCCTCCAAACTAGCTTTCTCATTGGTTCATTCAATGTTAGTTCATATTATGATTGGTTAATATATTGCGTTTATAAGAGAGGGGATAAATTAAAAAAAAAAAAAAAGAGGAAAATAAAAAGATGTGATCAAAAATACTTTTATTATTATTACCGCCGTAATATTTTAATTTGTTTGTGTTTTCACTTTACTGTTTCTTTTTGAGACGAAAATCACTTAACTTGTTTTCTTCTCAAGGGAAGATAATTTTAATCAGATTTTGTTAAATACTCTCTTTTAATAAATAATAATTTTTTAAATATCTTGAAAATCACGTTTTGGCAAATAATAAAAAAGTCATATAATAACATATAAAAAAAACATTGTACTATAAGATAAGAATGGGAGAATATGTTTAAAAAATATATATATATATTATTATTATTATGCCCTGTCACTAATTCATATATGATGAAAAATAAAAACGGTTTTTTTACCTTGAAGGCATTTTAAATATATATCCAATGATGATACCGTAAGTATATAAAAATAATAAAAAAAAAAGAAAGAAAAAGTTATATGAAATATAATATCAATTTATTATTAAGATTATATTAAATACATATAGAGGGCAAGATCCTAAATTATTTTTTAATTAAAAAAATCTGCTTTTTTTTTATTTTAGCTGATATGAATTTTTTTTATAGATGTTCAATTAAAATTCAATACATAATTTTTATTTTAGTGTTTATGAATTGTTGAATAATATTACAATAAAAAATAAGTGTGTGAAAATGTGAAGAGATACAAACAGTTTTATATCAATTTTTTGGAAAATTTTGAAGATTCCTCAGCACCACAAAAGGTTATTTGAATAACCTCTCTCTCTCTCTCTCTCGCTCTCTCTCTCTCTCTCTCTCTCTCTCTCTCTCTCTCTCTCTCTCTCTCTCTGAACGATTAAACTAATCTTATAGTTACATGTGAACTTTTTTTTTCCTTCTAATTTTCTACGCTACTTATTAATAATAATAATATAAAAAAATCTCTCGCTTTAATTGCTAAAATAAATTTACGCGTATACATGCTGTGTATAGTTAATTTATTTCTCCATAGCTTTTTAACATAATATGCATAATTAACGTAAGCCATGTTATTCACATAATGAAAACATAATATATAACTGAACTGATTTCTGATCACAGAGTATTATTTTTCTTGAGCATTATTAGAAGTAAAACAAGTATACATAGGCATTATTAAATAAAGTCGTGTGTTATTTGAAAGTAATCATTATATTTCATTAAATCTTAAAATACTACATTATTAAAATTGAAAAACAATCTTTGCTTTTATTATTATAATCAGAACACTTTATATAAAACCTATGGTTAAATTATAGGAAAATTAATATTTTATTTTCTCTTATATACTTGTTCTTTTGTGTATATTATATGATTAAAAAAATATAAAAGTAGTTCAATAAAAATTGTAAGAAAAACCACTAATTTTATATAATAATAATACATGTAGTTGTTATTGAAAAACAGATAATATATAATAAAATAAAATTAAGTGTGAAAGATGTTTTATTTTAATTTGCATGTTCATGAGAATAAGAGATAAAGAAAAATGCAGTCATACAACATAAAACAATTATTATCTTAGTTTTTCTCTTTTTTTTTTTTTTTTTTATTATTATTATTTTTTTTTTGTATTGGAGAAATAGAGAGAGGAGACCAAAAAGCATATTATATGCTATATAATAAACATGTACTATAATTGTTTTCATTTGCATATATTAACATTAACATAGAACATGTACTTTGACTTGAACTTAATTAGCACTCCCACTGAGAGAGAGAGAGAGAGAGAGAGAGAGAGAGAGAGAGAGAGAGAGAGAGAGAGAGAGAGAGAGAGAGAGAGAGAGAGAGAGAGAGAGAGAGAGAGAGTTCATCATGGTGTTATGTAGAACAATCAATATACGTTTTCTTAAAAAAAAAAAAAGATATTTTTTTGATCTTTGGTTTCGATTACAACTTTTTTTTTTGCATAAATTTTTCCGCAGGCTCTGTTGCGGTTTAATTTTTTTTCTTTAGCATCTCATATCATCAGGTGCTATTTCTTGATCCTGGTGCCAAAATAGATGTTTTTCATGCATTTTCACATATCAAAAGACTTTCTTGAAGGAGAGGATAGTCCAAAAAAAAACGTCAAACCACATCATCATCTATAAAATAACAAAAACCTCATTTCTTCTATCTTCCAAATGTTTTACATTAAATAAAAACGCATGTATACAAAAAAACAAGTATATTCAAACAAAAGGATAGGTAACTTAATTAGCAAAATGTAACATTTATCAAATCATCTTAAACAGGTGTAAACATCTTACTAATGAATCATTAATGAATTAAAAATATTTTTTAATTGTTTATGGAACAATATTTTTAAACAAACTTATGTGTATAAAAGCAACGTTATACTCAATTATTTTATATGAGAATTTGCTTTAAAAAGTAATTTTTAATCAATTTTCAATAATCTGTCATATTATTCATTTTTTTTTTTTCAATCAACTTTTTTTTTTAATATATATAATAAATAAAATATGTACCGCTATTATAGCCTTTTTTTATAATATACTTTATAAATATTTATCTTTTGTAATTAATAAATTCAATATTATATGTTTAGTATATTTTGTATAACATTTTGATAAACTATTTACAGAGTCATGGTTTATTATTATATGGCATCTCGTTGTTGTTTTGTTACCCAATGAATTCCATCAGCTTCTATATAATATGAATACAGTATACTTCTATGCTTATGTATTGGTCCAGGTGTTATAGTGAGCACACGGACTAAGCAAAGCTCCAGTTTTGTGCGAGCTTTTATCCTGGGGGCAATTTTATACGTAAAGTCAGCATCAGCAGAAATCTCTCTCTCTCTCTCTCTCTCTCTCTCTCTCTCTCTCTCTCTCTCTCTCTCTCTCTCTCTCTCTCTCTCTCTCTCTCTTATATTTACCGACAACATCAATCAGACATTGGAACTAAATTAAACTACTCTATATACTATCTCCATGCAGTCAAAATTTGCAATTAGAAGCAAAGTTTATTTTAGATTATAATAAATTGGATTATATAAAATTACTAATTATGTATATAAGTATTTTAAATAATCAATGTATATAAAGATGTAAAAGAAAGAAGAAAAAAAAAATCTGATATATAATTTTACATAAGAAATTGTACATATATAATGATTTAATATACAAGAAAAAGATGATCTGATTATGATATTATCTCATTACACAGAAAAAAAAAAGTGAATGTGTAATTTTTGAAAAATCTATAGACCGCTTGCACTCATATTTAAGAGCCGCCATTTTGTTGGTCAGGAATACATAGGCCAGCATAGGAAAAACATCATTTTTATTTTTTTAATAGCAAAAGAAGCTTCAAACCTCAATTAAAGCCTTATTTCTAGCTCCTAATAATCTCGAAGGATATGAGAAAAATTTGTTGAGTTGAAATAAACAATTTTTTATGTGAAAAATTAGGAAAAACGAAGTTTCCCCTATGCTGGACAATGCATTAGGCACCACAAACATGGCGACAAAGCGCAAGGATGTGCAAGGGGTCTATACGCAGTGTGGAAACTCCTATAGTGCTTCCGCAGAACGCAGTAAGTGCATGATGGTGAAATTATTCTTTTTATTTATAGGATTGCTCTTTTTTTTTTTTTTTTTTTTTTTTTGAGACAGTGAGTGTATAAGATTTTACAAAACTTTAGACTTTAGCATCGATGTGATTGCACCGACCAGCCTGCCTAGACATTTCCACGGTTTCTCTAGGCTGTCATGGCGAATGCCGGACTGTGTACTTGGGCCGTGGCCGGCCCGTGTGTGCTTTTCCATTAACTGGAAAATACTTACCTGTCGATAAGACAATGTCTTGACTGGGACTAGGATTGGTGTAGCATGATAGATAACACAATGTGGCAAGAAAAAAAAGAGTATATTTCTGCAGCAAATTCTGTTTTTTTTTTTTTTTTAATTCAAAGATATCACAGGAAACAAATTAAATTTATTATACCCTCAAAAATATTAAAAAGTTTTTTTTTTACAGTGTGCTATAATAAATTGATTGTAAAAATTTTAATATAAAAATAATAAATTAATAATTCAATTTTTATACAGATTTAAATTACTCGCTTTTAATATTCATTAATTTCCTTGTTTTATAAAATATTGCAGTTTTTTTTATTCACCATTATTATTTTATATTTTTATAAATATAATATTATATTATTATATCCTCTTAGAGTAAATTGTGTCTTTAACACTTTGAAATATATATATATTTTTTTTAACATTAAATTTTAATGATCACTTCAATTATAGAGCGGTCAGATATTTAAGAAGAGAGGAAACTAAAGAAAAAAAAATTAAATAATATGATGCAAACTAACAATTTTATAATAGTTTGATGATATTATTATCGATTAAAGAAAAAAAATATTATAGTAAACATTGAAAAATATATAATTTATTATTTAGATACGGTTTGTGTAATAGTTTGTTGTATGATTTGATTGTTAAGAGCATTTTTTTTACATCATATAAGATGATTATGTTGTTTTTTTATATACATATTATTTTTTACTGACATTTTATAGACAACTTATTTATTTTTGAGTCATGAAGTTAAGTTGGAAAATTGCCAGAGACAATGATATTTTTACTGCATTAAAAAAACAAACAAATACGAAAATTTCTTTTAACTTCCTCTCATTTCCAGACATTATATATAAATAGATAAGAGATCAATATATAAAATTGACATTGAAAATTATATTGATATTGTTAATCAAATTTTTTATTGTATTTTTTTCTTTATATAATATCATGCAGGAAATGTATAATCGTAAAGTAAAACAAGTTTAATATAATACAAAAAAAACTCTTAAAATTGTCATAATATTATGTGAACAATAGTAAAAATCTCATCTTATATGTATATAATATACATATGAAATTTTACTGTAGAGTAAATAATTAAAAAAAAAAAGGTATTAGACAATTTTGTCTTCTCCAATTTGTCCAGTTTGTCCTATTTGTAAAAAAAATAGCTTCATTGATTATGTAAATTACTTTTGACTCTCCATATTATGTCCTATAATAGCTCAAGTTTTATTTAATTTTTTGATTGAAATACGTGAATTATAATAAAGAAACTGAAACCCGGCCCATATGTGTGCTGTTTCCATTGATTGGAAAGTCCTTACATGCGTCGATAAGACAACGTCTTGACTGGGACTGGGATTAGTGTAGCACATACAATAAGACAAGGAAGAAAGTGTTAAAAAAAAATGCAGTTTAATAAATTAGCAAAGTAAAACATTATACATTACATATATAAATACGTATAAATGTTTTTACTGTTTTCATGAAAGTATATTGTATTATTGAATCTTATTTAACAAATTATAGAAACTATATTATATAATTATTATTAAATGTGATTATGTTATATACTTGTATTTCGAGAACTACATATTTAAAATGTATGTAAAATGCCCTCAATAAAAACAAATTGTATTTGAATTAAAATACTTGATATGGAATTCAACAAAACAACCTTCGATAACAAGTTTTAATATCAATATCTCTTAACTCAAAAATTCTCTATAATTTAACAATCTATTCATTTATTTTAAAGTATTTGCTAGTTTATTTATATTTATATAAAAACGTCACCGTTGTTTTCACCTTAAATTCTTTTAAAATTACCATAATGTATATGGCTGTAAAAACTTAGAAATAGAATTTTTGTTTTGACATAGATTTTTTGTATAAATATATATATATATATATATATTATATATATATATATATATATATATATATATATATATATATATATATATATATATATATATATATATATATTATATGTAATATAATACACAAATAATAGTATACACAAAAGAATCTGTGTTGATGAATGGGAATTTAGAGAATGGAGTAAAAATTAACTAAATTAAGCAATTGTTGGCTCTTTTTTTTCCAAGGCTATGGCTATATAACTTAATTATAATTAGGATTTGTGATAGAGATAAATAACTTGCATGTATATAATTTTATTTTTTTAATTCAAATAATTAAAGTTTTCCATTCTCGTATAAATATATAAAGTATTATATAAAAATGAAAGTGTATATTGTAAAACCGTATTATTAAAAATTCACCTTTAAGCCAAATTTTTAGATTATATTTTTATAAATCTTTTATCTAATTTGCCGACTAGCACAGTTAAAAAAAATTATAAAAAATAGGTAAATTATTTTTAGAAGATGACATGTTGAAATCTACAAGGTTTATTTGTTTACTTTTTACGGCATCAGGAAAAAGAAAAAAAATGTGTAAAAAATAAAATAATAATAATAATAATAAAGCCTTTTTTAATACTAAACGTTTTACTAAATTTTTTAATTCTTTTTTTGAAGGTAAAGGAGGAGAAAACAATGTTTATCACACCACCACAACTTGTCGTATTTTTATATTTTTGAAGTAAAATATTAGCGCACATTTTAAAAGTGACATGATACAAGAATGTATAAAAACGATAGAAAACTACAAGATAAAATTTAAAAAGAAGACAATCGAAAATATTTTTACACAATAATTTTTATTACATCAAGGATGTACAACACTTACACAGAGAGAGAGAGAGAGAGAGAGAGAGAGAGAGAGAAAGAGAATCTATACAGTAGTATAAATAATGGTTCAAAAAAAAAAAAAAAAAAAGCTTATCTATCATGAGATTCTTGTTTCGGTAACATTTTCTTGACCTTTATATATTATACTGGCAAAAATATCGTTGATTGTTTTTATTATATAAAATATAAGGTCAGACGGGAGGTTATAATTGCTATATTTGGTTCTTCCATTGCATTGTATCCGTGCAAAACTACATTCCATATATAATGTAATCTCGTTTATATACCATACCAATCAATTCATGTATACTGTACAATTCATAATATAAAAAACTTTATTCAATAACTTTATGGAAATACCAATGATTTATTTATTATTATATTATAAAGATTTGAATTATTTTAAATCTCAATAACACATTTATAAACAAAATTGTATAATATAATTTACGACTTGGAGGTGCAATATTTGAGGTATAAAAATTTATTATATTTTGTCTAAAGGAAATACTATATTATACATTTAGTATATTTAGTACATTTAGTATACTGTATATTTACACTCTAAAAATTGGTGCATTACTTTAGTTACGAATACTAACTTTAAGATATACACTTTTAAGTTATTATGAGTATATAGCTAAAATAATGCATTTTAGCAAGTTGTTAAAAATAGCTAATTTAAGTTGTTTTAAGTCTTTTAAAAGTTTTTTTAAGCTATTTCAAGTTAAATTAGCTATTTTTAATAACTTGCTAAAATGCACTATTTTAGCTATACTCATAATAACTTAAAAGTGTATATCTTAAATAAGCTAGGATTCGTAAGTAAAGTAATGCACCATTTTTTAGACTATATACTAGTCGAGATTTATCTGGAGCGTATGTGTTTTTATATAATATGAATGCGTAATAAAATTTTATATCATATTGTCTATATTGTACATATAGGTTCTAATTTATGATACTACTAGAGATTGTTACTAATTACATATAAATATATAGATTATCATCATCATCATCATCAATGTATTAAATAAGTATATTTACAGTACATTATAATATATTATACTGTAATTTACTGTAAAAAACTAAACTAATATTAATGAATGCAACAATGAAATTATTGTCAAATTTAAAGTTATTAAATAGTTTTATAAGTCTATAGTTTTTAGTTAAAAATTATTTAAAGTCTATATTGTATAAAATTATATTTATATTGCAAAATTTTATTTTAAAATTTTGTAAGTAACTGTATTTTAATTAAAAACAGTTGGATTGAATTGGTTGTATATTCCTGATTTTGGCCAAAAAAGCGATTAATTATTATCATTGTTTTAAATAAAAACAATTTTACTAAATATTATACAATATTGCTATGGTCTCATTAATAAAATAATAATAATAAAGCAGAACTCTCCATTGCAAGTATTTAGTAATAGAATTATAAGAAACATGTTTTTTTCCCCATCCAAGACAAGAAATTACAATATATATAGGTGAATAACGTCACCACCCCCTTGTTTTCTATTTTTGCACTCTAAAGTCATTGAAAATATTTTACATATTCATTAGGTCAAAAAGTCATGTCGACAACTTTTACTTATTTCTATAATATTAAACTTTATATTATGATATACAAATGACTTGTATAGTATAAAAAAAATATATATATTACATTGTCATTAATCAACCATATAATAAATTTATATAATACATTATTTTATTACAGTAATTGTTTTTGTTATTATAATTTTTTTAAACCTATTAAACCTATAACAAATTATGCCAAAAAAAAATATATATAATTTTTGAAAGGCTAAAAATAATATAATTTATTACTTACAATTATTATTTTTGTTATAATAATTTTTAAACATATATTTCACATTAAAAATCAATTTTAGAGAATACATGTATACAATATAATTATGTATATATATATATATATATATATATATATATATATATATATATATATATATATATATATATATATATATATATATATATATATATATATATATATATATATATGTTGATGATGTATGTTATTTATTTCTCTATTTTTTTTCTTTCTTTTGTATGTATATTATAATGTTTAACTTTATTTTTATTTATTATTATTTTGTGATCTAATCTTTTAGTATATATATGCGGGAGAGAGAGAGAGATATAAATAACTTGCATTTTCTATAAGTGAACATTTTCAACGAGATAGTTAAGTTACTGACACAACTTAAATTATTACTTGCAATCTCTCTCTCTCTCTCTCTCTCTCTTCTCTCTCTCTCTCTCTCTCTCTCTCTCTCTCTCTCTCTCTCTCTCTCTCTCTCTCTCTCTCTCTCTCTCTCTCTCTCTCTCTCTCTCTCTCTCTCTCTCTCTCTCTCTCTCTCTCTCTCTCTACAGAACTTGAAAATAACTACACCAGAAATGACCAGCACATACACTACTACAAAGAGGGTTGAGTCTGATACTGAGAGAGACGAATGGCAAAATCCAAAAACTTTGATGCATTTTTTTCCCTTCCACAAATAATCAAAATAATGCCTGCTTTTCTTATACTTTGTGGTTAATCAACTGTACTATATATATTAGAAACAGAAAAATAAAGAGAGTGAGAGGGGGATTTTTTTTCCTTGATAAATTATTACCCTATATATCCCAATATATTATCCCAAAAACATTTATTAAATATAATCGTCACCTGTATGTAACATATGGAGCTCATTTAATGTTGGCTAGACATTGCATCTATAGTACAGAAATAAACATAAATATAACAACATAAGAAAAAATGTGTGAAAATTTGGGGATTTAAAAGAAATCCTTATTTGAACACAAAAAAATTTCTTTTCCTACAAATATTTCTTTCTTATAAATATATTTTTATAAGACAACAATATATACTATATGGATATTTCTTGTCACCTATTCAAAAAGTTTGAGAGAGAGAGAGAGTAATAAGGTTGTCATTTCTATTATTATATATACGTATATTTTTTTTATATTGTTATACATTTTTTCAATTGTCGGTAAAAACTTGACTGATAATCCTACCTTTGTCGGTATAAGAATGACCCACAAAAATATATATAACACGAACCCTTATTATTATTTAGGGGGTTTCACAGGGTTCGTACAAAGGACACATCACATTACACTCCAGGGGGTACAGATTGAGATGTTCTACAAGGTATATAAAAAATTCATTGCTTAAGGGAGGATTGGGGGAAAGAGAGGGAGAGCAAAAGCAAATTTTTTAATGTATTATATTGAATTGAAAGGGTATAAAGCTACACGTCATTCTCTCCTCCTCCCCCCTCAATATATTTCTTTCTTTGATATTGAATTCTTTATTGAGATGAAATAAAATCTGTTATTGTATTGTTAACAAATTATATAATATGATATAAACTTATTAAGTTGTTAACATTTTGTTTATACTATGTTGTTGTATTACAGAAGAAAACAAAAATGAATGAATGAAAAATAAATATTGAATTTCAAATAAAATAACTTTTGTTATACATTTCTGATGATTTTGCAATACATACAAAGACAAAGAGCAAATATCTACTTTGAACTTTCATTACTCGCAGCCTTACATGATCTGTATTAAAGGTGCGAAATACGTAATTGAAAGCTACATATAATTATAATAATTCAAATATATTGGACTACTTATCATTAATAAATTATTCTATATAATAATAATAAAAGTGAAACGCCAACTATGGAAAACAACAAAGAAATAAATATAAATTCCTCCTCTAAAAATTCTTCTTTCAGTACCAGACAAAAAAAAAAAAAAAAAAATCAAAGCTTGTAGTAAAGCTCGAACACAAAAATACCCTATAACTTACAAGCATTGTTCTATAATAGTAATTTAATGCAGGTTATTTGGATGCATATCTTTTTTTTTGAAGCCCTCCCACTGAATCCTCATCTCATTACTGCACGTTCTTAACAAAACGTAATAGGCAAACCTTTATCTTTCCCTTCAAACATTGTTATTTAAATTATGTTTTACTTGTTAAACCCGACACAAACAAAAAATATATATTAATCAATTCTCATAACTAAATTGAAAGGTCTTCAAATTTTTTAGGCACTTTTTTTTTTGTATACTGTAGATCTAAAATTGTTTTTAAGGTAATTATAGAAAAATATTTCTATTGCTTTTTTTTTTAATTTTTAAATAATTAAAAATAGGAAAATAATTATTGCCTTTATACACAAAGGGTTATACCTTTGAAAAGCTTCTTCATTATTTCACTACTTAACCTTTTACTTATAAAAATAAAACAAAAAATTAATTGATTGGTTCCAAGTTCCAAAACTAACCTATGATTATATATATTTAGCTTTTAAAAATTATATAAGGGTTAAACCTTATATACATTTTTTAAGTGCAATACATTTTTAAATACATAAATCAAAATCAATATATTTTACTTTTCTTTTAATTAATATTCATATCTTTTTCTGGGTGTATCAAATTAAAAGTTCTCTGTCTATATACACATATTTATAACAGCAATGGCAAAATGCTTTTAAACTAATAATTCTTTTTATGTTTCATTTAAAAAGGTGTGAAAATTGTGAATAAATTTGTTATTTCTGAGTCAGCAGCCAATCAGGTTAACTACCCACTCATGATTCATTTGTTTTATTAATATTTAAAAAAAAAACTACTTTTTAAAATAATTGCCAAATATTCGTGTTTCTAACAGTAAAGAAACAGAAATCTAATTAAATTAAAATATTCATTCCAAAATTTTAGAAATGATGATGATGATATTGATAAAATACTTTGTTGTAAAAATATTTATTATATGATAATAAAATTTTATATCATATACTCAAGGAAAAATAAAAGAAAATTTACATGGTATTTTATATTATGTAAAAAAGATACAAATAAACAATGTTTTCTTCTTCTTCTTTTTTTTTTTTTAACCTTTAGGGGGTTATAAATTGTTTTCGAAAGACCATTGTATATTTTTTGTTTATACAGAAAATAAGAAAAGCATAATAATAATATGATTCCACAATATGTTGTAAAAAAAAAAGAGAGTCAGTGTTACTCTAGAAAATTAAAAAAAAAAATATAATATTACTTGTAGACACACCTTATTTCATACATTAAAGTCACGAAATATATAACATATGGAGTTTTTTAATAAGTGCATCAAAAGTGCATATAAACACGCAGTATTAAATAGACAGGATGCAACTGGACGTAGAGAGAGAGAGAGAGGGAGAGAGAGAGAGAGAGAGAGAGAGAGAGAGAGAGAGAGAGAGAGAGAGAGAGAGAGAGAGAGAGAGAGAGAGAGAGAGAGTTGTTGAGAAGGGGGCATTCTAATCCTAAATTTACATCTCTTTCAAGTAGGCGTTATAATATAAGTGACATGAAATTCGAGAACTTATTATAAACATATAACCCCTCTACATTTTTGTTATACTTATAAGAAATAATCCAAAATGTAAATTTTGTACATGTTAAGAATAATTTAATAATGAAAAAAAAAAAATCTTAATTTATTGTTTTTTACTTTTATATAATTATAGAGATAATAACTACAGATAAAAATAAATTTCATAAATATTAATTAGAGTATTTGTTTTATATAATACAGTATATATAAAATAAAAACGTGAACAGTTTATTTATCAAATTGCATATAATATTAATGTATATAATTTATTATTAAAAGTATTAATTTATATTATATACTTAAAGAAATAATCCTTAATTATTAATACACATAATTTTAAATGCATATTATAATTTAATGTTCTTATAATATGATGATGATGATTTATTTAATTAAATATTTTAAAAGCTTTGCTGTAGGTCTTATTATAAATAATATACTTTAAAAACTACTATATAAGTATAAAGAGATTGAGTAAGTTAGTATTGTAAACATATAAGATAAAAAAAAAAAAAAAGAGTTACGTATAAAGTTAAATAAGAAGAAAATTTATAAAGTACTTTAAGTATAAAGTTTGTGAGTGTATATATGTGTGTACTACATATATAATATATAACGCATGCAAGTTTGATGAATCCAAATAAATTACCCTGTTCTTTCTGTTAGGAAGTATAACATATTATAAGCAACTGATGCATGGTGCAAAGACCTCCAAGGCTTTTTTTCTGCATTTGCATGACAAGGAAAGCCAAGTACATGCATTGAAATATAGCCTAAGGCTAATATATAGAGTAAAGCCTGCTTTATAATATATATATATACATATATATATATATATATATATTACCGCTCCCTTTTTTTATATTAATAAGTTATATAAAATAAAAGTAATGTGCTTATTATTACAGTGCACTCTTATTTGTGACGAAGTATACCAGCATCATTTTTTTTATTTGCATTATTATTTTTTTTATTGCGGAGATATCAATGCACGGAATTTTATCTGATACTCTTCGTATATACGTTGAAATTTGAAATGATCTTTTTCTTCGTAATAAATTTAATTGATAATTCAGAAGTATACGTATATCTGATATGAATTTCATTTTTGAGACGTAAAATCGTAAAAAGTAATAAGGAGAACTGAAAATGATTCATTTCTATATTATGGAAATGATTGTTTTCTAACTCTATGTATAAATAAGGAATTCATATTTGATTGAAATATATTTATATTATGAATTTATATTTAATAATATACAGCATACTTATGAAGAGTATTGTGTTGAATTTAATTTACATCGTATATAAAATAAGAAATCACCTTTATAGAAATCATTAAAAAGAATACTTCACGAGTTTGTTTATAGATGCAATTGGTGAGGCGGAGAAATATATTTTTATAGCATTGCAGGGCCATATTTTAAGCGTTTTTTTAGAAAACTTTACTGAACAGAATCGGAAATATATAACAATTATAGGTATAGGCATATATATACTTTTATGTGTTTTATAAGTTAAGGGTAGGTGACCGACTGATATCTTGAAAACTAGACGGTCGCGAATTATAATATATACACAAAATAAAGAAGCAATGTTACTTAAAAGTTAAGTTACGTCAAACTTGTAAAAACATGATCAAATAATTAATTTATTCCACTTTAACTTGGACAAAAAAAAAGTTTCAATTTACTTGATTTTATTTGAAAATTATAGTTTTTGTTTTGTTAGAAATAAATAGTGTACAAAAAATTATTGTGAAAATATAGTTCTTTATTCTTTTAGCGATTTCCGGTCCAAGTTGGTCACGTTCTACACGTTAAAATAGAAAATTTTAAATTCATTACCAATAACCTCCATTTATTGGACTTCATTTTGTTACTGTATGTATATATATATTATTATATCGTGTGGATAAATCTTATTACTATTAAGATGTAATATAAGGAAGGATAATTACAAGTGTTTTTATTATATAGAACATGAAGTTATAATATACGTATAAAGCTTCCCATCAATATGAAAGAGAGTAAATAATAATAATGTAATGCTGCTAGCAATTAAACAATTTATGTTATTGGAAATGTCATATTATAAAATATTAATAAGATTTCAAATATTTAAATTCGGTTTCTTTTACTTTGATCTTCTTGACTCAATTAACTTTTTTAACATCTTAATAATATCAAATATAAAAAGATATTATAATATAATAAAGTTTATATTATAATAATTGCATTTAACTAATTTATGTTTATTATTAAAATAAATGTTGACATTTTAATTTAAAATAAACATTATAGGTTTTTATATTATATTATAAATCTTATAAAAAAGCTCAGAGCAATTCTGATTTTTTTTTTTTTTTTTTTTTTTTTTTTTGGTGAATCCCTTTTATATAACAATTTTATTTTTAATAAGAAATGATTTTATATACAATAATATATTATAGTTGGAAAAAAATATTTAAAATTATCGCAGACGCTCCTTATATGTTCATCAAATCAAATAGCAAAATTTAAGAATATTATAGGGATTTAAAATGCTTGTAAATAAAAATCTATTAAATATAATCAAATAATTTTACGCTATAATACAAAAAGGAAGCAATTATTAGATTTTTTATGCTGAGATTGTTTTATGATTATTTTGTTCACCTTCAGATTTACTCACTAAAATTCATAAATTTTAACTGCCATTTTACCAATCAAAAAGTACCACTTTTTTTTCCAATGCTGAATTAAAAATTTGCAGTATATTATATACTTTCAATGTATTTAAAGATGGATTTTTAATGACATTTTTATCAAATAAAAGTATATTCAAAATTACTTTTTATATCAATAGGTAATAAAATTTTACTGAAATAATGTGATTTTTTTTTCTATATAAATATGTTTAAAAAGTCTTATAATGTATTTTAAATGCTTCAATACATTTTATGGATTAAAAATTCTGAAGAATGTTATCTTGCATGGATATTTACTAAGTGGTGTGCTCGCCACGTTTAAATATGCATAGATGAGATTGAAAGAAAAAAAAATACTATGGCGTCTTTTTAATGAACCAATCTAAACGTCAAGTTTTCTCGCATATATGGTCCAGTCTATGGCTTTATAATATAAAGAAAAAGATGATTTTTTTTTTTTTAAATATAAGATTAAAAAAAAAATGGTTTGGGGATTGAAAAAAATGTTTTAGCTTCTGTTTTACATATAAATATACAAGCTACTAAATCCAATTTTAAAAATGTTGATACCTTTTTCTTGATTTAGCAACTAATGAGCTTAGTAATTAGTATATTTTATACCATATTATAATCTGCCCTGCGTCTCTCATGCTATAATATAAAATGCTTATTTGACACTGTTGCCAAAAATAAGAAACGTCTTAATTTATGATTATATTATTTAAAATAAAAATCACTATCAGAAAAAAAAATACAAGCTTTTAAAATAAATTTCCTTTTCTCTTATATATGTATACGATGTACGAATAACGAATATAGAAAATTAATGATTTCTTTCCTTTTACAATCAATCTATTATTTTTTTTTATAAAGTCCTTCAAGGTTGTTGAATCACTTAAAGAACTAAAATTTAAATTAGTTGATTAATTTATAATATATCGTGACTCTTAAATTTATACGTGATGCACGGGTTATATGAGAGCTATAATGTAGATTAAAAAAATGCATGCGGAAGTATTTGAAATTAATATAAAATATACAACATGTGCATCACATCCAATGTTACTCACGTCTTTGTGTTAAATATAGTAAATCGCTGCCAAATACGTGCAACGTTTAAAGAAAGAAATCATAGACATATCTCGATTAATTGTTTAAAAATTCCATTTAATCCTTCTTTCATCTGTATTTTATTACCCACTTTGTAAGTTTAACTGATTTAATTTATAGATTCGTGCAAAACTGAATATAAGCTTTGCAACTAACAGAGAGTCCACGATTTTTATTTGTTGTGAGAGAGAAGTTCACTTTTTTTTTTTTTTTTTTTTTAAAGATTTATTTTTGCCATAGAAAGTTTGATCATGAGTATGATGTACGATTATTACCTTCTAATTTTGAACTCTTATTATTCTGTAAAACATCTATCAATTTGTATTTTATTGACAGCTCTAGTTTCAATATATAACAGAATCATCAATTTATTAAATTCGTGAAGAAATTTATAATGTTTTTATTATTACTTTTCAATAAAACAAAAATGAAATATACGTTTATATACAGTCCAGGAAAACATGGCTAAGGATTTAAAGTGGATGGGAAAATACAAACTATAGACACACTTTTTGAATTTTTATGATTAAAATTGTTGTTTTAAGATGCACTGATCTAAAGAATGTAAAGTATTTTCCAGTGGAAAAAATGAAGTACGCGGAGTGCATGGATTTATAATGTAAAATTTTCTTTCCTACTTGTTTTATTTGATTTGATTTTTATATAGCAACTTATTATTTTGCATTTCTTTAAAAAAAAAAAAGTAAAACAAATAAAATACTCTTCAAATACAAAATAGTGGAACTATTTTGTATTTTCAAATTTACTTTACCTGCAAAAGTTTTTTCCTGGGCAGGAAGCCTGAACACATAACTTAAATGCTGCATTTTATGTCATTATAGCATAAATATTGCTAAATAGGAACAGCATAAATAAATATATTATATATATGCTGTATAATATGAATGCAATATTATATATAATTATATAGTGTTATTCAGTATATAGCATAAATTATTTCCTAATGAATAAATGTACAGTACTTATACTATAGCTTGAACTGTAGTATTATAATGCTATAAATAGCTAATTTTATTATTTATTTATACATATTTATTTATTATTTGTCAGGCCCACAGAATTATAAATATAATAAAAACGCATGTTAACTTTAAGAAAGATGAGAATTTATGTTGAATCTATAATAAAGAATGTTGTATAATTTCAAACAATGGACCACTTGTAATAAAATGTTTTTAATGGTTGCAAAAATTAAGTGAAAACGATTTTTCCATGAGAAATGCATCGAGCCGAATTCCTTTTCAATGTCATGCAGTTTACTGCTTATATAACACGGTGTAACACGAAAGCCAAACCCTTTCAATATTTCAGATTATTTTAAAAAGATGGTGGAAAGTGGTCCATTCCGATAATTAAAATATTATATGAAATATATTTACACACACAGTAACTGTGATTTACACACATAGAGTTAACGATATAGTTTGTTTTATTTGATTCTTTGGATAGTGTTCGTGTGTACTCTTTTATATAAAAAATACAAACACTATAATAATATAAAAATCTGCCGTATATATCTATATATTATATATATATTGTATATATATTATAGTGTATATAGTGTTGTAGTATAGTGGTCTTGAACTTATATAATACAATACATATAACATATTAAAAAAAATAATAAAAATATATTGTTTTAATTGCTCATATGTACCAGATTTATACGGAGAAATCTTATTCCCTGGGGTCTTGTGTACACTTGGGGCTAAACTTATACAATATAGAATGCAGTCAATTTAAAGATAATTTACAACCAATAAAAAAAATTTATTCCCTCTATCGTGATGAGTACACGAGGTGTCGAGGGATTTAACTGCAATAAAATTTCAACTTTTAATATCAGTTTTTATATCTTTTAAAAAACCCTAAAACATACTTGAATAAAATATTATATATATATATATATATATATATATATATATATATATATATATATATATATATATATATATATATATATATATATATATTTATATATATATATATATATATATATATTATGTTGTTGTATATTTTTATTTACACAATAATTTAATAAACATTATTTGCAAACTATAAAATATAAGATATTATTTTAAGCACGCAAACAATAAAAATTTCTTTATAGTATGTTTGTCAAAAAAATATTTCTCGTAAGAAAAGAAGCATTTTTGTGAATAATTTACCATAAAATAAAGAGTAAATATCGTATAATATTAATTGATAAGCTTTGATAGGAAACACGCACTTCAAATTAATGTTTATTTCTTTCAAAATTTTAAACAATTCTCATACAAATAAAATAAACAAAGAGTTTCCATTTTAAATGACATAAAAATAAATTATTTATCATAGAAATTTTGAGAGGTATGTGTATTATTAAATTATATAAGATGTTCTTTTTTTTCACTGATGTCTCAAGAAAAATATGTTTAATAACAATAGAATGAATAATCAAATAGTTTTAGAAAATCCGGTTATCCATGCATGAGTATGCATCCTGCTGAAGTTGAAACTAAAATATGCTGAATCATCTATTTTGAAACAAGAGTTAGATATAGACAAAAAATTATATTAATGATAAAACAATATACCAATCATGAACTGCATGATGATGAACGTGCTTTAATTTAATAATAAATGAATTTGATCTACATTTTTTTCTATGAATAGATGTAATAATATATTTGTGCAATTAAGTTTTATTTTTAATAATTAAGATTTGAAGTATAACAATAGTTCTTTTTTTTTATTCAGTATTCATAAATGATTTTTAAAAAAATTGCAAAGTATAATACTTTGTTATTAATTGTAATAATAATAATGTATCAATAATTGAGAGATGGGAGAGAGAGAGAGAGAGAGAGAGAGAGAGAGAGAGAGAGAGAGAGAGAGAGAGAGAGAGAGAGAGAGAGAGAGAGAGAGAGAGAGAGAGATTGTCGGCACCTAAAGAGATATAGAAAGGGAAAAAGAAGTAAAGTCTGATCTAGTTATAAAAATATATAATTATATGATGCTACTGGGGATTAGAATGCACTCAACACTTGCATAAATATAATTTACTTATATGAAAAATAACTATAAAAGCTTTTTGCTGTATATAAATATACTAAATTCTAAACAGAGAAAGACATTCACTTATTATGAAGACGTTGTATTTCAAAAGATATGCGAGTTAAAAAGAATCAGATTCGTCGCCTTTTTTTCTCTCTATGAAAATGAATACCTTGACTTTCTTTCTGTTTTTTTTTTTTTTTTTTTTTACTTTCAAAAAATAAAAATAAAAAAATAATAATAACAACACCAATAACATTTCCGTTCTTGAAACATAAAACCTCAAAGATTTTTTTCTTTTCTTTTATAATTACCGACAAAAAAAGAATTATCATGGTCTATTTCCAGGTAGATAACTCATCAAAGTTTTCTCGTCCCGTTTGTCAATAAAAATAAGGTTTTTGTTTTGAAAGAATAAAAAATGTCTTAATTAAAAAGATGTTGATAAACAATATTATTTAATATTAAACACTAGCCGCTTATGATGCATATACTGTACATAGAAAAATTATTTTAAACTTTTTATTGTTATATTTAAAATTATAATGTAGAGCAAAAAGCATCAACTGTGATATAATAAAATGATTTTAATAAAAAAAAAGTGCATTCAATGCATCAATTTAATGATAATTGAATTACTTAACCGTTAAATTCTAATAAATTCATATCGTTTTCTTATACCAATGTGTTTAAAAGCGTGTTAGAAAAATGTTTAGGAAAATAGATTAAGAAATATAATTTAAGATATTGAAACATCATGATTGTTATATAATTAGTTTTCTTAACAAGCTAGCGGCTGCGGCATCAGCTTTACTTTTAATTTTTTTTTTTTTTTTTTTTTTTTTTTCAAAAATGAGTAAATGAGTTCTACATCGCACCATCACCTTTTTCCTGCGATAAAAAAAAACACGGGATATTCCTTTCTTTCCGACAAACTTGATTCCTTAGAATTACTTTTGATTGATGCTCTTCAAATGAACAACGTTTCCTGAGCCATGAAACTAACTTTAGGATATCTAACTCTGACGTACAAATTAAAAATTTACCTATCAGGCTAAAATATTTTGCACAAAATTATTATTTTTTGTTAAGTTGATTTTCATGACAGAAGATAATTAACTATCATATGAAAACTTAAAATATATATAATTTAAGTTTACTGTTCCCCTCTTTTTTTTTTTTTTTTTTTTTTTACTCAAAATTTGTCTGTTTCAATACGCTTATTCAATTATTTATTATGAACTGACTGAATATTTCTTATTTTGAAAATTTTCGTAATAATAAAAAGTAAACACATTATAAAAAATATGTATAAAAAATGATGACTCAAAATTTACATGTTATCAAATTTTTTTCATATCATGAACAAATTACTTTTCTTTTTCTTAATTGCAAACATGAATTTAGTAAAAGAAAAAAAATTACATGTGCTTTGCAAAGAGAAATTCACACTCTCACGTATATATAGTTTTAATTAAAAGAAGTCTTGACAGTTTGAGCTCATATATAAGATTTCATGTTAAATTAAATATGTTTTGAAGTGAAAGGTGACTTAACCTGAAATTTAATTATGGTAAAAGCAAAAAGTATATTTAGCATAAAAATATTATGGAATATAACAAATCTTTTTTGCATATCAAACATATAAAGCAATATTAAAATTAGTGTTCTGTATATGGTCAGCATTAAAGCTTTTCAATAGTCAAGTTGACTTTAGGTAGAAACCAAAAGTAATCGGGAATAAAAAGTCTGTAAATTTGTTACTTATATTTCATTTTATATACAAGTCTGTATTCTGTATGCCATCAAATTTTGGAATGCAGTATTCAAAAGTAACTGATGCATCATTTCATTCACGTCATAATCTCTTCTATTTTATTCTCTATTTTATTATCTTCTATTTTTTACACATAGAAATGAAATGTATTTTAAAAACAAATAGATAAAAGGAAAACAAAATATAACATTATATTAATATACAAATTAGTCTTAAATTATAAAATAATTTACATTCATTTCCTTCTACCTTATAATTTGCTTTACATATTATATACTTTGCGACAATATTATATATAAGAAAACATAAATTTTATTATTCATATTATTTATCTTTAATACATATTATATATTATATTATAGTCATATATATAAAATCTTTTGTTAAAAATATTATGTACTCGGTCAAAAGAACAAAAGAAAATTTCCGCAGAGAATTTCATATTAGACAGAACAATTGGTTTAAAACTTTATGTATAATGTTTAACAACCAAGTACAAGTATAAAAAGCAACCACCAACTTTTTTTTCTTCTTCTTCTTTCTTTTAAATGATAATGAGTAATTCTTTAACACAATACAAACGGTATAAAATATTCTTCTCTTTTATATAACGATTACCATAAGGAATTAGTAAGAAGAAAAAAATATATATATGAGAGAGGGGATGAGATGAGTAGACTAATTTTTCTTTACAAATCATCAAACGTTTTTGTGGATGTATATATAAAATGTTTGCACGAGTCTCTGTTTAAACTGGCGTGAAAATTTAATAATGATACCCCTTTTTACTTGCATATTGCTTTATATATATATATATATATATATATATATATATATATATATGCATCCCCTATATTATATACAGTATTACATTTAAAATGCATAAGGATGATGATACATAGAAAAGATACATGTATGTTTATTGTAATATTTTATAGAAAGAGGGATTTCAAATGAAAGGGGATAAAGTTGTATGCATGTCATGTATATTATATGCATATATATATTTTTATTTAATTAATATCGCATGTTTGATTAGCTTGTTAATTTTTTATGTTTTTTTTTTTTTTAAATCAACAGCTTTTATGTGAAATTAAAAAAGTTCTAATATGTTTCTTATCTCTCTCTCACTCTCACACTCTCACTCTCACTCACTCACTCAATGTGTGTGTGTGTGTGTGTGTGTGTGTGTGTGTGTGTGTGTGTGTGTGTGTGTGTGTGTGTGTGTGTGTGTGTGTGTGTGTGTGTGTGTGTGTCTCGATCTCTCAATCATTGGTTATATATATATATATATATATATATATATATATATATATATATATATATATATATATATATATATAATTCTATAAACAAATAAAATAATACTGTTTGTATTTCTATAGAGACAACAAAACAATGATATCAATTTGCGTATAATTTATATGAACGTTATAATTCATTACGTCCTAAATAACAATACAATTTATCGATTAAATTATTCTTTTCAATATAGTAAAATGTTTTAAATTTAAATACAATTGTAACCACACAAATACTCAAAAAAATAAAATTCTATTATATATCAATATATTTATACTTTCTATATATATATAAATCGGAATTATTGTTATTTTTATTATTTTAAAATATATAATTTATTCATCATCATAATAATGTTCACAAAATTTTAATTATTTTTTTTAAATATAAATATTTTAGTTTTGTAATGTAGTTTTTTTATAGTTATTTCTCTCTCTCTCTCTCTCTCTCTCTCTCTCTCTCTCTCTCTCTCTCTCTCTCTCTCTCTCTCTCTCTAGTATTGAATAACAAAATATTTATGTACATTGTACATATGTATACACATACGACCCCATACTTTAAAATAAATTACACCACATATGTTCATTAATTTCACTTACAAATGATAGTTTTAAATATTCAGTAGCATTGTTATACATATTGTAGTTCAGTCTTTATGTTTGTACTATAATACATTTAAGTTTGTTGTAAAACGCATCATGTATATTGTTATATTCTTTTTGCATAATTTGAAATTTACATTTCTTTTAATTGTTCTATCTCTTATAAGGAGTTATAGTATGTATAATTTTATATTGCTTAAAAAAATGAATTGCTTGTTTCTCAAACTTTATATTTAAAAAATAATTTTAGTTAAACAGGCGCTCTAAAAGATTACAAGAAATTTAAATTCATTGAGTGCATTGCATTATATATTTTGTATAAAATTGTCGTTGAATGGAATCTATATAATATACATTGATGCAAAAGTCAATAATGCTTGGAAGTATAGTATAATATTGTATAATGGTTAAAATAGGAATATTATAAAAAAAAAAGAAAAAAAAATGGACATTGACAAGAATTATATAATATATATAATAAAAAAAAGTTCATTTTTAAGATATTTACTTTTATTGAATTGAAGTGCCACAGAAAGAAATTTGTGGCTATGTAGGAAGATATAGATATAAAACAATTTAATAATTTTGAAGTTTTATATGCAAAACAATATCTTGATATATACGTTACGAAAATCACAACTATACTCTTGAAGAATTACTATATTTTTTATAGAGAAATCCAACAGCAACAACACTTACGATATTGTAATACAACTCTGATGGCAACATGATATTTTTTATACCATGTACCCTATATACTATTATATATAATATAGCTCTCATATCAGTCTCACAATCTGCACATTACCAAGAGTATACTAGATCTTACAAGTCCGCACTATCTGCATCTGCATACAAAAATGACGCAGAAAAAAAAAAATTAAAATCTTTTATCAAGAAATAAAATCCGTGTTATATATTCTATATCATTAATAATATGATATTATAACGCGTACATAATATAACAAAGAGCGGCATCATACATACGTACATACATAGAAAGGCTTATTCTCATTTGTCTACTGCATACTTGCATATTTTAATATCCCTTGGGCGTAATTATCTGAGTCATTCATTATGCAGGCCTGAGCGGTCACACGTTCCGCACTTTTACTGCTCCTCTGTGAAACTATACTGCGTATATATTATACTCTATGGTGACAAAAAAAAAAAAAAAAAAAAAAAAAAAAACTATATTTACAAATAATTATTATTAATATTCACATCTACCGCAGCAATTCATGTATAGCAATAATTATTATTGTTTTATATTACTGCTGTATATCTTTTAGGGCTAATATTATTTTTAATATTTATTATAATGTATTTTATATTATAATATATATATATATATATATATATATATATATATATATATATATATATATATATATATATATATATATATATATATATATATATATATATATATATATTAAATATTCATAAAACATTTTCATGAAATATATTTTATTGTGTATACTTTTAGGTAATTATTACGCCACTAAAGTTTTATATTATATATATAATATATATTATATTATATATATATATATATATATATATATATATATATTGAATTATTTTTATTATGAAACATTATATTATAAACTGTCTTGAAATTTTTCTCACTAGAATCAAGAAACATTTTATGACTATAATAAGAGTTAATTATTTGCTCCGTCTCTTTTATAAGTATCGAATGACTATTAATTATATAAACATAAAGATTGATTAAAAGATTACGTATAAGATTGAGTTATAAAGAAATATTTAATAAATAGAAAATGAAGTAAGTTAAGCTTTGAACAAGCAGCTACTAAGGACTAAGGTAACAAAATATTGCTAATATACTAACTCACCTAATTTACAATAATTAAATTAAAAATTCTTATTCTCTTGCAAATAAAGTTATTGAGATTCTGAAATATGTGATTGAATTCACCTTCGGAAGACACAAACTATTTTTATTTCTTGTTTCAGAGAATTAATTTCTTATTTTTATTATTGTGTTTTTGTATTATCCGTAAAAAAAAATGCTGCAATATTGGAAATAAAATTAATATAATAAACGTATTACGCATATACGTGTACTGTACTGTACGAGATGGAAATTAACGTTGATATTTTTTAATTTTGTTCTTTATCCATACGATAGCCACATATGAACATGAAGTATTCTCGTTCCCTTCAATGTTTAATTACTTCTACTATTATTACTACTTATTTATTATACGCTTCTACTATTGTAAAAATGTCTAGATCTTTCCAAACTGAATAGTGTACTGTACTTAGGGGATGTTGTATGATCAATGATTTTTTTTTTATTATTATTATTTTTATAATGACGCGTTTTTTACTTTTCTATTCCCGCTTTAATATTTTTCAAATCTTTGCAGATACAAGTGCAGCCATCTATCAGAGATATTCCCTCGTGCAAAGCGGAGAAAGAAGTGGGAAGTGCACATATTTTCCTCTAGGGGTTCACTCTGCAGGACTCAAAGAATCAGTTCCACATGTAATCACTAGATGTCCTGGCTTGTATAATTTTTAATTTATTTTATTTTAAATTTTTTTTTTTTTAATATTATTATTAATATTTTTTTGCAATAAAAGAAAAAAGATGAGCCTCATTTATTGTTTAAAGGCCTTGCATAAAATATGAAAATCGACATAGCTTTTGTCAGAGATTGAGATCTGGAAAAAATACGAAGGAAAATATAATGTATATAAATGACAATAAAAGTTGTCTAATTAAAGCCATAGACCAGATAAAACAACACGTGCTTTTTAATGAATAAACACGAAATGGGATCTTCAAAACTGATGACAATTTTTTATCTAAATGTTAATGTAGCCCCACGAGAGAGCGTGAAAAAACTGTAAAGTATGTAATTTGCGTAAAAATTCATGTTTATGACGTCAGAAACATGCAAAAATTAGTATGAAAATGTTATGCGGGTTGCATAAATCAAATTTTCTAATCTCTGCTACGGGGCTACTCTTGGGTTTTGGGACAAACTAACGTTATTTTTGTAAATCCCATCAAGTGTTTTGTGATATAAATGCTTATGTTTTTCTCCGGTCTATTCCTTTAAAGAGGGGAAAATTTTAAATAAGACAATTAAAAAAGTATACATTTTTTAATTTATTATTTAAAATAAATTTTAAAAGAGTGATTTTTCTATTTTGATCTGAGAAAAAAGCACCGCAATACGTACTGTATGATTACTGCGTATATAACCATATAGTTGGGGGTTGGAGGTTGGAGTACGCATACATACAGGCTTGAATCATATTAAGAAACTCCTTACTTGTTTTCGCAATGTTTATTGCACATGGTCAGCTCTGTACGTACGTATGTTATGTATGTATGTATATACGTTAATTAATTAGATGTTCTGAGAATAGATATGCAGCAGAGGTGCGCAACTAGCTGATATCAATCTTCATGCTAGCTACTGCAGCCCTTTTCGTAATATAATGTATATATATTATTATGTATTATGTATACAGGTGTACTCGGCAGGAGGGTAAAGTAAAGTACATTCAACTGCGGTGCACATGCACACGGAATTGTAGCCTTGACGAGTACTAGTGTGATTGATAAGAATTGCATGCAAATTATTTGCCAAGCGCGCATAAGAATTTATATTTATCTTATATATAAAAGCCAGTCTCTTTCTCTCTCTCTCTCTCTCTCTCTCTCTCTCTCTCTCTCTCTCTCTCTCTCTCTCTCTCTCTCTCTCTCTCTCGACTCGTTTATCACATCCCTGCAGTAAGTGATACCACAACACAAGATATTGGAGCACTCTTTTCTCTTTTCCGGTAGTTTCTTTCATTCCATACTCATATCCACCGTGCTCATATTGCAAAAGTATACACATTCATAAATTTACAAAAAAAAAAATTTAAATAAATAAATAATAATAATAAAAAATTAAAAAGGATATTATATAATGATTTAAAATCTTGTTTGCCAACTCTGCGCATCAAAATACGTAAATACGTTTAAAATCGTAGTTGGTCATCCCCCCCCCCCCCCCCCCCCCCCCCGTCTTCATATTCCGGGACAGAGGTTTTACTAATACGATTGTAATTGAGTACATTGATATACATACTGAATTATATAAATGAACTGACATTTTATCTCGCCTTTTTGCTGTTTTGCAGTACATAGTAAGTATACAACTTGCACTGCTGCTCTGCTCTTTTTTAAAGAATAAAATATTTTAACTACTTATAATGATATTTATATGTTAAAATTCTCCTTAGCCCTTAGAGTTTAATCATAATCTAATCACCTTATAAGGGTGTATGAGCATGACGTCATATTTAATGCCCTTGGACGCCATACTGGAGTATTGAATAACATTGCTCAGCATATAGGACAAACTTCATTTTTTGCTGTATTTTCTTTTTAAAATCGGTTAATTTTTTGTTACTCTTATTTTTCCCACATACTTGAGATACTAATGCAGCCTATATTAACAGCATCAATGCTCTCAAAAATATTGCTTAGTATTTTTAACATGGTAAAATTAGTCATTTTCCTATGCAGCCTATGGCGTCGACTATAACATGAATGCATATAGACCCTATATAATACGACAAGACAATGAAAATTTATATACTTCTGAATTCACGATTTGTTATGTTAATTTTTATTTACATTAATTTGTATTGCGATCTCTACACATATTATAACATAACTCTAGAGATCTCTCCAAATCCAAATTATAAAATTTCTAATAAAGGAATAGACCATGAGAAAACATAAGCATTTATATCACAAAAAACTTGATGGGAGTTACATAAATAACTATAGTTTGTTTCAAAACCCAATAGTAGTGATCTGAAAATTTTGATTTATGCAACCCGCACAACATTTTTTTACTAATTTTTGCATGTTTCTGACGTCATAAGCATGAATAGTCACACAAATTGCATACTTTACAGTATTTTCACGCTCTCTCGTGGGGCTACATTAGCATTAGCATTCTGGTAAAAATTGTCATCAGTTTTGAAGATACCATTTCGTGTTTATATAGCACATGTTGTTTTATGTGGTTTATGGCTTTAAATATAAGTTTGATATTACTTCTGTACTATATGTAATAAAATAGATTTAAAAAAAATTATTCGATATAATCATTTAACATAAATTGAAAATGAAATAAAATAAATATATTTTAAATTTGAAATAAAAACATTGAAAATAAATTAAATCTATTTACCTTTATTAATAATGCAATAAAAATTATGATAATGAAATATTTTTTTATAAAAATTGTGTTATAGTTTATATAATTTTAAATAATTTAATTATACTTTTTTTTTCATGCACGTTAATATATATTAAAAAAATATGTATATGAAATGACATTTTTTTTTCAGTTAATAATAATAATATGGTTATATTATACGCATATTTATAAAAATATGTATTTTTTTATTTGTATGTATATATATTACAATTTTATATACAGTACATAGTATTATGTAAATTTTATTTTAATGAAGTATAAAATTATAATATTATATAATAACTTTAATAATGATGAAAAGTACGTGGATATAACATCAACATCGCATAGTACAGTATAATTCTTAATGTAAAGTATAACAATATTAGAGTATATAGTACAAGATATACCCTCTTGGTGGAGAGTTTCCCTTGAGATGTAAAGTGTACGTTATTGTTTACTTTACTCTAGTTATATGAATAATTATGTATATACAATACATACTTGTAGTACACAAAAAATATTAGTCTGTAACCCTTATATCATAAGTATAGGTTTTACTAAGGATTTTTGTTGTTGTTGTTGTTGCAATGCTGTAAGAACTGAACTCTTGCTAAAATAAAATAAATAAAAACAGAAAAAAAGAAGAAGATATATACTACGAAACACGTCAAGGTATAATATCTTCGTGACAGTACACACGACCACGATAAGAATTTAAAACTCGCACTAAATTTAGTAAATTTGCAATGTTATTCTTATGAGAAAAACAAGCGCTGCGGATGTTCTGTGTACATATATTTCACGTAAAAAATAAATGCATATATATATATATATATATATAGTATTTGTATTATTTATGCTATGGTTAGATATCACATCAGTAATATTTATTTATACCATTTATGCAATATTAATTAATAATTATACTGCCTATATAGTATGAAAAATAAGTTTACTTATATAGCATAACCATTTATGCAAATCTATACTATGGCAACATTTATGACGTAAATGCAGACTAAATTACGTAATGTATTTCATCCTTATTAATGTACAAACCATGAATATACTCCCAGATATATTATATTATATTATATAATATGAGTTTCATAACTTATGTATAAACGATAAGCTTGTGCACGTATATTGGAACCATATTTAAACTTTAAAAAATCATATTATATAAATCTATAACTCAAAATTGCAATTAAACTACGACATTAGTGTATTTTACCTTGTAAATAATCAAGGTGCAACAAACGAGGCTTTTTTTTTTTTTTCGTTTGAAATTTATGTATAATTATTGATTGGAGTACATTCTTATACTACTCCGACTCCGACTGTAGAATATATTATATATAGATTATAATTATAAGTATAGAGAAATAAGATGTTGGAATATTATATTATATACAGTATACATATAGTACAGTATACATAGAGACAGTAAATATAAATGGGAAATAGTAGAAAGACTGTTGAGCTGTATTATAATAATACATTTTTGCGTCTTTTCTTCCCTTTTGAAAAAGCAAAAGCATAAGATAAGGTTGTTACTATTGTGCTAAAAGTAAAGAAAAAAAGTGTCGCTATTCTCTACATTACATTCTCGTCTCTCTCTCTCTCTCTCTCTCTCTCTCTCTCTCTCTCTCTCTCTCTCTCTCTCTCTCTCTCTCTCTCTCTCTCTCTCTCTCTCTCTCTCTCTCTCTCTCTCTCTCTCTCTCTCACACACACACACACACACACACACACACACACACACACACACACACACACACACACACACACACACACACACACACACACACACACACACACACACACACACACACACACACACACACACACATCACATACACATACTGGAGTTGAACATCTATCCATCCATCCAAGAATCCCCACAAAAACCCAAGAATGTGACTTTTGTACACCACCTTCCCTAGATTTCTTTCCTTCCCATCCTACCTACACAAAACCTCAACAGCCTCAACTCTCTTCAATAGCTGAACGCAGAGATTGTATAAGAGAATCTAACCAGTCAAGTGTAAAGTAATAGAATTCACTTGTTACTGGCATACTTTATTGTACAGTATACCTTTCTAAGCAAAAATATTCAATAGTCCGTAAATCCTTAAAAAAAAAAAAAAAAAAAAAAAAAAATCTTAAATGGCATTTCTTTAGTTTAATTTCCTAGAAAATATCTTCATCCATAAACGTCAAAGCATAAAAATTTCATTGATTGAAAATAATGTATCGGTTATTTTGCTTCGTAAAAATAACAGATTTTTAGTATTATTATTTTTTCTATATTCAATTTTTCATGGTTTTTGTTTGCTATGTTTACTTTATCGCGGACCTCTATTAAAAAAAAGGAACTTTTCTTCCCGAAATTATTATGCGATGATGAAGATTCTAGTTTAATAATTTGTGCTGCAATACAACACGAGTCACGTGAATTGATAACGTGATATACAACATTTTGAAGTATAGCAACGTGACGGCTAAATCCAAACACAAAAAGAACATAAAATGTATAACTAAAAAAATGTAACCAAAAATGCTCTCTATATAACGTCAAAAAATGCTTCTCACACTTTTTACCATATACAGCAAAAATATTAGCAATTCAGATGTAATTAAAATACAAAAATTAATGGATAAAGTTTCAACTTTTTTTTATTTTTTTATGAAATAACCCCCTGAAAAAATATTATGTATCTATATTTATTAAAATGCTCTTTTTTTTTTTTTTTTTTTTTTTTTGTACTTGCAAAAACCAGTGTACCGAGTGTGTATTACTGCCACTGTAGAGAATTACAATGAATTGCGCTTAAAATGTACAGTACGTGATTTTAACAAACATGCATATTATATATTGGTGAAAAACATATATATCCACAAGCTACATTAGTTGAATGCTGAATTCATCGCTCATGGCAGTATTATATAATAATATATTATATATATATAATATAAAGTTTCAGTTATATATGTATATATTTATATATGTATATATTTATATATGTATATATATATATTATATAATATATAGTACAGTACATAGTATATATATATACATACACACATTTAACCAGTACGGGTATATAATGCTCATTACATGAGAGTGCTCTATATCGATCACGTTAAAATTTTGTTGCGACGATAACGCAGAAATTCAATCACGTTGGTTGGTTTGGGGTGGTGAATAGAAAGGCGGGAGTGAAGGGGGGGGGGTGTAGATAAAAGTGGGGTGTATGTATATATGTTGTCAGTACCCGCGAGGGATATTATTCGTGATGGGAGTCACTTTTTTTTTAGTCACGTGTTGTGGGAGTATTGTCACACTTTACAACTTAAAAAGTGCAATTGTTTTGCAAAGTCATCAATATTACTAATAAATTATTACAAAATATTATATAACAAACAAATAATATCATAAAATATATATTTTGTTTTTGTTATTTATATTATTTATTGCTGCATTTATTATTAAAATTTTTCATAAAAATTTATCATATTATTTGAATTATTATTATTATATGATCATATTTCATATAAATAAAAAGAGAAAATTTATATTTATTTTAAAAATATTATACTTAATGAATTAAATTATTATATTAATAATTAGGATTTAAATAATAATTATATAATTGTATATAAGGCGTATATATATATTTTTTATAAATATAGAAAAAATGTCAAAGTTGATAAAAATGTCAATAAAAAAAGTTTAAAAAATAATTAATTTTAAATCAAGCGAAAACAATTGATAATATATATATAATATTAATTATAATAATAAGATATGAATATTCAATATAATTATATTAAATATAAAAAGCAATAACGCATAAATTTTTTAATGAACTCAATTTTATCAAGAATAATATTATTATAAAAAAAATAAAAAACTTCTATATCAAAAAGACAATTAAAATAATTTTTTCATCAAAGAACGTTGACCGAAGATATTATTATATAAAGAAATATTTTTAAATGATTCTTCATATAAAAGTTTCGTTATTCATTATTTTTAAAGATACCGACTGCCTATGCGGTATATTATAGACAGGAGGGAAAAAAGTGGATGGGTCATCAATCATATCGATACTGATCAATCGATCAGCTGACTTGTATATGTCTCGTATTCACCCGCGTGGGAATCGCTATATTAAAATACATAACGAATAGGCACCATTAATTAATGAAATATAATTAACTCGTTGTGTACTGATTTTTTTTTCACTATAGAGCATAATAAAACATATATAATAAAGCATTGAAATAAAATGAAAAATATCACATATATACATGAAATTACACACAATTTTATATTACATTTTTTTTTATCAAATATTATATAATAAATTTTTCATCAACGTTGTATGATGATTGATTTGAAATAAATTTGTAAAATCTTTTCATAATATGAAATTTTTCATTATTTTTTGAAAAGCCGATACAACATTATTATTATAGCATTTTATTCAAATAGATAGAGAGGAAACATATTTTTGTTAGGGACAAAAAAAATAATAAACAGTTATCATATAATTTTCTATTTTACGTTTTTTGGTGTTCCAATTATTATCATACAGTATATTATAATGATAGAAGGAAAAAAATGGTTCTGAGAACCCGAAATGCATGAAATGCAAGCGCAACTTAATTTTTGTTATCATTTTGTTGTTCCTAGTATTTTAAACTATATTGATAACGACAAAAGAAAATTAATAATAATTTCCGTGGTATTTGATATTCGAGGCCTATTATTTCCTCTTTTTTTTTTATAAATAATTTTTCAAAGAAAAACAATATTACCAAAATTTAACAAAATATTTTGGTAGAATTAATATGTTATATTATATATATCCAAAAAAATATATATTAAAATTGATTTTTTGTAATTAATTATAAAAGTATCGAAATATTTTATTGGAAAACAATGAACTGAACTAACTTGTAAGAATAATTTACCGTCGGATGTAAATTTTATCTTGCAAAGTATATAAGAAGAAAATTATATATAATAAATTAAAGATTATATGACTATAAAGTTTAATTAATAGTAAATTTTGAGCAAGAGAGTGCAAAAATATAATTTTATCTTTGTATAAAAATAAATATTATAGAATAAAGTGAGTACTGAAAATTTTAATTTGTAGCAAAAAATATTTTGCGATATAAGTTTTATGATCCTTTAAAGTAGGCAACTTTTGTATCACACTTGCTAGAATTGTTGCTTATATGTTTAGGCGTACACATATAAAATAATATATTGTCTAAAATTTGCACTGGAATTGTGTATATGTGGGAAAATTACCCACACAGGCAGGCAGACAATGTATAATTTGCATATTTCAGGTGCAAGCATTGTGTATAATACGTGTATATATATATATATATATATATATATATATATATATATATATATATGTATAATATTATAATATATTGTTGTGTTTTACTATGTATGTGCTTTTAGTCTAGTTATATTATAGTAGACCAGTCTTTTGTGCTGTTTATGTACGGGGAGAGTTGGCTTTAGCTTGAGTTGCCGTATTATAATACTTCGTCAGCTAGAAAAGTTAAAAATCCGCGCCTCTCGTATTTTTATATTTTTTATTATTCTAGCTTCCAATCAATACAGCGTTAATAAGTCACGTGGTAGTAAACCTAGACCAATAAAATTAGTTAAAATTTTAAACTTGAATTTCTATTGGTGTATAGTTTGGCGGAGAAAAGAAAAAAATTACTGCTTACAGCGCCATGGCGCGAGGAGTGAGGAAAGAGTGAAAGTTTTCATCAGTCGTGCTTTAGTCTTCAAAGAGGAAGGCTGTGTTAAAATTTAGTGTGAAACCATTTTATATTACGACACGTCAAGTGCACGAGTGAATAAATATTTAATTATAAACAATGTGTAAGTGTATAAAAACGTATAAATGAATATAAATAGTGTTATTGTGAATATGTTAACACTAATGTGTATATTTTTACCATAAGTTAATTTTTTTTTATTATTAATAAAAAAAAATAGTGACGTGATAAGAAACAAACAAAAAAGTTTCTTGTATTATATAAACAAAGTGAATAAATATATATTATTTAGTTATGATGAATGATAGCCAAGTTGTGGTAACTGTGTTACCATCATTTCCAATAAACTTTTTGGATACACAATATGATTCACATTATCATCATTATAGAACATTTCCAAGAAATTATCGTCAAAGTGGTTTAAGATATCAACCATACCATCCACAACTTGTATCAGCAGTTCAACATCATATGCACCATGTATTACCTCCACCACCTCAATTATCAACATCAAATAATAATAATAGTAATTCTACAACACAAAGTTATACAGGACAAACATTATTAGATTTGTCATCAGCTTCAATTCCACCAATATCACCAAAATCAGAAAGTCTTGAAAATAATCAAGAATCAACTCATGTATCATGTCTATATCCTGAAGTGTTAGCTCTTATATTTGGCTACCTTAGTGTACGTGATAAAGGTAGAGCAGCGCAGGTGTGTGTTTCATGGAGAGACGCTACTTATCATAAGTCAGTATGGAGAGGAGTAGAAGCTAAATTACACCTGCGAAGAGCTAATCCAGCATTATTTACAAGTTTAGGAAGACGTGGAATAAAACGTATACAAGTACTAAGTATGAGAAGATCATTAAGAGATGTAGTACATGGTATACCAAATGTTGAAAGATTAAATCTAAGTGGTTGTTATAATGTTACTGATATTGGATTAACACATGCATTTGCATCACCATTACCATCATTAACACATTTAGATTTATCATTATGTAAACAAGTAACAGATGCAAGTTTAGGAAGAATTGCATCAAATTTACGTAATTTAGAAGTACTTGAATTAGGTGGTTGTTGTCATGTTACAAATGCTGGATTATTAATAATTGCATGGGGACTTACTAAATTACGACGATTAAATTTACGTTCTTGTTGGCATGTATCTGATCAAGGTATAGGCCATTTAGCTGGACGTCGTATACAAGATGATTCAGATGGAGAAGATGAAGAAGTTCTTGTACCATTAGCAGTTGCTGTCAATCTTAGCGTTATACCCCCACTACCTGATGGTATACAAGGTACTAGAAATCTAGAATATCTTGGACTTCAAGATTGTCAAAGACTTACAGATGAATCCTTACGTTATATATCAACTGGACTTACAAAACTTAAAAGTATAAATCTTAGTTTTTGTGTATCAATAACTGATAGTGGACTACGACATTTAGCTAAAATGCCATCATTACGTGAACTAAATCTAAGAGCTTGCGATAATGTTACTGATTCAGGATTAGCATATTTATCTGAAGGATTATCTAATTCTGGTGGTTCAAGTTTAACATCATTAGATGTATCATTTTGTGACAAAATCGGAGATGTAGCATTAAATCATGTAGCTCAAGGATTATTTAGATTACAAACATTAAGTTTAAGTGCTTGTCGTATATCTGATGATGGTTTGGCTCAAATTGCATCTTCATTACCTGAATTAGAAGTTTTACATATCGGACAATGTAATAAAGTTACTGATAAAGGATTATTACGTATTGCTGAAAATTTAAAACAATTAAAAGCAATTGATTTATATGGTTGTACACGTGTATCACCTGCTGGTTTAGATCGTCTATTATGTTTACCACATTTACAAGTGCTCAATTTAGGTTTATTTCATATTAGATGAGATTAACAAGCCTCGGATAATGATAATATAAATAATAGTAATTTGACAGATCAACAATTAATAATAACAAATACACTTGCTAATAGAGCAGTGAGACAAAGTTCCTTGCAAAACTCTTATGATATATAAAAAAAATTATATATAATGTAAAGAAAGAAAAAAAGAGTCCAGCAGACTGATAATAATGATGTTCTTTATCTCCTCTCCCCCCCCCCCCCCCCTCATTGCTTTTTTTTCATGCAAAAAAAATACGTGATTCTAAAATAACATCTCATTATATTATTATTATATAACTTTTTCCCCTAGAAAATTTTTAATATAACGAAACTGAAAATATATATTTTTTTACAAGAATTCAATCTCAAGTTACGAAGTATTGTTTATTTTTTAAATTCATTATTATTACTTATTTATGTTAAGTTTTAGATTTCATGGGGGACAATATTAGGGAAATTCATTATTTTATTAAAAAATTATAAATAGAATATTTTTTGAATGTCAATCATAGTTAGAAAAAGAAAAATTTAATTGGATTTAACTTTTTTTTTTTTTGTTAGTGCTTTTTGAAATTTAATTATGTATCGTAAATATATTGATTCGTTATATTAAAATATTTCTACTGCAATATATATATAGTCCAAATATAATAAATATTTCCAATCGATTAATTGAATATTTTCAATCGATTAAATCAAATTGTGTAATATTTGTTATTGATTATAGTATCCATTACAATAGTCATAAAAAATTATTTTTAGACCACTTATAAGAATAATAATGTATACAAAAATCTGTTTCCCTTTTTAAAATGCTTAATTTACAATGATAAATAATAATTGCAAAGTTACTACTAATATTTTGCTCATATCATAAAGCTTTAAGTGGTCAATAATAATAATAATTTATTTTAATTTGGTTTGCAGTAAATAATACAATATTTTTTAAAAAAATTCAATGTAATTTTTTTTTGTACGTATGTTTTTTTTTTAAATTTATATCAAGTTTGTATCACAAAAATATAATAATAATAACAAATAATTGATCACTATAGCCATGGGACTAAAATTTATATTATATATATTCTGTGATATAATATTGCAGATTTTTATTATTATTATTATTTATGTAACTGCCAATTGCTTTTTAGGTTTAGTAATTTTAAATTTCTGCAATCTTTTATTATAATTAATTAAAACTGGAATTAGAAGAAGATTTTTTTTTTTGCCCATGGTTATGGAATTTTAATACTTTCCAAAAAAATATATTTACGTAATACATTCCAAATTTAATTATTGATCTTGTGAACTAAAAAATAAATATATACGTATTTTTACTGCTTTCAAAAAATATATATATATAATACAGTTAAAAATGTGGTAAAGAAAGAAAAATTCCGAATATTTAGTGATGTGATGGATTATATTGCTTAATTATACTACATAAAAAGTGTGCCATATTTTTTTAAAAAAATATCATTCATTTTAAATTTTTTGTAAGGCTCAATTGACAGTCAAAAAGATAAACATAGAAATCAAAATTATGCTAACTTAGAAATAAAATATAATAGACATGTTCATTATCTCTGTTCCATAAGACCTAAAAATACTGATAATGCTATGATTTGCATAAAGTGCAAAAAAGGTTGCAAAAAAGGAACATGATTTTATGAAAAAGTCTTGATGAATCTGATCTCAAACAAATTTTATATTTTAAAAAAATTCTATGAAATAATAATTATTGAAATTATTACAAATTAAAATACTGTCAATTGTGTTATTGAAATATTTACAGTGTTCATTATTATTATAATTACGAAATAATAATAATAAAAAAAAAAAAACGGATTCTGTCCCTCTTAATACCGTTACCACAAAAATAATATATACGAAAAAATAATTACGTAATATAATAAAAAATCAAATAATTTAAAACTGCTAAATGACAAAGTTGTATGTTTCTCAGTAATATGTAACATCGAAAAGGCCTATTTGAATATAAAAGGATAAGGTTACCTAAATGTCAACTTATATATATATATTAATATTGTTCCCCCCCACTTCATATGCATAAAGTTTTTTATTTACAAATTTGTCTTTGTAATTTATTGTTAAAATTTGTATTCTAAATCATATTGTTTTATCACTATTATATATGGGCCTTTTTTATGTAATGAAAAAAAATATGTAAAAGAAAAATGAGGGAAAAAAATATGTTTATATATTTAAGATGACATTTTTTTTTATATACAGTGGAACATCAAAAAAAAAAAATTGTGATTGAAGATTTAAAAACAACAAAAAAAAAAAGTGCATCTCTGTCCCGTGTGAAAGTGAGTGTAAATATAGAAAACAAAATATATATAATTTTTCATGTTAAATTTGTTGTGTTTATATGTTTTTTTGGATTAAAAAAGTAAATAAAAAAGAAGATACTGTGGTATGTATAAAAAAAATATTATGTTGAAACAATTATTATTATTATTGAAGTAAAATTTGTGACGTTGCAATATTTTTTTTGGTCATTATTGTGCATTTGTTGTTAATAACCTTTTTTTTTTCTCTAATTGTTGACACATACAATGATAAACAGAAAAGAAACAAAAACTTCATTATTCTTATTATGAAAGAATGCTATGATGATTGTATGCGTGTATAAGTGTATATAAATTATAATGATAAATATATAAAAAATGAAATATTACTCTAAAAAATATATTTTATTGATTTTTTTTTTTTTTTACTCAACCTAAGTATTATATGGCATCGTAAATATATTATCAGTAAAAGATAAAATGTAATTTTATTTCTTTTTTTTTTTTATAAAAACAAACTTTTTGCTTTATTTTATGATGAAAATAACTTAAAACTAAAAGAAAAATAGCAAACAATAGTAAAGTAATTTTGAAATGTTCCGATATTACAGGATTGTATAAAAATAAAAAAGTCACTCGTATACCGACTGAAATATGAATACAATTCTAAAGGTCTGTTATAACAGACCAATATTTGTATTGTTCAATACATTAGATTTCATATTATGCAATCGTCATATAAACACATTGTATTTTCTTTCAGTCAAATTTATGGCACAGTGCAAAAATATTGCTCCGGATTAACAGAAAATAATTATGTTCATAAACACTGTTCCCTTGCTCCAAAACAATGCGCTATTCTATTTAAAAAGAACCATTGACTTTTTTTTTTCGCTTTGGTGCACATAGAGCAGGGTTTACGAACATCATTATTATCTGAATAATATTGGCAATATTATTTTATTAAACATAACATTTCATGAAAACTAGTGCAAGAAAATTCTTGAGACTTCTGTTTCTTTATGCAAAAAAAAAAAAAAAAAAAAAAAAAAAAAAAAAAGAGGATCAAGTCAATTGCTCGAATTGCTTGCTTCCATGAGCTGAGACGGCGATAATTATTCTTGCATGTGCCTCCTCCTCCACTTGATATAAAATAATGTAACCTTGGCAACCCCGCACACGCAAAGAGAGAGAGAGAGAGAGCTAACCAACCGAGCACAAAAAATATATTATGGAAAAAAAAAAAAGTAGAGGAGGCGCAAGGAAATTCCTTCCATCTCGTATGTTAGGTTAGAAGAAGAAGGAAAAAAAATATATAAATAAAAGGTTTCAGTATTGTTAGTTATAGGGTAGAAATTTTTAGGTCCTGAGGTCATATGTGAGAGAGAAAGAGGGTAAAGCAAGGTATATATTCTTATTGTCAAAGACTATAAACTTCTTTTTTTTTTCTCCATATCTCCAATACAATTCCTTTGTCCATCTTGAGCTAGATTTTTTATTTTTTTTCTTATGCACCTCTATTTTAGAATGGAGGAAAAAAAAGAGAGAAATATTTAATATTATAGCCTCCCCTACATTTTATTTTTCAACCTTTCATACGAGAGGCCATTCGTTCACCTGGCTTGATTGTCTACCTGTCTATCACTTTTTTTTTTCTTTTCTTATTTTCTCTATATATAAAATACCCACCCCTACATCAACTTCTTATTTTCATGCATGCTGTCTTATAAACTTTTTTTTTTCGATTACTAAAGCTTGCGTGCAATAAGAGAGAGAGGTTGAAGTTGTATAAAAATGAAGAAAGCAAGCCAGGTTTTAATGTTGTAGACGGGACTTCAACCTTGGAGCTTTGGCTTGGCTCGGCTTTTTGCCTTGCCTACCTAGCAGCTAAAAAACATACGTTGAGAATGTCTGTTGAACTGAGTTCGTAGCTTTGCATATCATTGCTGGAAAGCTAAACGTTATCTCGCCTTTTTTTTTTTTTTTTTTGCTTTTTTTTTAACATAAGTCTTGCTTCTCTCTCTTTCTTTGATGTCCACTTTAAATAAAGATGAAAATATAAAACAAAAAGGAAAAAAATTGTCACCAAGTGTCCATAAGCTTAAGAGGATATCTAACAGCAAAAAAAATATAGCTATAGTCAATCTTCTTCTTTTTTTTTTATCCTATATTTTTTTTTCTCTCACTTCTTTGACCACTTCTTTCTCTCGTATATGTAAGAAGATTTTTAGCCTGAAGGAGGTGAATGCATAACCGGACCAACCTACCAACCATCGGACCAAGAAGAAGAAGAAGAACGCTCAACTAGGGAGAATAAAATACTTTGACCGCCTCTTTTTTTTTTTTTTTTTTTTTTGTACTTTTTTATGTGAATATATTTCTTAACAACGTTGCCAAGCAGGTTAAAAAGCTAAAATAATACGAAATAAATATCTAGTTTATTTGTATAATTGATTGTATTTTGGAATTTTTGGTTAAAAATTTCCTCTTCAAATTTTTTTTATTTTACTTAGGAAAAAACTATTTTTATCTCCATAATTTTTTATTTTTTTAACTTTTATTATTTTAATGTTTTAAAACGGCAATGTATAAAATATTTTAATTTTTCACAACGTGAATAGACTAGTAGAAGACGAAAAAAAAAAAAAAGTTTTCATAGCTTAAAATTTTTATGATAGAGATCCCTGAAAACCAGTTTTTTTTCTTATGAGATGGGGGTCTAATAATTTTAATGTCACGCTGGGCATTGACGTGTATGGCAAAAGAAGGCACAAATAAAATCATAAAACTAAAACTAGGAATGAGAGGAAAGAAAGAAAGAAGAAGAAGGGAGGATGACCCTAACAGCAAGCAGACTTTCTCCTCCAAAGGCTTTTGCGGCGCGCCAGTCCGCGGTTCGGCCGGCCTCACTGTCCATTCTGCCATGAACATAACAGCAAAGAAATATAAAATATTATTATATATAAAAATACTCCATACAGTCTTTATACGTCAAGCCGTCTCTCTCTCTCTCTCTTTCTCTCTAGCCTGGTCAATAAGTTTTGTTTGAACTTGCGACAGCAAAAATATATAAAAGAAAAGAAGAGAGACGAGGTCTCCGCCCTTTGAACATAGGTCGTAAGTTCGAGACAGTAATGTACCCTTCGTTGAATATCTGACATTCATGTATATCTATCTCCTCTTTTATATATATATTTTTTACCCTATCTAATGTTCATAATATAATGAAAGTTATATAAAATTGCTTTCAGCCATTGCTTTCTTGGTAATGTTTATTTTAGAATAATGCATTTTTTTATAGTGAACAATAAGAAAGTGCAGTATGTTTTTGTATTATAATATTTTGAAAGTATTATAACGATAAACCAGGCACTTAATTTTGTTTTTGGTTTATTTTATATTAATTAATTTCAAATAATAAAATTTGGCGTAAAGCTTAAACAAAAATAGTAATAATAATAATAAACAGTAAAATGTTACACGTATTTGAATCTTGAATTATAAAGAAAACTACGCAAAGCAAGGGTTACGCATAGCAGCAGGTTGCCGTACAATATTGAAGTAAATATATATAATAATAATAATACAATAGTGCCTTTAGGGCATTCAGCTCGCTGCTTTTTTACTATAGCAATAATCCTAAAAATGCATTGAATTATATATCAAAAGTTTTTTTTTTCCAGTTTGATAAGCAAAAGGTACTAAATACGTAACCTGCAGCACATTTCTTAGCTGTGGAAGTAAAATTACGTCTCTCTCTCTCTCTCTCTTTCTACTACACAGCGCGTCATAGGGGCGACATATACGACAGATAAAAAGCCCACCCGCCTATGTTACATTACGTAGACCCCCTCGCTCATAGTATCAAGCTTATATTCCGCTGCTGCTGTTCGTTTTTTTTTTTTTTTTTTTTTTTTTTTTTTTTTTATTTTATTCCTGACAGTGTTATGCACGGCGCGGCGGTGTAGTTATATAGCTTTGCGCTTAGCTAGTATAGGCCTACAGCACAGCAGCATTATAATATACTATACCACGTATGTGAGATGTGCGTGTAAGATAAAAACAAACCAACCAAGTCGAGGCTAACAAACTAAAGCTTTAAAAAATATAAAAATTGAGATCAAAAAACATTGATAGTCAAATGTGAACGGAAAAATGGAAATGAGTCACTTATTATTATTTATAATATTATATTATTATAAAAATAAAAGTTGTCTATCTGCATTTTTTTTTCACAAACTTTGTTTTTTTAATTACTTTGATATTAACATGCACCAACAGAAAATATAGTTCGCTAATAAATAGTAACATTACAACTTATAAAACAACCTTCTCTCAATAATTCTGTATGAATACGGGTTTAGCTTTTAGCTGATATTTTATTAAAATTATTGAACTCTAAATACAGCAGCATTATAGCAAATCGTAATTATTTCATACTTATCCTTTTAGTTTTATTATTATTATTATTATAGCTTCAGTTAATAAAATTTACATATATTATGCGCTTCTTAGCCTCATGTAATCATTTTTATAATAATATCACGAACTAGTGTTGTGGGAATCACTAACCATAAAATTCAACATAATTTTTCGTTTTTGAATTTAACATAATTTTTGGAATGGATGTTTTTCTTTTTGTAACAAAAATATAGTTTTTATCATGATAAAAAAAATAGTACTGACGGAAAAAAAAAAAGTACTGGCAGTGCATGAAACGCTGTCAGTTTGACATGCCCCTTTTTATTTGGTCTCCATGGAAACCGCTTGGGCTTGAGTTTTCAACGACAAAACTGTATGAGGCGCAAAGGCAAGTCAAGGCAAAAGAGATTCTACTGGGTTTTGTGTGTGTGTGTGGAAGTTTTTTTTTTTTTTTTCTTTTTTTTCTTTTTTTTTCTTGGCGTTGGCTTGCTTTTGCCTACCCGCCTTCAAGCAACGTTATATTATATGGAGCCAAGCCTTTTGCTACCGAAGAAACCAAGAGAGAGAGAGAGAGAGAGAGAGAGAACAACGACAACGAGTAAGAAAAGCGGGACTTGTGAGGTTGCTTTTACCCGCATGTATGCAGAGTAGAGAGCTCTCGCTCATGGCTCGGGCTGTTCTCTCTCTCTCTCTCTCTCTCTTCCTTACAGCAGCAGCAGCACGCAGTGACAACGAGTCCCACATGTGAATATCATAAGTACGAGCTTCCTTCTCTATAGGGATAGAAACCATAATTTTTAAAATTTTACATAGACACTGTTCTGCTTCTTTATTATAATCAGTAAAACTTGGATGATATTTTCCCCTTTTACAAAGATTAGATAAAAAATAGATAAATGTAAACAGACGACAATATTAGTTAAAAAATCGATCTTGAAAAGAAATCTTTATCAGCAGCTAAAATTTAAATCATCTAAAATGCAAGACTAAATAATAATAATAATAATAATTCAGTTGCACAAGTCCCTTTTAAAAAAAAATAGCATAATTTTTCTTTTCTTTCTAATGTAAACGAGAGAAAGAGGCGGATCACGACATATTATAGTTCTTTTTTTATCTGGCAGATTGATGCACCATCAATATGTTGCAATGACATATTTCATAAGAGTTTGTTATGCCATGTAGCGTGTGTAAAACTGTAACCTGATTACAAGTATGAGGCGTCAGAGTATGTAGAAATATACAACTATTTATATAATTGAATTTTATTATTATATTTTGGTTCAAAGTTCAACTTTATGATATTTTCCATAAGGAAATTTGCCTAAAAAAAAAATCATTGTTCAATTGATTATTTTATTAAATTCATTTTAAGTTATTTTAAAGTATAGTCCTATTTCTTTTACTAATATTTAGATACATGCAAAATGTATATAAAAAAATATAATGTATTATAAATTCTCGATTTTTGTTTTTATTTTACTTTTCCATTATTACTTTTCCATAAATGTTCATGTTTAAAAGATATGATAAGTTGACCTAGTAAAGCGCACATGTATGTACTATACTTCTACTGCATAAATTTAAATTATAATAATGATAAAAAGCTTCTCGCAGTTCTTGGTTCATTTCCTGTCATCGCTGTCTCTCTTTCCACGTCTATTTTCTGTATGACAGTTTTTTTTTCTCTCTTACCACAAGCTAAAAGATTTCTTCGTCTCTAGCCAGGTAATTCAATCCCTAGATGGTACAAAGCTCCACGTCAGCCTTAACCAGGCACCATCCAAATACGAATTAAGGTCCTAGATTAGCATACCGAGTTACACTTTACGGTTACTTATAAAAATAATTTTTGCTTTACCTATAATATAAATATTCAAAAACTCCAGAAATTTTCAACAGAATACGTCATATTACTTTACTTTTATCAGTTATGGACATCAGAAGTTTCCTCACTGCGCTTTGTAATACTAATTTTTTTTTATTTATTTTTTTTATTTATTTATTTATTAAACACATTGCGTGTTAAAAAGTGGTTAAAACTAAACAACAATAAGTGCCGCAAAAAAAAAACATTGTTGTTTCATCTTTTATACAAAGCCGTGATGTGCCGGCGTGAGTACTTCGTAGTAAGAAGAAAAGCCTCTTATATTGTAATATTACGCTCTTTTTTGTTTACTCTAATAATAATAAGCCGTTCATGCTATTTTTTTTTCTCTCTCTGTGAAAGTGTAATAATTTATTCATAAACAAAATAATTCGTAATTCAACGTGCAATATTAAAATATAACAAGTTTTCTTTTATTAGTATTACTACTAATTCGGTCATTCATTTGAGAATTATGATTGGCGGTACTATAATGATGGAAAGACTTTAGTAATAATAATATTATATTGAATAATTATTAATGGAGCTGACCTGGGGAGCATGTTACCCAAACAAGAAACTATTGCAGTGAGGCCGGAAATGTTTAATGGAGGATACTATAGGCACTCTTTTACGTTGTTTCAGCATTATTATTATTATTATTTTTTTTTTTTGAATTTTTTATCACGGCAATAATATCCCTTTTGTAAGGTTGGATTCTTTTTTTGTAATAATTGTTATATTTTATTTAATCAATGACAGATAGTACTAAGGATATGATATAGGTTTTTATTTTTTATAGATTTATTTTTTTAAAGCCGAAGCCCACTTTTTTTTTTTTTTTTTTTTTTTTTATCCCCAGTGTTTAGTTTATGGAGAAAAAAAAGTGTTTTCGGGTGGCTGAGTCAGTTCAGTGGTGTCATGCCGTGAACCATACATCACACCAGCTCGCCTCACCAGTGACGGCGGCGGCGTCACGAATATAGGCGGGTGGTGCTCTGCCCTGGCCGCCCTGGCTTATTTGCCCCCACCGTGTCAGTCAGATGGTGCGTGTGTGGTGCGACTGGCTGGTGCTAGGGCAAGCTATAGCATAGCTGCTAACACGCATCTTCTTCAGGCACGCATACTCTGTGCACGCTATGTGGTGGTGCCTATGCTATGCAAGACCTGCCTGCCTGCCAAGCTATTGCGCTAAAAAGTAAAAGACACAAAAAAAAAAAAAAAAAAAAAAAAAAAAAAAAAAACTATAGAACAAAAACAACGGAGCTCACACGCACACTTCGCAAGTCTTGACTGATTTTTTTTTCTTAGTGACGACCGTGTAAAATAACCGTGAGATATAATTATATTGGAAAGATTTGCATGGGAATGTACAGGAAAGTTCAAGAAATGTATTGCATAAGAAGGATAGCATGATGCAAACAAAATAACTATTTAATTAATGGTTTTAACATTTTACACTTAAAAGGATTCTGTAATTTTCATTTCATATTGTAAATTTAATTATAAAATATTTGTATTTGATACTGAATAATTTAATTATTATAGTAATTTTGTTGCTGAAATTTAAAAATTCACTTGGATATTAAAATTAGACACCTGTACTAACTTAAAATGTCAATTAAGCATCCTGACAAAATTTATAATGTGATTTCTTTTGTTAGAAATTCCTTTAATTTGGATTTGAGACTAAAAATTTTGAAACTCGTAAGGGAATAGCTTCGTTTGGAAGACGAGACACGGAGAAGGAGGATGCTCGGGTCCATACATCAACAAAGACGATGGGCAAAAGGAGGTGGAGGAGGAGGAGGCGATAGGAAACTTGGCAACAATGCGTGTGGGCTCTCTCTGTCTCTCTCTAAGCAAGACCCAGCGAGAGGGGGAGGATGTGCTAGCGGCGGCAGGCAAGGGAAGGCAACCGCCGCCTCCTTTGCTCTCTCTCTCGCTCTCTTTCTCTCTCTTTTTCTCTCTCGCTGCCTTGCCGCTCACGAGGCGAGGCGGACGCACTGAGAAGTCCGGTCTGCCGTCGCGGCAAAGTAGGAGACATTTGCTGGAGGGAGATAGTAGTGCAAACAGAAAAAAATAAGAGGGGAAAAAAGTAGCAAAAATCTAGCAACGAGAAAAAAAAAAAAGAAAGAAAGAAAGAAAAAGAAAAAAAGAAGAAATAATAAAAAAAAAAAATAAAAAATAAACGAAGAAAAATAAATGAAGCTGGGAAAAAGTTTGTCTCTAAAAAAGAAAGACAAAGAAAAAAGAAGAAAAAAAAATCCCCCATCTCCCACCATAAGAACAAACAGGTGTCATTCGTTACTTTTTTTTTTTTTTTTTTTTTTTTTTTTTCGAAATGTAAAAACAAAAAGGATGGACGACTTCTGAAAAAAAAAATGAAACAAAAAAATTTTCCATTGAAATATTGAAAATAATTTCGACAACAATAAAAATGCAGTCTCTGTTATGCAATTCATGTTCTTATATTTCTTGGACGATAGTTAATTGCTGACTTGAAGCTCTGGAGCAATAGTGCAATGCACACTCCACACATACAGTACATACATCATCTCTCGCTCGAGCAAACACGTTCATTATCACTTGTGTACCGCGCCCTTCTCTGATAGCAAAGCAGAGTGCTCGAGCTATACTAGCAGGCCAAGCAAGCGAAAATGCCTTGACAACAACACACACTCTGTGCCAACGTGATCCAACATCGAGCCACGCACAAAAATCACCATTAGATAAACTTACTGGTGTGCATCCCAATCACTGCACAGTTTTAAATTATACATTGTATTTCAATTAAATTTTTAATTAAATTTTAAAAAATATGAATTTAGAAACACTGTAACTACAAAAAGTTGGAGGTTATCGGTTTAAAAAAATGCTTAAAAATGACTATGGCTTAAAACACGTAAAAGTATGTCTAGTATTTCTCATTGAAATTTCTCCAAAATCGGTGGAGTAGTTTTCTCAAAAATCGAAAAAAACGTGTTTTTCCCCATAAGCGTAATGTTAAATTAGGGGACCCTTAGCTTTCCCCGCGTCTCCCCGCGCGCTCTAAACCGATAACCTCCAATACGAGACCTTCATTTCAACACCTACAATTGGGCTCACTGTTATCATTACTGTCAGGTCGACAGTGTATTGAAAAAACAGCTCCTTTCATTTATTGCTCAAAAATTGTATTTGCAGTATAGTTGTTAAATTTACATCACAGCCTCACGAGACTGAAAATAAAAATGGGCACCTCTCGATTTGTGAATAAAGGCTATTTTTGATTCACATTTTTTCCGTCTTAATGTGATAGTCGCGAATCCTGAAACATGAAACTGTTATAAATGGTAGAATATTGCCATTAAGTTTCAAATGACACTAAATGGAGGAATCCATACCAATCATATATATCAGTGATCCCGATAGCCACGGGTAAAATTTTGAATTATAGAAGTACAGGCCTTACAACCCGGAGACCCGCGGACAAAAGGCCCCAGGACAAAAGTCACTGCCTTAGGTATGCGCACAGGTAAAGCGTGGCGGCGAGCTGCACACAGGTTGGGTCTTTTGTCCGCGGGCCTTCTGTCCGTACTCTGTATGTGCTTGCAACCATTAAAAAAAAAAAAAAAAAAAAAAAAAATTAAAAATTTATTTCTCATGCCAAAACTAAAATCCAAATTAAATTAAATTTTGAAGTTAAGGCCAAAAAATGATTTACATAATACGTTACAAGTACGTCGTACATAAGTACATACATTGTACAATTAATTTCATGACCTGTCATTATTATCTTTTCCTCTTCATCTTTTTTTTTTTTTTTTTTTTCATATTATTATTTTTACCTTGAGTATGCATAAAGTAATAAGACAATGCAATACTCTTATCAGATTGTCTGTAAATACATATGTGTAGTAGTTGTGATGCCTTTATGTAAAACTAAAATTATACAACATATTTAAAGCGAGTAAAATCCTTTTTGATAACAATAAGTCGATGATTTTTTATATTTTTTTTTATTTATAGAGTACTGTTATAGGTTCAAAAAGTAAAAAATAAAATAAAAATAAATAAAAAAATAATAAAAAATGCTTTTTAAAAGAAGCTAATGAGTAGTAATAATTATTAAAACTTTTTTTTTTTTTTCATATAATGATAATTTACATAAATAAAGAGTAAAAAAGAGAGTGCATTAAATTAAGGTAGAACATGCTGTTTATTTTTGTTATATTGTTAATAGCATGAGCTATACATTTATTATTACTACCTTTGTCTATGTACCTAAACTAAATTTTAAAGTCATCATTTTATGTTGTATATATGTATGTAATATGTTGTAATAATAACTATTGTTTTAGTGATATTGTTTTTATATAATTTTTATAAAAGAATATTAAGTAAAAAAAAAAAAAACATTATTATTTACAAAGTGCTTTTTACGTTGTTTAAAAGCACAAATGATGATCTGTTTTTATTATTACTGGGGGAAAAAAACGTAGAAAAAATAATATAAAAGCATTATTCATGATGGAATATCTCATCTCAAAATTGATACTCTTGTTTTTTAAGTCGTTACAACAATTAAAAAAATATTACCTTTTTTTTTACGTAAATAAAATACATTTTATTTGAATTTGTATTTTAATATTACAAAGATTTTTGTTTTTATCAGTTATAGACTTTGAGATTGCACACAATAGCCGCGTGACTAGGATGTGGTACTTTGGTTCGATTCCCGTCGTTGGACACAGCCGCATTGCTGGTACACGGTGACGTCACTTATGGTTGGTATAGCAAAATGCAAGCCAGCTACATACATACACGATAGATGTAAAATAAATAAACACAACTGTACAGTACAGCATATACATAGCCTTGGTGTACTGTAATTTGTTTGCAATATCATCGTATTTCACTTTGCAGTTCTCTCTCTCTCTCTCTCTCCCTCTCGGTACCGAGACCGAAAGACTCATACTTCTTGGCTCCTCACTAACTCACTATGGAAGAGAGGTGTAGTGCGGGGAAGCGGAAACTGACGGCACAGGCACCAGCTATCCTAGCATTTCGAAAGAAAAAAAAAAAAAAAAAAAAAAAAAAACGGAAAAAAAAAGAAAGACGGAAAAAAAAGACGAAAAAATAAAATAAAAAGAAGAATAAGAAGAGAAAAAAATGCTTCATCGCAAAGTTTCTTTCGTTTTTAAAGCAGAACTACGACTTATACGATGGAAGGGGGGGACAAAAAAAAAGTTGCGATGTTATATGTCTTTAAAGTAGATAGATCGTAAGCACAAAAACTTTTTTCCTCACGTTGTATTTTGTCAACTTCTTTCTTCATATACATATAACAGCATTGCTATCGCATATTTACGTAAATGCCATGAATAAGATGAAATAATAATGAACTGTATTTTCCTATAATACTGCATAATAGGTCTAATGCGAAATATATTTTCTTTTCAGGTTCTTATTTTACGACACATTTTGTCAAGTATCATTTTCCTACTTATCATTTTTTTTTTAACGAATTACGATATGAAGAGAATTGCACAATTGTATTTAATGAAATGGAATGTACGTGTGTAGCTTGGAAAATAATAAAAAAACAAAAACGGAAAAAAAAAGTTTTGATTTGATGTGTTTGACTTTCTCTTCAACGTATCTGCTACATAATAAATGATATTAGTTAGTTGGTCGAACGACGAGTCAAGTCATAATATAAAAGTGGCGATGAAGTCACTTAGTTGTTTCCTCTCGAATCCTCACTGTCAGGACGACAATCTGCAGGGAGTGCAGGACGCGCTCATGGTATCAAGTGGACGTTGGTGCGGTGCGGTGCCGCGGTGCCTTCGTGCGTGTGTCATGAATATTAATAAGGTTGGATTGGATGCCGCGGCGAATGTTAGAGTATGTGTATACCACTGGTGCTCCTTGTAGTGCCCAGGCAGTGCCTAACTGCCTGAGGCTCTGTGCCCAAGCGCTTAGCCTGCCTGCTTGGCCCGCCATGCCGACACTACCACCGCGATCAAGGGGACAAACTCAGTCAATGACCTCCCCCGCGACTGCCCGCTTGCCTCACTGGATCGCCACAACGTAAGCATATCATACATAAACAGTCCATCGCGACTTTTTTTTTTTTTTTTTTTTTTTTTTTTGCTACATGCTCTTTTTTTTTAAATACAAATGAGAAAGTTTTGATAAAAAATCCAACAAAATTATTGTAAAAACGAGTGACAAATCATAATCTACCGTTTTGAGGCGAAGAAAAATAAAAAAAGTCCATACATGGACAGTTTTGTTGTTTATTTTCCAATGATATTTTTTAACTATGCAGAATCTACATAAAAGAACAAGTATTTTTTTATAGTATAATTTCAAACTGCAGACAATTAAAGGATAAGAAGAAAAAAAGTGGAGAGTGAGAAAAGAGAGAGAGAGAGAGCTTAGAGTACTGCAAGTGCAATGTAACACCATAGTATAGTACTATCATGTCATGTATAAAAATACATAGTCATACACCGTATTATGTGATACCAGCAATTTCTAATTTTATTATTTACAAAAAATATAACTTAAATTCTTATAAATCTAAAAGTTTTACAATTTACATAAAAAAAATTAGTTTTTTATTCGTTTTAACAACTTTGATATGCCCCAAGAATACTGGTCCATATTATATTAAGCAATTTATTTTCTATACTATACTCTCTCTTTTTTATATTATACGATTGTTATCATCAGTTGGAATGAAGAATTTGCATCAGCACTAAGCACTACTTATGTTATCAATTGGTATGAGAAAATTTACTTCACGGTGTATAGAGTTAACACGATTCTTTACTATCACAAGGCAGCCACCCCCCCAGTGCAAAATCAACTTGATTTATTACCAATCGTAAATTTTAAACGGGGATTTTTTTTTCTTCTCTCGTATTCTTTTTCTTTTCTTGTGTGAGAGAGATGGAATAAGGGTCGATTTTACGCTAGCAAGATAAAATATACGTACTTGCAGTAATAACCAATTTGTTTCAGTCTTCTTTTCTTTTGCAAATTTTTACAAATTCCATACGAAGAAATTTTTAATATACAGTTATACCTTAAAAAAAAAAAAAAAAAAAAAAAACATTTTGACTGAATTTTAATTTATGTACTTTTTCAAGTTATAATCTTTAAAATATGAAAAATCTACATTCTAAGCAAAATGAGTTGTTTTCAAAAATCTAATATCATTTTTAACTTCTAATTTTGCAATTCTCTGCTTTTTCTGTTATACAAAACATTGAAATACTGAAAGGAATGAAATAAGTACACAAAAAATGATTAACAATCGTAATAAACAATTTTCCATATTTTAATAATTGCTGTCTAAATTAAAATAATAATAAGCAACAGGGTCTATGCATTCACGTTAAAGTCGACGCCATGTTGGATAACTCAATAACATGGGTGGCATAGGAAAATAAATCATTTTGCCAGTTTAAAACCACTAAAGAATAATTTTCAGAGCATTTATGCTGAAAATATGTTGAATTAGTATCTCAAGTATGTGAAAAAAATAACAATAACAAAAAAAGAACCGATTTCCCAAAGAAAATTGGCTAAAACGAAGTTTGTCCTATGCTGAGTAATGTTATGAACTACTCCAGTATCCAGTATGACCTCCAAGCGCAATAATTATGACGTCATCCGCATACACCCTATATATTTACAACTCACTCACTACGTAATATCAGTTTTTCAAATTTTTAATATTTTACTTGCGTAACTATATGATGTAGTGGACTAGTGGATACTGGGTATAACATTAATATTTAGAAACAAGTCCGAGAAATTTTAATGTAATATTTTAGGGGAAAAAAACTCCAAGATTAAAATGAAATGAGGGATACTTAAATCATGCATCTCCTCGTGTACAGTATCCAACAGCAACACACACACACACACACATACATCATACATTGCAGAGAGAAATTAGAATACGAGATAGCAGGCAGGCAAGCAAGCAGGAGTATAAGGCGTAGGGCGGGCGGGCGGGAGTTACATACAGTGTGCGATATGAGTCTCACAAGTAAGTAAGGGACATGAGAGTTTGGAGTAATACCGGAGAGGGTGGATGGGTGGGTGGATGGATGGGTTGTATGGGGGGAGGGGGGTAGAAAGAGGGTGAGATAGAAATTTGGCGAGTACGGCGGCGGCAGTGGCGGCGAGGGAAGGAAATGAGGGAGGCAAGGGGTTACATCGCAAGGGGATGCAAGGAGAGGAGGGTGGGGGTGCGCACAGAGAAAAGAGAATGAGTGATGGTGCACTGGGGAAGAGAGCAGAGATGTAGGAGTAGAGCAGAATCTCTCTCTTTCGCTCTCTCTCTCTCTCTCTCTCTCGCTTCTCTTTTCTTTCTCGCACGCTACGCTCGCCTACGTTCTCTCTTTCTATCTTGCCTGCTTGCTCTTGCTCGAGAAAAGGGGCTGAATAATACCAAGAAAACTACGTGAAACTAAGATAGAATTGACTTCAATAAAAAATATCACATATTTTTCAATCCTATTCTTCTACTAGCTTGCTTACACAACTTTATATAAAAGTCACTTTTTTTAAATGTATAATGACAATTCAGAACATAGTTTTGTTTTATTATTATCTTTCTTATTTACAATTAAGGGGGTAGGTGACCGACTGATATCTCGCAAACTAGGACGGTTGCGAATAATAATAATAACACAAAGTATAGAAGAAATGTTACTTAAAAATTTAGTTATGTCAAACATGTGAAAACACGATCAAATATTTAAGTTATTACTCTTATTACACTTTAAAGATAACATGTAAATGTGGAAATTTAAATTTGAGCGGGAAATTTTAGTCAAATTAGAAACTTTTTTACAATTAAAAATATAATTAAAATTTTTTTTTGTATAAACAAATATTTTTTTAAATTTATGTGATTTTATTTGAAAATTATAGTGTTTGTTTTAAATGAATTAAATCATGTACAAAAAATTATTGGAAAAATATAGTTCTTCTTTTAGCGATTTCCGGTCCAAGTCGGTCCCCCACCGCCTTAAAGAAAATCTTCACATTTATTAATATTTACGTTTTTTATATTCGAAGCGTCGCTGCGTTTATTGTTATGTAATTTTTTTTTCTCGAATATAAACAGTTAATTACGAGATACATGCGCGATATTGTACATATTATGCTGAGCAATGGTAATGTGCACCTGAAGACTGACAGGCATCCTTTTGATTTTGCTAAGTGAGACAAGAAAGACCCTTTTCAGTTCCGCAAATAAAAAGAGAAGGAAATGTAATAATAAAGCAGAGCGCTTGAGGCTCATGTGCACCCGCGTGTATCTCTCTCTGACTGTGTGTCGGTGTTGCCGGCCAACATGAAACAGTGACAGCGGATGTAATACTGATGCACATACATGAGCGCAACCCTTCTTTATTCTTTTGCACACTGTCTGCTATAAAACTGTCAGATCTTACATCGTGATAAAAATGAAAACAAACACTGACTAACTTCCAAAAGTATAATAATTATATTCTAAACATGGACCACTAAAGACATTATTATAATTTTTAAATATTTTTATGTATTTTTTTTTATTATTATTATTTTTTATCAAATATTAGACTATGCTAGTTATATTCAGAATTAATGCAAGAACTCATACAAATTTATTATTGTGATCAGTGTGTGTTGTGGAGTGTACCATATTACGTTCTTATTTTTATTTGTAATTTTTATTTTGCAATCTCTTTGGCAGTGGGCATTAGAATATTTTATATTATATGAAATGTATAGTGTAGACTGTGTGGTAATTTATCACAGTAATGTATGCATGTGTGTACTGAGTGTGTTATGTTATGTTGTATAAGTAAATTACGTACGATTGGATCTTAGAAAGTCTAAATACCAGGTTTTGTAGAAGGAAAAGAGAGGAGTTGCTTGGTAAGACAGAGATAAATGAATGAAAAGAGAAACACCAAAAGTTCTCTCTTGAAGCTTTCGAGAGAGAAAACTTCTCTCTCTCTCTCTCTCTCTCTCTCTCTCTCTCCTTGGTGATACTACGGTTTATAGCGCATGCGCAGCATTCTTGCTTTTTTAGAAAAAAAAAGTTTCGGGCAGTTGCAAAGAGAACATTTCAAGAAAAAAAAGGGTCTTACGTAAAAAATATATAGGAGCAAAAAAAAAAAAGGGGGGGGAAGGGGAGATGTCGGATAGAGAAGAACAATTGCGCGGCGAAGGGAGAGAGAGAAAGAGAGAGAGAGAGAGAGAGAGAGAGAGAGAGAGAGAGAGAGAGAGAGAGAGAGAGAGAGAGAGAGAGAGAGAGAGAGAGAGAGAGAGAGAGAGAGATGTGGAGTCGCAGCGGCCGTACCGCGAGGAAACAGCTTTTGTTCGCCGTGAGGCGGGCAAGAGAGCTGACCAGGTAGCAGTGAGCGCAACACAACGCAGGCGGCAGGTAGTACGAGTTGTATGTTACCAGCGGGGAGCACAGTAAGAAACCCAGCACCCACGCAGTAAGAGCGCGAATAACGAACACCACACCACCAGTACAACATACAACTTTGGTTCACATCCACACACACCACACCTTTTTACCTTCGCGTAATGAAAGAAAGAAAACAAAAATGCAATTTTTTCAGAGGACTTGGGATTGTTTGTAAACAAAATAAAACATTGTTTTTGTTGTTGTTTACATTAATTTAAATTTAAAAACCATTAAATTTGCCTTAGAACAAAAATAATAATAAGAGTCTTCAAAAGTAGAGATATTGTGGAAAAAAATAATTAATATAAATATTTAGATTAAATCTTATCATATTATTAAAATTACATGAATTTACTTTTCACAGAGTAACTTCAATCTTCATGTAAAATAAAGTAGCAAAATCTACACTCGTTTAAATAATTTCTTGCTCTAAAAAAGATGACGGATAAAATAATAGTTATACCTTTGTTTTACTATTTTTATTGTCAAGTTCCGGTTAAAACAATGTAAAAAACAAGAAGAATGTAATATATATTTTTTTAACCTCAGGAAAGCATAACATTGCAATAATGTCAGAAAATAATCTCCTTGCATGCGTGACCGTACACAAGAAGGAAAAAAGTTGTTTTGCTCAGAAGTATACAAATGTGAAATTGCGTCACTCAATTTATTATTTTATATACCATAAATATATTATACTCTAGTTTTGAAAGAATAATAACAGGAGGATTTGGCTAGAACAAAATAGCTTTTACCAAGCTAAGCAATTTGATATTACATACTAATTTTGAATTTGCAATTAATTATAAATATTTTAGTAAAATTTGCATAGTACAGCATAATACTATCCTACATACTAGTTTTTGGTGTAATGTACAGAACATGATAATATATTATATAGAGGTTTGAATAGTAAAGCAATGGCATGATTATGGTGCCTCTGTACCTCCCCCTTTCTGTTGCCTGCTGGCGCCTATATGTATGTATGTATGGCTCACCGCTATACCACCGCCTGTTCGCGCACTGGCTGAGGGGGTGGAATTGCTCTCTCTCTCTCTCTCTCTGTTTTGCTGCCGGTGCAATGTATTGTGCTGAAGGGGGAGGCAGTAGCAGGGGGTGGTACATATATATATATATATATATATATATATATATATATATGTGTGTGTGTGTGTGTGTGTGAAGGGGGTTGTAAGGGGGAGGAAGTGGGGGGACGAATACAATGAGCCCGGCGGTCCCCGGTCGATACCCTGTCATTACAACGCACACCAAAAACACCCTATGACGTCACATTTGAAAATGCACGAATGTTTATTTTGTTGTTATATATATTATATAATATATACATATATAATATATTATATAATGTGTATATATAAATTATGAAATACTCATCTCATACATATTATATAATTATATAAACCAAATATATAACATATGACGTACTTCTATGATAAAAGATATGAAAAATATATAGCTTCAATTTTCATTTTAATATATAATATTCAAAATATAAGAACCCATAGAGAGTTAGGATTTTTTTTCTTCTTCTAGTAAATTACAAAATAGAAAATACATTGCATTATATAATATATTATAATAAATTTATATATATATATATATATATATATATATATAATATATATATATATATATATATATATATATATATATATATATATATATATATATATATATATATATATATATATATATATATATATATATATATATATATATATATATAATATATATATTACAACCATATATCACAATTCACAAGGTAAGTTTTTTTCTACCATGAACATTTTTTTTTCTCTGATAGATGAAACTAAGGAAATATCACGTAGGATAATAATTAATGAGAAGACAAATAAGAATGAGAATTAAAAAAAAAAGTGAAGGAATACATTTGTCAAGGCATGGCAATATAAGTACGAGCTTGGGCATAACATATATATATTATCTATAAGAATAATGAGAATTTTATTCCTTCAAGCTCTCTTTCAGTCTCATTACTTGGCGTATTTTCTAGCCTCAAGTATATTTGCAATAATAATAATAACATATTATAGACTTTCGTTCTGCGTCTCTCTCTCTCTCTCTCTCTCTCTCTCTCCTCTCTCTCTCTCTCTCTCTCTCTCTCTCTCTCTCTGATAATATTTATAATATAGGCATAGCAAACTAACATACACAAGTCTGTATAACATCGACATATTATATATTATGTACACAGAGTATGTTATGTATGTATGTAATGTACTATGTATAAATATATATACTATATTATATCCTATGTATGTAACAATGTAATAATGAATAAGCTTATAATGTATGTATGTATATTGTATATGCATGCATTTATTTTTAACTATACGTTTTGCAATATAACGTGCATTTGCGAGTAGAATGATGAAATGAATTTTTGATAACAGGTCAAAACTTTCATTCTGGTTTCTATTATAATGTGTATAATGTGTGTGTGTGTGTATATAATAAGATATATATATTTTTTGGTTGTTGTACAATACTAATAATATTATAATATTTATAACTGTAAAATAAACTAAAAATTTTGGTTATAAAAAATATTAAATTTTAAATATAAATATACAGAATATACAAATTTTAATCTCAAACTTTTTTGAGATATAATTAAGAAAATCTCATGAGCTTTAATTAAAAAATATATAGTGAAATATTAAAATTTGATTATTACACTCTTGGACTATGTGTGGTGTCTTTCTTTTTGTTATTATTACACATCTTAAAGAAGAAAGGTCTGTGTCTGTATTATATTTTGGGATTTTGTGTATGAAAGACACGAAGTACGATAAGATGTAATGTGCGATATGAAGAAATGAAGTAAAGGAGGGTATGTATAGGGTGGGGAATGAGAAAGCTAGGGAGCTTAAAGTAAGGAGAGAAGTCATGCAAGGAGAAAAGGGGTTAAGAATTATGGAAACTTTGGAACAAGGGAATATATATATAGTCTATGGAGAGAGAGAGAGAGAGAGAGAGAGAGAGTAGCGTGGTGGGTGGGTGTTCTCTTTGGGAAAATGAGAAAAGTCTCCACTATAGTAGCTATTTTCTCTGTTTTGCTAAAATATTTTCTCTCTGTCTAGGGCGCCTATATAGAGAAAGTGGCGCTGTGAAAAGAGAGGGAGGGTTTGGTTGGCGCCCATTTCTCTCTCTCTCTCTCTCTCTCTCTCTCTCTCTCTCTCTCTCTCTCTCTCTCTCTCTCTCTCTCTCTCTACCAGTACAGAACACAGGCAAAAGGCCTAGGCGTGCAATATAGATCGTTCCTCCCTTCATATAGCCACCTACATTACATATTCGTATGTAACGTATATTATGCTCTATACCAAACCAACTATATGTACCCTGCATGATATGTTTAATATAATAAACATATATACGTGGACCCTAGTTTTTACGTATTATGATTATATAAAAATATAAGAGAAAGACTATATATGAAACCATGGGTACAAAACTACAACAATAATAAACAACGGAATTCATAGAAATATAAATTTATTTTAATTCTTTAAGTTTAAAAATGATAATATATAAAATATATTATTTCTTTATATTAAAATGTGAAATTATGCCAACCTGATAAAATGATAAAAATAATTGCTTGCTAAAATTATTTTTATAATAAATTTTTAAAATATTTTTACTTCCCATACAAATATATTTAAGTAACAAAATTTGTGAACGAACATTTTAGTATTATTTGATATTTTCGAAATTATAACTCATTTAAATGATTCCAGTTATGTCACGTCAATCATGTTCGTAGAAAAAAAAAAGAGAATAAAATGACATAATATGAAATATAACTAAACATTGTTTATAAATATTCTCCGAATACAATTTTCATACATTAAATCTATTATTTCAATTCATCTTATTATTTTAAATTGTCACTGTTTTTATGCGTATAATAATAAACGCCTTCTTCCTTTGTTATATATTATACTGAATAAAGAAAAAAAAAAAAAAGAAAAAAAATAGGGACAATTAAAAGTAATTTTGTCTCCAACGAGCTGCAGCGATGTTTTTTCAACGATGCGAATGACTACAAAAGAGGTTGTTTCTGAGTGTTGCCTGAATAAAAAATTAAAAAAAAAAAAATAATAATAATAAAAAAGAGTAACTACGTGTGCATGTAATAAACTCTGTATGTAGAAATATACACAAACCAGTCAGTCCCTTTCTGCATGCGATAATAACCGACAGGAAACAGCGACGAGAAAAATAAAAAGAGAGAAAAACTTTGCATCATGCAACTCAACGAGGGAAATAATATAACCTTGCAGATGAGAAAACCGTGAAATAAAATGAGAAAAAAAATGGAGAGAAGAGATAGAGAAATGGAAAGCAAAAATATAAGGAAACGGAGGAAACTATTTTATACTTGGTATAGCAGAAGAGAAGAGAGTGGATAGAGAAAGAAAGAGAGAGAGCAAGAGAGAGAGAGAGAGCAAAAGAGAGAGAGAGACTAAAAAGAAAGAAAAATGATTCGGAAACCGGAACTGCTGGCTATTTCAATTTTATATAACAAAATTTCAATTGAAATTTTTTATCTCTCTGAATAATATAAATTTCTTTAAAAAGAAAAGTATTTTATTCTGCTGAGTTTCATTTATTTAACTCTTAAAGCCATAGACCACATAAAACAACATGTGCTTTTTAATGAATAAACACGAAATGGGATCGTCAAAACTGATGATATTTTTTACCAGAATGTTAATGTAGCCCCTCGAAAGAGTGTGAAAAAACTGTAAAGTATGCAATTTGAGTGATTATTCATGTTTATGACGTCATAAACATGCAAAAATTAGTATGAAAATGTTGTGCGGGTTGCATAAATCGACTTTTCTGATCACTGCTACGGGGCTACTGTTGCGTTTTGAGACAAACTGATGTTATTTATGTAAATCCCATCCCGTGTTTTGTGATATAAATGCTTATGTTTTTCTCTGGTCTATTCCTTTAAAACTTATTTCGAACATTATAATTATGTGTGGGGTGTCTATAAAAGAATAAAGAAAAGAATAAAATTAAATAAATTTAATTATACTGATATTAATGATAATTTGAAATCAGTTATAAAATCTTATAAATCTAATCTTTAAAAAATACATTCACCAAAGTCCAAAGTCATATATAGCATTGTAAAAAAATAAACAAAAGTTATTAATCGCACTATTTGGCAAGGGCTGGTGCCAAATAATACGAAAATTCAACGTGAGACGTATAAAAAACCATCACAAAAAGTTTATATAAAGCAGTTTGTTTTAAAAGAAAACTTTTAAAAAGTTTTCTCTATTTTTTTTTTCATCTATAAAAACAAAGAGTTCAAAAAAAAAAAAACTTTTTGAATGTGTCTTATTTTCTTGAAAAAAAAAAGAAAGAAAAAAAAGAAGTTTTAATCCAAAATTATTGAACAAAAAATAATAATAATAAAATATAATAAAATGTTAAAGATTGAAATAATTATTTTTTTTATCGTCATTAAAATTGTTTTCATTGCTGGAGCCAGATATATTATGCAGAATATATTTCACAAGTAGTATTGTTATTTAGTGTGTGTTGAACTGCAATGGTCAGCAGCAGCTATAGCACGTAGAGTACAGAACACTGGTCAGCAGTATTGTGTGAGACAAACGTGGTCAAGAGACGCCGTGCAAGTAAAGCAATATAGAGAAGCAATATCGATCTTAAAGCACCTCCCCCCTGAAAGACGCCTTCACATCTCATGAGCAACTTCACAACGAAAAAAAGATAAAGAAAAAAAAAAAAAAAAACTCACTCGTGCACTTATTATTTTATTACTAAGTATAGAAGTGGCGCCATGCACTTTTATTTCCCACAGTTCTGTTAAGCTCATGCCTACATGAATATTCAAAAGAAACTTGGTGAAAAACTTCTATATTATAAACATAAAAATTTTAAGTCATTATAAATTTTCTTTTGTAATCTTTGTATTGATTATATTATAAAATATATTTTACAGAATGTACGTATATAGTCTTCTAAAAAATATAAAACATTGACTAAGAAATTTTTACACAGCCAGCACAATATATTAATGTATATTATGTTGGTTCAATGAATATAAAAATAAATATACAATACATTGAAATATAAAGCGCAATAATTACAATTGAATGATTTGCAGCAATAAAAAAAAACTTATCATATGGCTAAAAAAAAGTAATACTTTTTGTACGATACCAACAGACCACACAAATTTAAATCAGTTTTATATACAGAATTTTTTTATTATTATTATTATTATGAATTTGTCGATGATATTAACCATTTAAAAAGTAATTAGTCCTAACTAAAAATTATAGCCTAGTATTTTATGAGGTGTACTGTACTGAAATATACTTTTTTATCAGTATGAAAAGTGGGAGGGTGAGAGAAAAAGAGAGAGAGAGAGAGAGAGAGAGAGAGAGACGAGGGAGGAGAAGGAGGATTGGGAGATATTGTAGGGAAAATAGGAAATGAAAAAAATACTAACAACAGTGCCGTAGGGGATGCAATGCAAGCATGAGCGTACATACATATATATATAATATATAATATTGTACGCAGTACATATAGAACGACATACGCATACTATATATAAATATACGCAGAAACTATTCTGCTTGCTTGGTTGCCTATATGTGTATACAGTACAGTTCTCCCCTGGCAAGTATGCAATTTTCATTGCTATAGGGCAAAATATTCGTTCAGCTAGGCATGTCACGCAGGCCACACTACATTTAAACATAAATTGCATGCACTTTACCTCAACTTTGATCATATTCCACTACACTGAAGTTAGTCAAAGAAATTACTTATATAATCCTATAATATCTATACTTTTTTGTTATATTATGCAAAATGTATGTATATAATTTGTGTATTAATGTGTTATTGATGTTAAACTCTTATGAAATAAATGTTAGAGAGAGAGAGAGAGAGAGAGAGAGAGAGAGAGAGAGAGAAGGAAAAAAGACATCAAATTTTGTGATTTTTTTTTTCAAATATTATATAATTACATACTATGTACGTTACTTTCGTGATACAAAATATTTTATATAATATGCGTGATCTAATAAATCATTTTTATAAATATATGTTAATTCTCAAAATTTAAATTCTATCATAACGTTATATCTTTTATTGTATTTTTTTTTATTATAATAAATAATATACTCAATCAATAAAATATGGTATATTTCTGTGAAAAATAAAATAATAATAATGTTAACAAAAATATATCTCTGCCTGAAACAATTTTTTTCTTTATAATATTCAGGTTTATCAGGTTTTTATATTTCTTGCTACACGACAAAAAAAAAAACATGTTTATATTATTATTTCACAGGAACTGGTCTTAAGATTTTTTTTTTTTTGAACTTAAATGGGTTATTTGTAAATCATAATTTTGAGTTGTCTCTTTTTTTGCCATATTTATGTATATTTTTGTAATAATTATAATCAATTCATATGAAAATTTCTATTCGCAGGCAAATATATATATAATGTAGCCCAAAGAAATGTTCTTCCTTCTCTCTCTCTCTCTCTTCCTTTTTTTTTAATTCTTTAATCATACATTATAGGAATGCAAAATGGCATAGGTCATTTACCTTTACAATAAAAAATAATAATGTATATTATATAAAAACTATAAGAATCACACCTATATATTTTATCGTGAATAAAAATAAGGTGTTTGATACAATTTTTTCTTCTTCTTCTTCCTTCGTCCTGTCTCACAAGTTTAAAATATTATTTTACATACTATAACGTCAGTATTGGTATAATTAAAAAAAAAATCTTAATATATGTATGTATGTATGTATGTATGTATTTTTTTTTTTTTTTTTTTTTTTTTTTGCATTTAAAACGTTTGCGTGCAATGTACTGTATATAGAACAGCTTAATTTTATTATTTCTATCAATTATTTCGATGATTTTTTCCTTAATTCATGTGCATGTAGAAAATCAAATGCTATATTATACACAAATTTAAATATTTAATATATTGTTAAGTTTTTTTTTTTTTTTTAAATAATATTAAATGCGTATAAGGGAGAAAAAGATAGTAGAAATTTTTGCAGGTGCAAGAAAAAGTTGATAGCTCCAACAAACTGTTATTATAATAATCAGTTTGAAAATGATAACTCTCGATAACTGCATTAAAATATGTGTATTTTTAAAATATTAAAACGTATCACAAACTGTTATAAGATGCCCCGAAAGAAGAACCCGAAAAGTATACTATATATATTATATATTGTCTCAACCATAGACATTATGTATTATATCTCAACTATATGCTATACAAAGTTAATTTTCACCATAGTATATAGGAATACTGGACATAGACCCGCGGACAAAATGCCCTAGGTATTTTTTTTTTTTTTTTTTTTTTTTTGCTGTTGTACGCAGCATAATTTGTGCATTTGCTTTTTTCCGCGTGGGGGAACAAAATACATTTTGCAGATTTTTTGCCATGTTATTTTAATGGCTAAGCTTTTATATGTTGTTCAACTTTTGCCTCGAGAAATCTCTTGGGTTCTCTCTCTCTCTCTCTCTCTCTCTCTCTCTCTCTCAAATATAAAAGCAACAGAAACAATATAAATAAACGTTCGCCATTTACGCCGTCGATGTATGCAACCCGCGTGTATAAATATAATCCCATCATACCGTTCGTTATATACCGCACTTTATTGTAATGATGATGATTGTTAAGTGTCATTATCATCGAGGGGATTTTCTACTATAATGTTCATAATAAAATTTTATGCATAATAACTTCTCGTACTAGTGGTATTTTTTATATATATATACTGTATATGTATATTTTTTTACACGCCTCTAACTTGTAAGACTATAATATAAAATTATGTATATAGCGCATCTTTTCTAATTACATGTATAAACAAAATTATGTCAACTTATGTTTCGCAATTTTAAAAGGTGATTTCTCTCTCTCTCTCTCTCTCTCTCTCTCTCTATTCAGTATAGAATAAACTTTTAATTTGCGTAATGTACCTTAGTGTGTATTAAATTTATAAAAAGTGTTCTTTTTGTTTACAAAGATTATTCAAATTTCATATATTATAATATTTTTTTATATAAAATACATATATACACGGTATACTTATTTTTATATAATAATATAGATGGTGTTAACTCTGCGTACGTAAATTTAAATACTTTATAATATTGCTTTTGTAATAATTTATTTACTGTTCATACAATTATTACATATTTGTGAAAGGGAGTATATATTTATTATTTTCTTTTTATATAAAAATGAAATTTTTGAAATTATTTTCGAGATATAGTTCAATATGATATACAATAAAAAATTAATTTTTTTTTTCATGTAGTATTAATTAATGATGTACACTCAGTAATTTAAGTTATTTGATATAACACAACTTTATACGAGACTCAAATTCATACAGTTACAAATTATAAAGCATTCTAAAATAAAATTACTCTTTTTTTTTTCTTCCTTTTCTGTAACTGAATCAAAGAGATACAAGTTGCAAGATTTTTTTTTATATATAATATATTTCTGTTACACGTTGCTTTCTGTAATCAGCCATGTAAAAAAAAAAAAAAAAAAAAAAAAAAAAAACTTCAAAGCAATGCGGGATTTCTGATATGAGGATGAACCGTGTGGATGCTGCACGGACGCAGTCATGCACGCACTAACTTGTTATATGTACCCGCGTATTTTTGCCACTCATGAGGGCAAACCAGAGAGATAGCTGAGCTGGATGTATATATTTGCACTCTAAAAAACTTCTATCTCTCGACTGCTTTTTATATCTCATCTCTCAAACTTTGTTCAAACAAAAAAAATATATACCATGCATTTTTTTTTTTTTTTTTTGAAAGTATTTATTTAAAACTTCATTAAAATATGAGTTTGATAATTCATTTCAATATATAATACCATAGTATAAATATATATATTTATACTATGATAATACCAAATAAAATACGCAGACAAACAAATTTTTGAATGCTATACCATGCACACTTTTTTTCCCCCCTTCATTATATATCAATATTTTAAACTGAAGCATTTGAAAATCATAATGCAATACTGTATGAAATTGAAAAAAATATAAAACAGATTTTTCATACATCTCTTTTAATTCTTATGACATTTGCCAAATAATAAATATTATATAATAATGGACTTAATGCTATAAAAATGAAAAAAAGAAGAAAAAAAAAAACAAACTATAATATAATATAATACACCATGACCATGTGACATTTTTGAATAACAGCGCAATTCATATTACATTTTATAGCAATTACTACATGTAGCACAACATAACGATGTCCAGCATGATTAGTTTATGTTATCCAAAATAGCAACATAATCTGTGTTCGAAAATACAGTATGCATGCAGCATAAATTACGTGAATTATTTTTCTGTGTGTGTGTGTGTTTTCCCTCCCTCCTTTCTTTCCTTTCTTTACTATATATACAAAAGTAAAATCTAAGAACAATACTGAAACATATTTGAAATCATGATAATTTTGTTCTTTATACGGGTAAAAAAAAAATGTTGCATTGCACGGTGCATGAACCAAGTACAGTACACGCTGACTTGGCAGATAGTATCATGAGATCGCTATATTACTATAATATAAAACTATAGCATATTATACTACTAAAAACAACTAGATCACTGTATATAATATAAAATAGAAAGAAAAGAAACTGCTGTGCCATCAGTTTTACGGTGACTGGTAGTGGCAGTATACACTATACATACATACACTATGTGACGTTGCAAAATAAAATAAATATATAGTATACAGTCAGATAGCTTCAAAATATAACTATAATAATAGAGAATATAGACCTAAAATTATTGCAAAGTAAGTTGTTTATAATATTGCATCCAGGCATGGAACAAAATAATAATAACAAAAAGTTATCTAGAGCTGGCGTGACGTAATGAACGACGTTATAGCTTTTTATTATTATTATCTACCCTTCATACAATAATAAAACGACTATACTGTATATTATATACGCCGCGTCGGTCGTTGCAAGTGTATTTGTCTACGTGTATTATAAACGCACACGTTCACAGGTCCGTGACATCGCCTGTAAAATGCACGAAACTATCAAGCCGTGACGTACTGTACAATAAACAGTAGTAGTTATAGTTTTGTAATATTTCATTGTAATGTTAAAGTATATTATAATGAAATATTAAATAAAAATTTACTTATAAATTTTTTTTTTCCATCTCAAAGCAACAAAGAGAATGAATTTAAAAAAAAAATGTTTATTTTTACCAGCAAATTAGCTCTTTTAAAAGTACATTTTGATATTAATTTACGAATAAAATCTAACGTTTTTCATAAAAAATAAAAAACGAAGTTGACTTTGAAATTAGTCACACACAATCAACACATATAGTATAATATACAACAAAATTATAAGCCATACTGTTGATAATTAAACTTTGTATATGGTTTCATTTAAAGTCACGATTTTTTGTTTTAGTTATACGCCTGCTATGATGTTTATATTTTATTGCACTATCCATCTATATAAAATAAACACTACAATGAATCATATGCAGAAAAATGAAACTGTTATACGCATCTGTATTCAATCTTTTTATATAAACAATAAACATACAAATTGAGTAATTTGCTTTTACTTCTATATATCATCACAATTACCTTGACCATAATTGTAAAAACTAACACTTTTAGCATTATGGTATGTAGAGAACTTACCTATTTATTGTATTATTTATTGTATCCCTGAATATTTAGTTGTATATAAATTAATAAACAAATAAAATAATTTTTACCTCCCCCTCGTGATAAAACGAGAGGTTTGCTAATGCCAACCAAACCACATCCGAGATGAATATATACGCATAAAATATGAAATCCATGTAATGAGTAATGAGATTTATAAGAGCAAGTCCTCTTCTGTATGCAATGTACAAGTTTTATGGTTACTGAGCATAGTACTCCTCTTTTGCAACAATGGACCGGAAATCGCATATATGGACCCCTAGTAAGTTAGGCAAACCTATTGTTGAAATAAACTTATTGTTATTATATATGAGCACCAAAGAAGGAACTTACGTATATATTATATAGAAAAGTAAAGTTATACAACGCATGAATTACGTATAGCCTCATTTCTCTGTGTTTTTTAGGTTTTCTCAGTATCCCAACCCTCATTTTAACTAAATTGTATTATATACTATATTATGTACGTAATATTATTTTTGTTTTCGAGAAGTTCTCCTTCTCTCATATTGTTATATATTATAGCGTTGTTTGTGCAAAGTAAAATACAATACCTCAAATTATTTAGAAACCTTTTGTTTCCTATAATGCTTGTTTGTTGTTTTGTACTGTACAGTACTGTATAGTACAAAGAAACTAAGTATTTTAAATTTTTACTTTAGAGAAAATAATATACATAAAATTTAGTACAGTATTAGATTTGCATACTAAATAAATTTTATTCTGTATGACGTCAGAGTTTTTAGTACATTATTGTAAAACAATAGTTTCATTGTATATATATACATGAGTGTTTTCTTAATCAAACTTATGAGTAATAGGAAATTAGGAATTTTTAGTAACAGAAATGTATTAGTGTCATATAGTTTTAAAAAAAACTCTTGAAAATTGTAAGTCTTTAAATAGACAAAGATAAAAAACAACAAAATTTATTAAACTTATAAAAATTTCTCTTATTTATTGTGTAAAATGTTTATGTAGAATATATAATATATTTTTTATTATTGTTATTACGTTATTATTATCACGGCAGATACACATGACCTCGTAAGGTGCTTGGTTGCTTGTCTTTTTTTTTTTTTTTTTTGGGAGTTAAAAAAAATGTCTCTTCTGTATGCAATATTATTCAAGCAACCAAACTAAAAAGTTTTGCAACGTTTACTTTTTGTTATACTTTTATATGTGCATTTTTCTTTCGTTGGTTTTTCACGGTAGTTTGACTTTGAGTGCATGACAATGCTAAGACTGACAATTCACATCCTTTTTCTTTATTATACAATAATATCAAGCTGTACAACTCTCTTCTCTTGTCCTGTCATTCTTTTTATAACTAAGAAAATATATCGTACTCTGTGAATCATAAGATTGATTACTAGAATTCTTAAAGCGCAATTATTATTATTTTTGTTATTATCTCTTTCTTCTACGTATATAAGCTATACAACTTTCAAAGTTTGAAGCCAATTTTGCAAGAATTTATTTGTGATATTTTAGAGTATAATTTGATGTGGTTTCGTACAAATAAATACGGCCAAACAAACTGAATGCAGAACCCAGGACATTATAGATTAGAAGTAAATTTATTCTAATTAATCCTATAAAATTAAATATTTAATTGCAATAAAATGCTACATTGAAAAACAAACTGACTGTAATGGATTATTTAGTAAAATCCTCTTCATGTTATATACGTAAACCCAATATATACCCTCTCTACTTTACTGAATGTTGTTGAGGGTGAATAAAAAGAGCGATATTTTGGTGCTAAATAAATTTAAAAACACTTTTTATTTCTCAGAATGTTATACTTTATCGCTTACTGTATACTAAACTTACTTTACTTTGCTACTTTATTTTTTTATGTAACTTTTTACTTGATACCTCTTTTTCTCGCTCTTTCTCTCTTTGCATTTTGCATAAAACATTTTGAAGAATTTGAAAAAAAGTAAAATGTTATTTATTATAAAAATGCATATTTTATTACTAATTATTAATCACTTATTAAACTTTTATTTAAAAATCAAGCTTTGTATTATTGCTGATTCCTATATATGTATGCCTGAAAGATTTTATGAAAGTTTGATTATTCTTGAATAATCGTATATTTAATCAAGAAATGTCATTTTAAAATGGGCAATAGCTATATGGGCGATAATGCAAACTTAAGTTTTCCTTCAAAGCTAAAATACAGATTATTTATTTTGATAATATTTCTACTTTAATATTTTTAATCAGTTAAAAAAAAAATCCTAATTAGAAAACAAAAAAAGCCAAAAATTACTGATGAATGATTCATAAATAATTAACATTGAAAAATACCTCTCACTAATAACATAACTGAGGTGAACATAATACATGCATGAATGCAAGATATTTTGCAGCAGGTAGTTTTTAGCCCCACGTTTTTGTATTCCAAGGTTATTTAGAACAGAAGTAGCAGCATATAGCAGCAGCAGGGTGTTGCTACGCAAGTGAGGGGTTGCTTTACTTGCCTCTGCTGGTGGTGGTATGTGTCAAGGGGGAGGAAGTACTATGTGGTGGAAGCTCAAGTCCCCTGCATGGCTGCTGCCTCCTTCTTCTACTTTTTTTTTTTTTTTTTTTTTTTTTTCTTTTTCTTTTTCTTCTTCGTCTTTTCCTAAGTAACGCAGCTGATGGGAACCATATTTGTAGCATACGGGAGGCTTCTGACATCGAAGTTCGTGCATGGTTACCCCATAGATCCTCAACAAGAAGAAGAAGAAATGCTATCGGGAGACTCTTGCAAACTTTGCATTTCTCACTATTGCAAAAAATAAAGTTACCTGATGTAATGAATCACCAAATCAATAGTTCACAAGTTCTCCATAAGATTACTTCATAAGTCAGTTATTACATCACCATAGCATTTTCTTATTTGATGTGGTTGACTTGTGTCGTAAGAGTTTATTTTTTTCTTTTTGCTGTTATTACTCAATTTTTGTTCTTTTTACATTCATCCATTATTAAAATACAATAAAAAAATATTTAATTTATGAAACTTCTGATATCAACTAAAGTATAGTTCCATTTCGTTGAATAGCGATAAGCAAGCACAGAACGTTTTTATTTATTATATAATATATTATACTAGGATAATACTGCGACTTCATTTATTTATGTTATTGAAGTGTATAATAATAAAATAAGAGCACCTTTCTCTTTAAATTTATAGTCTAATCGAAGATATTTTACTTTAAAACAAATCAATATATTACTATAAATCTTTTTGTTTATGACAATACATAAAAGTCTTTTTGCTTGTCTTGTCGCGCACATTTCTCTCTCTCTCTCTCTCTCTCTCTCTCTCTCTCTCTCTCTCTCTCTCTCTCTCTCTCTCTCTCTCTCTCTCTCTCTCTCTCTCTCTCTCTCTCTCTCACTCACTCTTGATCATCACAATAATTTTAAACACACCGATTTTCATTTTACGTTCACGTATTATTGTTACTTGAATTATGCACTAAACTGTAAGTAAGTCCTACACAATGCAGTGAATGTGTACGACATATTATACTATTTGTGATTTTATTCACATCATTAAGTATAATATACGCGAATTTTACTCATTTTTATGTCTTTATCATTAAATTATTATCATTTTTTTTTTTTTTTTTACCTGCATGACATTCATGCTCTAATTTCGTATGCAAAGTAATTCAAGTTTGCATGGAGATTCGGTTGACTAGTTCAGCTATACCACATGTTGGTTGGTTGGTGAAACACCTCATCGCCTTACTTACTTATATTTGCTTACTTACATTCTTACTTACTTGACTCAACTGCAAAGCCCCGCGATGCCACCACCTGATACTGAAAACCGCAACTGTTCCTTCATCAAAATGCCACCTGACTTAAACTCCCCTATGCAAAATTTATAATAAGACTTCTTATATTTTACTTTGTGGCAGTTAGAAGACATCTAAAATATATTATAAAACTAAATGAATGTTTTTTTTTTGTTTTAAATCACACAGTCTATGGCATGGACAGAAGACCACGTATCTTACCAGTGGATTCGTTATTATTTAGTGCACTTTTGATTGGTTATATATACCATTGAATTTATAACTACTTTATGAAGTTATAAATTCAATGGTTATACGTACGTCACTACGTCATCACCAATAACAAGCATTGATGCATGTATTATTTCACGGTATTTATTTGTATATAATAGTATTCTGATACTGACTAATAAAGGAACAACTGTTTTGAGTCCAACTCTGAGCAATTTCGCTCACATCCGCTTCTATTTCAACGTATTGTACTGCGCATTCGTAGTAAGTTGAAACGGAAGCGGATGTGAGCGAAATGGCTTATAGTCAGCTTCAAAACAAATTTTCCTTTAATAATCCTTGAAGCAAAAAATATTATCAGTCTCTTGAGAACCGATAGGGATATATACATACATATTTGATTTTCCAGAATAATAATGAAAGTTTCTGTCTTATTTTAAATTTTCAACATGGGATAAAATAAAGTTATATAATAATACTATATCAAAAGTTATATAAGCAGAAAAAAATGAGAAAGAGAGGAGAAATTGAAAAGTTGTTAGATAATCATTAAAATAATATATAATATTATGACGCAGTGGGAAAAAAATTGATTTTTTCAGGGAATTCATTTCTATAGAATTGTATTATTTTTGCTTTAAATTTTTAAACAATTTATCTTTTTTATTTTATTATTATTGTCAATCAAATACTATGAAATAATTATTATAGAATAACAAAATTAGGTTATACCAGAAACTAAGGAAAAATATATATCAAAAACTACAATCTATAACAATATCATTATTCTCTATTTCTACGAAAATAATTATTTACATCAAATCATTATACTATAATTTCGTAATAAGGAAATAAATTCTTATCAGATTTTAAAACACCAAATCCCTCCAATGAACTTTAGATGTCACCTTTTTGTAAATTCAATTTAAAAATATATAATATATTAATAATTCAATTAAATTCAGCAATCAAATGAAGAATCGGGTTATATAATATTATATAAAATAATAATGTGATGTCACTGATGTGTATGTATATGTATAAAAAAAAATCAGCTTATAGCACTTAAACTTTATTTTTTTGAATGATTGTCATGGTTATATGATATTTACACACAGCACTTGTATACTGTAGATTTATAAACCAACACTCATAATATGCATACATCAAACGACATGTTGTTATTGTTGTATAGTTGTTTGATAACCTACCCTTGTCGTCACATGTTATACAAAATATTATATAATTATTCATGTTATATAAACTTTTTAAAAAATCATCATTAAAATCTGAAATATACATCAAAAAAAAATTATATAAATCTGTCGTTAGCTATTAAAAAATCGTGAAAAACGTCACAAGGCATTTATTTATTATATTGATGTTCACATGATTCATAACTTTTTTTACTATTACATATTTATATATATATATATATATAGAGAGAGAGAGAGAGAGAGAGAGAGAGAGAGAGAGAGAGAGAGAGAGATTTATGTCAATATGTATGCACGTTTGCAATATTACAATAGTTATAAATCTAAATTTTTATTGTTTTGACGATTATTTTTTTCGGAAAAAATTAATAATAATAGTAATAATAATAATAATAAAAAACTTGACAAGTTACCCATTTGTATTGTTATTTTTATTGTAACTAAATTACACATATTTTGATACTTGTACTTGTACAACAATAAGAGTAATTAATAATTAAATTATTAACATTGGAAATAAAAAAAAAAGTTTATCAACAAACATATAAAGACTTTTTAAAGCAGTAAATTTATAATTTGTTAGATTAAGCATAAAAATATATAAAACGTATATTTTAGTATAATAAAACTTCTCAATACCCACTTTTCTCTTCACACAAGTATAATGATCACATGGGGTGATACTTTTAATGTCACATAGATGTAAATTTCTTATTCTCAATGGATAACAAGAATAGCAATTAAAATATTTTAAGTGTAGTTTGATATGTAATATAATTGAACTACTAAATCGTTCTTTAAATGTAACTTTATCTTTGATTGTAAAAATGTAGACAGTTTTTGGACATGATAAAAATAATCACATTAAAATTTTTACTGACTCCCTTGGTAGTAATTGAAGATAGCATTTTTTTTAAAAGTGCAATAAAATGTTAAAAAAAAAAAGTTTCAATTTTGCTGCAGATAATTTATGTTCTTTTGATATGTAGAATAGGACTCGCCTTGTTTTCAAAACAAAAACGTATACCACACCTATAAATATATGACAAAAATACTATTGTACTTGTGGATTATACACCCTCTCTTATTTGAGAGACACAAAACATATAGGACAAAATATAAAAATTGAGTCCCGTGAAGCGAAGAATATTTATGACTTCTGAATAACTGTGACAGAGCTTTTGTTGATAGATATACGGTACATGAGATATAACTGCAATTTGACTGTTTGCAATTGAATTTAAGTGAAAGACAGGTAGAATTGAAAGGCAGGTCAGTTATTATTATTTTTTTTTTTTCATACCCCTTATTCGTGACCCCTTATGCTTCATTCCTCATACCTTTTTAATACCCAAGGAATGTCAAGTGAACTTTTTTTTTTTACATAATATAGGAGTCATATATATGAGCACCTGTTCTCTACCCCCAAAGTAAAAAAAAAAAATAAAAAAAAAAATCATAGTGTCGGTTAAGTGCACTAGGTGGCAGTCCATCAGCTACCCTCTCTGTACTTTCAACCAGCAACACCCCCTAGGCAGGTTTCCCTCCTCTCAAATGTCACCCTCCTTCCATATAACCCACCCCACTCACGCCTCCGGCCCCTGCATAGTTCAAAGGTCTCCCCTACCCTACTTCTCACTTCTCATCTAGGAGGGGAGAAAATCCATCCATCAAGATTCGAACTAATGTAATGTAAGAGTAAAATCTACATTCTTGCAAAATCTCTCCTTTTTTTTTTTTTTTTTTCCAATCTCACAACGCTTCAAAAGAATGTTATTTTTTTTTTATTCCCTCTATATAAAAGGTAAAATAAATTCAAATTTAAATGCATGTTTATTTAGCTATTTATTGTTGAAAAAAAAAAGTTACTGCAAGAACTTTTTAATTTTCTATGTTCTAAGACAATTTATTGCTATTTTAACCCCTTTATTTTTGCAAAAAAAATAAAAATAAAAATTTATTAGTCTTTTTTTTCTTTTAACATTATGTCATTTATTTTCATTAGATATTTATCTTCATTATTTATTTTTAGTTACTTGTATATTGTCATACTCTAACACATTTTATTAAAACATGGGACATTTTGCAAAAATATAACTCGTATATACGTGGCAATTCCAAGTCTCCGTGAGCAATCCATTTAGATTAGTCTTCATATTGTTCCAATGCAAAATTATATTTGTGGGAACAGTTACAACATTTTATTAAAAAAGTGACTTTAATCTTTCATAGTAAGTGAGGAAAAGATAGATGACGTACCATATTTTTTAATTATAACTTTCCATTATTTGATTTAAAAAAAAAAGTAAAAATAAATGAATATAACCAGCCATGCAGGTATACCATAGACATTCTATATTAAGTCTATATGAGGTACTGTATACTATAAACAGGCATTGCTTTTTGATCCGGTATCATCTGTATAGTTTTATCGATTTTTGATCTAATCCCAAAACGTAAAGATCCACGCTGCTTTCAACCCCTTCGTGGGTGCTTTCAGTTCTTTATATCTTATTTCTGCAAGTCTCATTGCAGCTCATCATAAAAATTACTTTACGTGAAAAAATAATGATACATTAACATGGGCTGGTATGTAAAAATTACACATTTTGCCAGTTTAAAAATACTTATTGGCATTAATATTTTTGAGAGTATTGATGCAGGTTGAATTAAGTTTTCAAGTATGCACAAAAAATTAAAAATAATAAAAAAAAAAATGGCCAAAAATATTGTTTATCCTATGCCGAGCAATGTTATTTATTGCTCCAGTATGGCGTCGAAGCGTATTCATTATGACGTCATGTGCATGACGTAATGTGCATACATACACCCTATTATTACCTACTTGGTTTCTTCTTCGTCTCAAAGAATACAATTATACGATCAACGATCACACATACAATTTCGTACTTTAAAAATAAGTCATAGCATTATTATTACAAATGACAGATCTGTAAAGGTATTATATTTTTGAAAAAAAAAAAAAAAAAAACAGACAAAAAAACAACAACTTATTATGAACAAAAATATGACATTTTTTCTTCTTCTTTCTTTCTTTTTATCCACATAGAAATATAATAGTTATTCTAAAGTGAACGTTTGAGTTATATTATATTATAAAATATGAGTATGTATATTCATTGCGTTATTATATATAATATTCACCATGCATTTTGGTAGTTAGATCCCTTATGCACGTTCCATAATATTGGACACCAAAAAGTCTAACACCACACACACATAATACCATATAGTACTTTTTTTAAGTCCCCTCTTCAATACCCATACAGGGCCGGCTTGGCCATAAGACGAGGTCTGCGATCGCAGACCGGGCCAACGTCATTGCGGGCCAAGCGGGCCAGAAAAAAAAAAAGAAAGAAAGAAAGCAAGAAAGAAAAAGAAGAAGAAAAAACAACCAAACTTTAAAACCTTTGCCCGCATATTTTTTTAATTTTAATTTTGTATCATATGACTAAATGACTTTATCTATAATGCATGCACATAAATTACTTAGAATGCGCATTTTTATTGTAACTAAAAAAAATAAAAAAAATAAAAAATAAACGCATTGAGATCATTGCAGGCCAACTAAATTTTTTATGCACTTGGGCCAGCTAGGCATAAGGCCGTACAAGTTAGTCCGCGGGCTCCTGGATCGGGACTTTGTTTTTGCGGGCCTTTGGTTCTGATGAAAAAAAAAATCAATTAAAAAAAGTTCAAAGGTACTTTGAAAAATAGCTCACTTTTTTATTATTTGAAAAGAAGTGATATAATTTTTTTAATTATCAGTTTCAATTTAACCCTTCTTTTTAAGCTGTCGTATTTGAGTTTTTTTCAATACTTCTTGCACAAGTATGTAAATAAAATATTATATTTTGGAAAGTTATTAAATTCATATATTATATTTTATTTATTTATATTATTTATAAAAAATATATTTATTATTAAACATATTTTTCTAAACATTCGAGATGAGCCCGCGTAAATGACCCGTTAAAAAAAAGCATTTGCAAAGAATACAAGATAAAAAAAAGGGCTAAAAACTTTTTTTTTTAGTACAGTACAATGTTTATAATTCTCTATAGCATGTAAAATCAATTGTTAATACTTAAAAAAAATAATAATTTACAACTTTTGTCTTCAAAATAAAAATAAATTTTTGTATATAATGAGAAATGAGTTTTTTTTTTTTTTGACACACAGGTTCAAGAGCTTTTTTTTTTTTTTTTTTTCTTTTTGAATTTTGAATTTTGGACTAAATATTGATTTCCCCAAGTTATGGCTCGTTTTTTTTTCAAATTTAAGCTTGAAATCAAGCTCTTTCAAGTCAAACCATTCGAAAAATTTTCAAGTTCTCTACACCTATAAATTCCTATAATTATAAATTTACAAATCCCTGTTCTGCCCCCCCCCCCCCTTGTGTTTATTTTTTCCCCCCATACTTCAATTAAATCATTACATTATAACAATCGTTCCTTCAATATAGTTTTTTTTTTCTATCATACATCAATTTTTGTCTAATATGTTTTTTAAGGTGGCCGAAGGTCATGTTATGTAGATCGTAGTATATCAAAATAATGTCATGGTTCAATTATATACTTATTTTTCAATATAATAATGTTAAACATTATTTTAAAAATTGTGAAAAAATTTAAATTTAATTCAAAATTAGCGTAAAAAACAGTGCCACGCCCCCTTTAAAAAAAATTTTCGTCTGCGGCGCAAGCGGGGGGGCTGGCGCCCCCCAGACCCCCCAGCAGATGCGGGCCAATTCCCAGATTGCCAGACCGGGCCAACGTACCCCAAGCCGGCCCTGCATATATATATAATATATTATATGATATATATATATATGAAACGATAAAACTATAGCTTCTATTCTACACACGTGCTTCTCAATAGTTAGAACAAAAATCGATCATGGCATTGATTATTGGCGATATTCCCTATAGCCATATATATACAGTGTATGTTTTTGTCTATAGTATTATATTGTACTCTGATATGAATTTATACTGCAGCATCACTAGTATAAGCCTATAGCAATTGCCCCTCTAGCTATGTATTATATTTTATATACTATATATATATATATATATGTATATATATATATTTATATATGTTATATATTATTTTGAAGCCAACGGCATGTATGTATTCATATATTATAATACTGTGAGAGAGTGACTCGTTGCGTTATACTGTATGGTGCTGTGCTGCGTGTAAGCATAGCAAGCATAGATAATGAGAGCACTGGCTATATCATACAAAAGCTCATATTCCTATGTCTCTCTCTCTCTCTCTCTGAATTCTATACTGCTGAACTGTATGTATGTGTGGATGTGTACATGTATAACATAATGTATACGGATAACATGGTTTTGTCATAATATACGTAAAGCAACATAAAATATATTCATGTCATTTTACGTGTTGTAAAAAGTTACGTAAAGGAATGATTTCAATTTTATTTTTTTATTTAGTATTATAATTCTACCTTTAATATTATATTCTTTAAATTTTAGAGCATTATTTTATTTTTATTATTATTTTTTTTTCTGGTGGGATATTTTTTGTTTTAATTTTATTCGTGAAGGTAGCACGAACGCCTGCTGTGATGCAGGTGAAATCGTCGTCGTCTCACGTTGATAGCGAACGAATGAGCGCGGTGGCACCATATAATACCGACCGACCGACGCTTGGCCAAACGAGTTGGCGGGTACCACATTGTGGCTTTACGGAGCTTCGTAAAATACTGAAGCTTCGCGCTTGGTTCACTTGCGACTCCGCACCTCTATCACGCTCGCTTTTCTTTTAGAATATGACGCTGACAACGATGAGAAGCCAACGACCAACATATCAAGCACAAACCGACCGTGATCATGCGGAGGAACGGAAATATTTTCCATGAATATATTTTTATTACAATGAATCCTATTTTAGTACGGCTGCTCCATCTATATAGTAAAATATAAACCTCATGTATAATACATTACGCGCGCGAGTTTGCTCGTTTTTAAAATGTCACAGAATAGTGTGCTTTGCAATTTGCAACCTTTTTATCATTATAAAACATCGCACCTTCCATAATTAATATCACTCATATCCCAAGAAAAAAAATTATATTTCAGAATATTTACTTAACAACAATAGCTTTATATTTTGAAGACACTTTATAGTAACTTTTATATCTAGACAAAAAAAAAAGTACTGAGAGCGGAATAAAACGTTAACGAGCTCAATTTTCATATCTCTGTATTAATATATAAAAATATGCTTGAATTGTCCATTATCTTGAAAAAAAATGTATATGTAAATAAAAAAAATAAGTGAGCTAGATGGCTGTCAGGCTAAAAAAGTTAAGCAGTTAAAATCTCAAGTCAACAAGCAAGAAGGCAGGCAACTCGAGTGTAAAATCCACTTCAAGTCAAAATCTCAAGAGTCTTCTTTCCTAACTCGTCATGCAAAACTTAAATAAGCAGCTACTGAACTTCCCTTCAAGCTTGTATATTATAGAGTATATTATATAAAAAAAAAATAGCTTATTGAATATGGATAATATAAAAATCGCAAGCGGAGTTTTGTATTTAATACTCAATTTATTATGAATAAGAATTAAAGTTGTTAAGAGAATTTTTTTATATAATGCTGATAAGAGCACTTTTTATTCTTGCGGAGCACATTTATAAAGTGAAGTATATTTACTTTTAATTTAAGACAGATTCACATGCCAATTAGCGTTTCTTATGAGTACATCATTAAGTTTGTTCTCAGAGTTTGACTAAAATGTTTAAAATTGTATGAAAATAAATAAATTAAACAAATAACATTGAAACTCGTAAGTTTTATTTTATGTTTCTCTCTGCTCTCTCTCTCTCTCTCTCTCTCTCTCTCTCTCTCTCTCTCTCTCTCTCTCTCTCTCTCTCTCTCTCTCTCTCTCTCTCTCTCTCTCTCTCTCTCTCTCTCTCTCTCTCTCTCTCTCTGTAAAATTATTAATTTTTGGTTTTGAGTCAATGTAATTTTTAGTACAATTTTGATAACAAATGTTGATATGAGACCTAAACTTTTAGCTGGGTTTAATATAGTTCGTTCTATAAACTACACCCAACTCTTGAGCCAGCTTCGAAAATTTTACTATGTTAAAAACATAATATTATATTATGATCATGACGTCGTTACCTGTTTACTACGTTTATGTATGGTTCATCATTCATCATTGTTATTTCTTCGTTTAGAAATTTGGACCTAGCTGATAAAAAATAAAGAAACTCACACAAAAAATGTTCCATACTCAACATGCGACTCACTTTTATCGGCTCAAAAAACAAGATCAACTAATGAATGTGTCTTATTTTGTTGATCAGCCAATCACTGTAAATGAGATTGACTATACTTTGCAGAACAAACTATAGTATAAATATTTAGTTTTTATATTACTCGCTTGTAAACAGTTAGATAATAATATAAAATATAATTATAATTAATTTCTATAAAATTAATCTTACCAAAACAGCAGATTTTTTTTCTTCTTCCTTTCTTTTTCTTTTTTTAAAGTTATATAGTTTTTCTTATATATTATAAGACATATATTTCAATACAGCATACAGCAAGTATATCATATAAGTTATATTTTCAGAGTTGTACATTACAACTGATGTTTAAATAAGATGTTATTACCTTAGACGGTATTGATAGCAAACCATGGTATATAGTATATGTGTATTATAATACATATCATATCATTATAATATATACCATCAGATGTATATACAATACATACTGTACTAATCAAATCTGATACATAGAGAATTACCTTGTTTTTATGTGACAGACAAGCATAATTACTAGAGACATGACCATGTCAACTCATAACCTGTGATGTATATCGTAATATCTTGTGATTTCTTATGTGTGTATCAAAACATCAGACAAATGAAGTATCGCTACAACCGCTGAGACGTGAATTTATTATTTATTATATGCATAATCTGCAACTAATACATACTTTAAAAACAAGATTATTATCTCTCTATATATTTTTAATTAAATAATATAAATGTTATGTTATGTTGTTAAGTTATAAGTCTTTACGTACATATCAAATTATATTATTATGGTTCACAGTATATACAGTAGCTTATGTGATGTGTATTATATGGTACTTCAGTTTTTTTTTTTTTTTTAACAACTTCAGTAACACATCACAAATTTCCTTTCCTTAATTTCTATCAAAACGTATATTTTAAAATGAATTCTATTTAAAGTATGTTATAAAATTAAAACTTAATTGTTATCCGTATAACTACCTCTCAGTAATGCTTTTTTTTTTTACGCATATTGCAAACATTAAACTATAATACTAGAGTACAGTACTCTATATATAATACTAGAGAACGGACGTGCAATATTTTAACACCGTCCTATACTATAATAAAGTTAATAGTAATAATAAAGTTGATGTATATAAATTAAAATAGGGATATCAAATTATCAATTTTATTACAAATTTTAAAAGTATTAGCATTTTTTTTTGTCACGATACAGATTTTTTTTTATATTTTTTTTTTTTTATTGCGTTGTCTATAAAAATCTCAAGTGACGTAATTGGCTCATACACTGATAGCTGTAAATATAAATAAAATCTGTAATTGTTAATCAAGATCAAGCCTTTTTCTTTTTAATATACGTTGCTAATTGTGGCTTTCAAAAGTTAGACAAATTCTAATTTTTCTTATAGAATGACGGAACTAGGTTGAACAGTGATCAACGAGGACAACGAGGTTAAAGTGTTACACAAAATTTCCTCATTCATAAAAATCAGAATTTATCAATTTATCCAAAAATAAAACTTGTCCTTTCATATTTGGGATCGGAATTTTCATAAATAATTTTATTAATTTCTCTCTCTCTCTCTCTCTCTCTCTCTCTCTCTCTCTCTCTCTCTCTGTTTACGCAAATGATACATCAATATTATGTCCTATAAGCACAATTTTATATATTATCTTACACCCCTTAGTTTATATAATGTTGTCATTTTAAATAATATAAAATATGGGAACTTACAAGTTAGTACAGTAAAAAAAAAAATAAAAAAAATAAAAATCAGGGGATCTCTATAGATTAATTATAATTAATGCAGATAAAAAAAAGCAATGGATCAATTAAACACATTAAATTAATAAAATATATTATATTAATTTTCTTGATGCTGAGTATATATACTCAAACTCAAAAAACAAAATAATATCAAGATAAGTGAATCCCGGCAGAGGCAAAGTTTATCAGTATAAAGCTTTGTCCACCGGAAATACACAGTGCATTCGGGAGGTGGAAGGGATATCTCAGGGTATTCCTCTACCGACTTCCTGACCGAGGTTTCCATGGTTTCCTCGGTATGTAAAGGCGAATGCCGGGAAGAATTTGCAGGCCATGGCCGACCCGCCATGGATGAACCCGCGAATCTTATGATAGGGTTTCGGAAGTTTCGGGAGTGTAAATTTAGTATAAATGCAATGTAAATATATGTAAATAACTAGGATAAGTTGTAGGAGTTGTACCTATCGCCTAGAGGTTTGATAGAAAGAAAAAAAAAAAAAGTGAATCAAATATATGCAATTGAACTAACAAAAAATCATATCCAATTAATTACAACATTTTAACATGCACTTCATTATGCAGGTAATTTGAATTTTACAATAATAATTTAATGCTTCATATATATATACACGCACAACATAGCACAAAGATAATGACATGGTGTACAGGTAACTATATTGATGTATTTTATTCTTGCATGTACAGAACAGACTGAGTGTAAGACGGATAGCTCAATTAAACGACAACAGTAACAGCTCTTTTATCATGATTTCAATCGAACATTATATATATACGTAATTCTGTACGGCATAAAATTAACCACTGTTTGATCATCATATAAAATCATTGCTGCCTTGGGCTTACGTTACTTTTATATGAAGAAAGTATTAAATTAAATTAACTCTGTACGTATAGTCAACGTTTGATGATAGTTATCAAAAATTATAATAAATTAATTGAATATACTCAAGAAATTTAAAAAAAAAAAAAAGTTTAATGAATCATGAAATTTCTTTATGTTGTTGTTTTTAATAATATGATGAATAAGCTTGATTGTTGTTACAAAACAATTCCTGTTATAATATGATATATAAAACACTGCCGTATACATAAAAATGTTAAACTTATCACCCAACCCATATCGACCTGCAGTACATATTAAATTACTTGCATATTATATAATTGCTTTGTTATTTTAGTATACTTGCTCAATACTTTATGTCAGAATATTATTTTAATATATATAGGGTTTATGCATTCATGTTAAAGTCAACGCTATGTTGGATTACTCAATAACATAGGCAGCATAGGGAAAAAACTCATTTTGCCAGTTTAAAAACACTACATATTTTTGAGAGCATTGATGTTGTTAATAGGTTAAATTAGTATCTCAAGTATGTGAGAAAAATATAATAATAACAAAAATATTAAGCAATTTCTCTAAAAAAATATCCAAAAACCAAGTTTGTCCTATGCTGAGCCACTGTTGTTCACTACTCCAGTATGGTCTCCAAGTGCATTAAATATGATGTCATGCGGATACACCCTATATAACAATGATCTAAAACTGCTTTTGAATTATAAATATATACGTTGGACGTATTGGTTCTTATTAGTTTTATATTTTTAAGTACATTTTATTATAATTAAATTGTTTGTAAAATTATTATCTGCATTGAAGGTAAAAATTTATAATATTATACCATAATACCATATATAAGAAAAATTGCCTGAAATGCATAGCAAAATTTAAGTTGTTACATTGCAGTTTCAATTAAGTTAAGTCATATAAGTCATATTATGTTTCATATATTGTTTGTATAATATACAGTTTATTAGCAGAGTAAAAATGAAGTATATATAAAAAAAATGTTAAAACATAAATGCGCATGAATATATTATATAAAATAAAGCGAAAACAATGACAAAAAAAAAATGTATAGAATTTTTGGCTATATACTGTCTGCGAATTGATTTTAATTATTAAATTTACTTCATTTCCTTATTTCGTGAACACATAAATGTCTCAGAAAAAGATTTTCTTTCAATTGATCAAATCCGAAAATAAACGTCAGCTCAATTGTATTAAAATATAGGACGCGGCTCTTCTTATTCTTTTCTTTCTTCTTCTTCTTCTTCTTCTTTTTTTTTTTTTCTTTCTTTCTTTTTTTTATATATAGATATTTTTTTTATCATAAACCTTTTTATTATAGGAAGTGGGAAAAAAAATCCTCACTGCAGTAATTATATATTTTCTTTAGTTATAAATAATCGACTTGTTTCATTCTCGTTCTGCTCAAAATTAATTTACCACAAGTATAAATAAGAAAATAGCTTATAACAAATATTTAACTGAATTTACTTGTAATCATTTCCGAAATAAATATAGTACAAATAATAGTGCGTTCAAAAATAGTACTTTAAATATAATTATTATTCTTATATAATTTTTTTCAATGAGTTTTATAGAGTATACAATCGATCTTATATACAGAAAAAGAATGGAGTTTATATTTATTACAGGATAAAAAAATCTTAAAATTTTCAATTTATACATGTAAAAAGTGTCAATATGTCTAAAAATAGTTTTTAATAGCATTATAGCCCTCATTTAAATATAGTTTCGGTCTTGGTGCAATATTTTCTAAAATTTTAATAAAACGCTAAACATAATGCCCCGCAATGCTATGAGAGCAATGCTATGGGATCGCTTTTCCCGCACGCTCCATATATAACTTCTATTAGAAAAAGATAATTGCTATATATATATATATATATATATATATATATATATATATATATATATATATATATATAGGCTCAAAGTTATGAGTTTTTGAAGAAAGACGGCTGTTCAATTTAATTTCTATTTATTTACTGTGATTGATTACAGCAGCAACGGCTTTTCTCATTCTCTATCCGAAATTAATTTTATCTAAAAAATATAAGTCAAACAATGAAATAATTATAGCTAACAAAAAATCAGTCCATATTCAAAGGCTTTATTGTTATTATTATTATTACAAAATATAACTTAAGTGAATAAAATAAAAAGTCACATTGACTCCAAATATAAAGCGTTATACATTCTGCAAGTGTGCAAAAACATGAAATATAATAATTACTATAACTACATCGGCATATAAAAAGAAACCCAAATATATACGTATTGTTATATGATGAGTGATGACATATATAAAGAGATAGGGATTGTAGACACAAATAATTAGAAAACACCGCCGTACTGGCGCGTGGCTTCATGTTATGATACGTATCATATCAACGCTATATCAAATGTAATTATTTTCCAAAATTTTCACTCAGCGCGCAAACGTATAAAATACCTATATGAATTTTACACTTTATAAAAAAAAAAAAAATCATAATAATACTAAAAAAAAAAAAAAAAAAAAAAAAAAATCAGATATACACATATTTTACCCTTTTTCCTTTTCCTGTGCGATTCTCTCTCCCAAACATAATCTCAAATTTATTGAGGGTTAGATAAGAAAACAGTTATATACGTTTGTCGCTACATACAAAAATGTATATTATAAAAAGTGGTATAATAAAGAGAGAGAGAGAGAAAAAGTATTATTTTCTCTTCTTTTTCTACTTTTTATATTTCATATCTGTACTAAAAGTTAGCTAACAAAACATTTCTTATATTGTAATAAAAATATATAATAAACGTAATGTGTGTGTGAGTGTATACGTATTGTGTGTGTATCTGTAATATGTGTATATATATATATATATATATATATATATATATATATATATATATATATATATATATATATATATATATAATATAGGTATATAATAAAGTGAAATCCCGTTTGCTGATTTCTCGACACTTATGAAGATACGATCTCTAAAAGTCACGCGTCCACCTGCTCAAATATGCAACCAACAACCAAAGACGAAGATGGTCGGTGCACATTCATGGTCCCTCGAGATCTTTGTGCATATAAAGTTTTAAATACTTATATACATATATATTGTAAACCCTGATTGTCTCTCCCTCTGAGACTGATGACAAGCAACTCCAAACATGGATCTTACCAAATCAGGTATATTAAAAATATAGAAAAATGTCAGCTTTATATTAATTTACACTTATAGAATATTATTTTATATAATATTATATACAATAAAATTATAATAATTTGAATAATATTATTTGTATTATAATATGTATTTATGAGTTTCATACGGTTTATGGTGCAAACATCTTGTCATTTTCATAATTTAAACACATTTAATAATAATTTTTATTTATATTTTCTTACAACTTTCTGACATTTAATGTTATGTAAAATAAGCATGTAAAAAATTATGTACTTTATGTTAAGGGACCGTGTATGTTGAAACAGTCTCCGTAAGATTAGCATGCAAAAGAGACTTTTAGTATTTACGTTCTCTCCCTCTGAATATGATGTAATTATGACTGAAATTTATTATGCTGTAATCAGCATAAAATTTCGCTTTGAGGCCTGTTGATAAAATTTTTATATTATCAATAGATTTTTTTATAATTAATTTCAAACTTTGATAATTTTTTAGTAAAGTTGCATATTTATTTTAGTGGTAACATTTACTGTCGTCAATAAGTCTGCGTACTGTATATAATACAATAGAACTGCTGCACCTTTGTAAGTCAAAAAGTGCAGTAAAAAGTAAGTGAACAAAGAGCAGTTTTTCAATAGAAGAGATTACCTGCTACCTGACAACACGGGACCCAATTATTTTATGCGTCAATGATTTTGATAACTTGCGAAGTAACAGTCACAGTGAATCAAATTTATTTTAAATGTTAGTTTTATTAAAAATCATGCATATTTCTTTTTTGATCGAAGTTATAGCTTCATATTAAAGTAATATATTCAAATAAAAAATATTACATACTACTCATTATTTTAAAATCACGGTAGTTAAAAATATCACTAGAACTTCGATCAAAAAAGAAATATGTATGATTTTTAATAAAACTAACATCTAAAATAAATTTGATTTACTGTGAAAATTACTTCTCGGGTTATCAAAATCATTGACGCGTAGTTAATTGGGTCGTGTTGTCAGGTAGCATTAATCCCTTTTATCTCTCTTTTTTCACTTACTTTTTATTGCAACTTTACTATACCTATACCTGATATACCTGAAAATAAATCAAAGTACCAACTTATGAAAATTCTTACTACAGCTATTAATTTTCATTTGCTTAATTGAAAAATTAATATCTTTTTTCCTGCATATCTTTAAAAAAAATTGTTAACGCCGCTCAAAGCAGAATTTTATTTACAATTTAATGCTCTAATTTCAAGTTTCTAGATACAAAATTGACAATTTGACGGCGTAAATACGATTTCCCGTGCTTTGTTTATGGGGATTACCAACATACACGGCCCCTTAAGTGAAATTAAAATATGTCTTTGTTCATGAGAAAAGAAGCAACTTAAGTTACATTCTACTCATGCATAATATTCATTTATAATTTTCTATGTAAATAGTTTCAATGTTTTAGTTAAAATATTATTAGACTATATGCGATGCGACATGTCATAGAAATAGAATGATAAAAGTGATATGTAAATGAGCATACGTGATATGTGAAGTGTTATAAAGTCGTATAGATTTCTCTACCAATAATAAATATAACTAATCAAGCACGTCCAATCCAACGAGTAGTTATAAATTGGTTGCAATAACAATTTATTATTGAGATAGGTCAAGATGAGGAAGAGGGGAAGGTTACTCACGTTATTATTGAATTGCACGGTGTGTCACGTGGTATAACTTCACGTTCACTGTTGATTTCAAAAAACACAGCAACAACACGTCACTTAATTCACGATGATATAATTAAGAATATTGTCTGTCACTTTGGAGAACGCAAGGCAAGGCACAAGCAAGCAAGCTGCACCAGAGAACGGTCCAGCAAACACTGATCTGACTTTTGCTGCCTGGAGGAGGCTGCTTTGCTTGCTTTGGTCCTCCTTCTCCCGCGCGCGCGGCACTCTTATACTTGCTTATACACATCGCGACACTCAGACAATCTGATGCTAAATTCCATAAAACGTCACAAATCTCTATTGTTAGTATTTATGTAAAACTTATATTGCCATAAATGTATTGTTTTCCTTTTTATAAATATAAATTGCAAGTATCAGTTGTGCTATATATGGACAAATTGGAACGAGAACAATCTTCAAACTTTGAAGTTCAAAGTATTATTTCCTTATTAATTAAAAAAAAAAAAAAAAAAAAAAAAAAAAAAAAAGATTTCTATTAAGACAGTGTTTTATTTTTTATGTATAGTTTTACAGAGGATAAATGAGAATTAAATAGCAATGATTTGACCGTACGTAGTAATATCTGCACTTACTTACAGACAATAAATTCATTACACTTATTTTAGGCCATTAATTTGTATATGCATTCGTATATGCATATCTTAAAAAATAAACAATTACCACCAATCTAATAGAGCTACTAGATCATTTAATTCAGTAAGTTTTTTTTCCCCCAATAAAATAAAAAATTTAGTAGTTTGTTTACAATTTTTTAAAAAGCTTGTGTTTTAGGTCACTTCTTGGTGTCAAAACAATCCTCTCTCTCTCTCTCTCCCTCTCTCCACATGAATATCTCTATTCGCACGCTTTTGACAACTCGATTGCAATATTGCTCGGTGTTAATAACAACCAGTTTTTTTTTTTTTTTTTAATATAACTGAATATTTTTATTCAAAAAAGGTTGAACTAAACGTTATAAAATATCTAGAAAAGGTTAAAAAAAATTACACAAAAATACGAAATATTTTTTCTTTATATAAAATTTGAACCGTCATGATTAAAATATAGGACAAGCTGATAAATTATTTTATATTACATATTTAAAATTATAACATTCACTTGTTGACCGGTTTTTATATTTTTTTAAATTAAGAGTGTTGAGTTATGATATTGTTGGATAATTAAATGATTAATTACTCTAATTTATAGCACACGGAATATTTCATCATACTATATAAATGTCAAAAAATTAACTTTTTTCTTTTGACAATGATATAAACTTGATCTATTTTTTTTTTTTTTTTTTAAGTAGACCTAAAAGTTTAATATTATAACCGTGATTAAATCTTAGACCTAATATTTGACCCTATACCCCCCCCCCCCCACATCAAAAAGTTAAATAATAATACTAATACCTTTTGTAACATGCATGTTGTCAATGATTTCAAATCTTATTCACTAATGCAAATGATTTCTCTTTATTTATCTTTTCAAGAATTGAAAGCTTCTGTATTTTTTTTCTTTATCAGAAAAACTTATTATAATTATACCATAAATAAAAGGTAAAAGAGGACCTAATTTTAAATAAGATAGATGAGAATATGCTTCTTTGCCATAAGTAAACATGATACTTTTGATCATTTTTGTTTTAGAATGAGGTAATAAATCCATTAAGATATTGCTCTCTCTCTCTCTCTCTCTCTCTCTCTCTCTCTCTCTCTCTCTCTCTCGCTCTCTCTTGATAGTAGCTCAATGTCTTCCCTCTTTCTCTTATTGCTCGCGTTTCAATAATAAATTATGTTAGTGCCATAGTAAGCAAGTTTGGTTAGTGTTATCCTTGCTGACAGGGTAAAGTGAGTGCCTCTTTGGAAGAGAATTATATTCCTTTTCCTTTATAACGTCTTGCACAAGTAAATATAGATATACATAAGAAAATTTCTTGTATCGTATCTGGCCAGACCAAACTTTTGCTATATAGCAATCGATATAGAAAGTCTAATGGAGCGAACAACACTGAAATATCTTACAAAAGGTATCGGTATACAGGTCTTTCTTGAGGTCCCTTGAGATGCATTTTTATGTCGTCTTATCGGCACGAGTCAGCGATCGTGCAACTTAATTTTAATAATTAAATTTAAGAATTTTAAAGAAGAAAAAAGATATGAAATTTGATAAGAAAATTTCATTTTTTCTTAAATTAGAATGAAAATGTGAAGAATTAAAAAAAAAATGCGGGGTTTGCTAGTAGTTTTTAGTATAAACGATATAATTTCATTTTAAGAAAAAGTTTCTTCTATAATTTTTTAAACTATTTTTATTTTTTGTGACTGTAGAATAAAAAATTCATGAAAATCTTTTTATACTTCTCTTATGAATGCTTAAATAATTTTTGTAAAAAAGTTGGAAGAAGTAAAGTCAAATCAGTCGGAGCCAATTTTATAGTGTTGTTGTTGTATATCAAATGGAGAGTTTGTGGATATTTTGACATAAGCAGGTGACATCAGCACGTGCGGCATTAGGAAGTATAAAGCACATCAGTAAATGAAGATGGCAAAGTGTACTATCTGTATCATATCTATCTGTGACTTAAGCAGCCGTGCGGATATATCTCATCTCATAATACACTCGCACTTTCATCTCAAGGGGGAAAGTATAACAAGACGAAAATATTTTGGCAGATCTATAAGAAAATCATATAAAATTTATGTCATTATACTTGCTATCTAGATTTATTATTATTCATAAATAACAATTTTACTTAAATATTTTTTCATTTGATTTATTAAGCATGGGTTGATAGCAGTTCAACTCGCCAGTAGCTTTCATTACTATATTTTACTAATGCAAGAAATATATATATAATTAATATAAATTATACACATGAAAATCTAAAATTAAAATCTTTTATATAGGTGTCATAGTCATATATATATATATATATATATATATATATATATATATATATATATATATATATATATATATATATATATATATATATATATGTATATATATATATATCTAATCATAAAAATACATTTCCGCTACCCTATCTCCCCCATTCCTCCCTCTCTCTCTCTCTAAACGTTATAGTGCCCAACCTTATACATTAAACAGTGCACGGTTTCACGTGTCTAATGGGAAAAGCGTGTCTTAAAAGCGACCTGTGTGGAAGATTCATTAAGAAACAGATGATCACAAAGAATGACAAGAAGATTTGAGCCAGAGTGAGAGTCAAGGTATATCACCCCTTCCTCTTCCTCATTCACATCTTACAAAAGTCAGAAAGAAAAGAAAGACGAGGCGTTTGAGATAAAAACGTGACACTATATTATGACTGTCAGTCTATAAAACCGCAATATAAATTATTCTCAACTCAAAATACGTGTAAAGTATGCACAGTAAATCGCTATATATAAGATTAAAATAAAAGTTTTATTAAATGGGTGGGCCTAATTACGTACATGGAATACATTTTATCGTTTTAAAGTATATATAAATATAAAATAAGGTACTTAATCATTTCTTTCTTTTATTGTACCGTGTATTGTACTAATGTTTAAATTTTGAAATAAGTGTCATTTGTAAATTTGTTTCTCTCCAAAATAATTACGCTGGGTTATATATATATTTTATATATTATATATGAAATACTTACATTTTCTTTGATGATGTGATGCTTTGAAATTTAATCGAGGCTAATACATATTATTATTATTTATTATTATATAATATATAAGCATATAATATTATTACGATAAATACTCTAATATACAGTACAGTAAGAAAAAGAAGAAACTTTTCCATGTTACGCATATTATATTAATGATAAATTATGATAATTATAATTGTCTTCAATAATCATGTGCGTGTATTCACGTTTTATAACAAAGAATAAAATTAAATGTGTTCTAAAAATAATTTCCAAGACGCCGAAAATATCGTCTCAAACGTTCTGTTCCCAACGTACACATATATAATAGGGCTAATTGAGTGAAAATGAGGATTTGACTATAAACGTTGTATACAGTTAGATTTTTTTTTTTTTTTTTTTAACTCGCTGACATAAAGGAAAAAATTCAACAGGGAAAAAAAAAGTTGAAACTTACCCTGGAATGAAGTCATGATGTCCTGTGATGGCCGTGGCATGGATGTGCGACCCCACCAAATCTGTTGTTGATTGTTGTGAGATCTGAACGTTCATATAGTTTCAGTGTTACAATTTTGATCTCCATGTCGGAATATGTTGAAAATCCACATTGAAATAATAAATGATAATAATATCTAAGAATTCATATTATTCACACTTGATATGTAACATAATAGGAACTAACACTCATAAAATTGATTAATTTTATTTAAATCTAATTTTTAACATTGTCGTTATATGAATTAACTCTCAGAGAAATAATGGACCTATATAATGATTTTTTTTTTTTTTTTTTTACCACTATAAGTTTGCTTATATGTATATCAAAATCGTATGATTGTGTTTCTTCTTTAAAATACACACTGCGGCCACGCGGGGCATGTATAATCTGTTTAATCTCTATTTGAAAGCATTAAAATTTAACATCGATCTATCGATCATTTCTCACATCGAAAATATTGCTTCGAACTAGAGTTGATGCACACACTTACTAGTTACTACAAATCACACTCTAATTCAAATTACAATTTTTTATACTTTATTATAATCGAATTATAATAATAGTGCAGGCGATCCGCATCATGGATTCATGATATAGAGTCCACGCAGTTCACAACAAATTTATGCTGAAACAGAAAGAGATTTATTATTATTATTAAATTGTAAAAAGGACGTAAAATTATTTGCAAGCAAAATTTAAATTGCCTGTGAAAAATTATAATAATTCTTTATAATATTCATCGATATGTAATTACTAACATAATAAACATTGACATTATATTAACATGACGGTGAATTTATCAAAAACTGCATGTCGATTGTCGATACAACTGAAATGATGCTTTATAGAAGAGAAACGAAAAGTAATTAAAACTAATAATAAAAAAAAAAAAAAAAAAAATGGAAAATCATGATGCAGAAATTGAAGTTTTATAATTAATAATGATGCAAGTGACACCTGAGAATGTTATGTAAAATGTACAGTGTGACAAAAAAAATCTTCTGAAGCACAATTTTTCTGGTTATGCAGAAATTTGAATGCGATGCGATTTTAGATATTCTTTCTGCATGATTTTTTTAGGTATAAAATTAAAAAAAAAAAAAAAAAGTTTAATTTATTATTATTTAAATCAATTTTATCAGAAATTTAAAAACAATTGTCCTTTTTTAAATTTAATTTTGTAAGAAAAAATTTTGCACGTCCTATCCTATTAACTTATGTTAGAACTATTAGCTGGCAATTTTTATCGCACTCATAGAATGTTATTTTATTTCTTAATATCTGTGCTTAATATTTATATTTACTAATATTTAGATTGCTAGTTTTGTTTGATATTGATTCCTCCCCCCCCCCCCCCCAAATAATTATTGTGATTTTTAATTTTGCTGATGCGTGATGCAACAACTCAATAGTGACGATAGTGACTTGATACTTTTCATAATACAGTCTCTCTCTCTCTCATGCTTCATGTGAATGTATTAAAGCACTGATAAAGGTTAATAATTGACAATCTAATACATCATTACTATAGAAAAAAAAAAGTAGAAATAACAGTAGTGCATAATATAGATCTGTTGTGTGTGTGTCTATATTTTTCTCTCTTGTCTCGTATAATATACTTGTGTTTTATATATTATATACCTGCTAATCTAGATAAGAACAAAACATGCATTTAGAACAATGGTTCTCAGATACTTCATTATATTATAAAAGCTTATAATGTATCTTGCAATTTAAAACAACGACTTTATAAACTTAATTTATATACGTGACCGTAAAACTGTGAGTGTGTCAAAGTCGTCTTTTATATATTTTGCCGTTACAACATATAACTAAACTCTATTATACAGAAGCATAATAAAATTATTATTCATGATCAAAAGTTTCACCAATAATAATATTATATAAAAACATAATAAAATATTATGAATATATTAATTTTTTTTTATATAATAAAAAAAAATATTAATATTTATGTGATTTTAACACTTGTAAATAAATTTGTTAGACAGCTGTCGTGTTAATTGAAATTAATTTATATTTTTCTGAATAATATGACATTTTTCAAGGTAAGAGAATGTCGTATCTTTATAACATTAAAAAAGTCAAAGAATTACAAGAATTAAAGGAAGAAGAAAAAAGTCAGAACAGCGCAAAGATAGATACTTTATATATATTATGCGTGGCCGTCAGTTGCAAAGACAGACTATCGAATTTTTCAGTAAAAATCATATTTTATGTTTTACAGATATAAAATAAACATTGAACACAGCACAGCACAAAAGCTGATATCTCATATAGCCTAAGAAATACCTTAATATAGCCTAATTTTTCAATGAAGGCTATCAGTTTAAAAATTCTTTACAAATTTCTATGGCTTAAAACACGTAAAAGTATGTCTAGTATTTCTCATTTAAAATTTCTTTGGAATCGGTGGAGTAGTTTTCTCCAAAGTCTCAAAAAACGTGTGTTTACCCATAAGCATAATGTTAAATTATATAGGGGACCCTGGTTTCCCCAGCGTTTCCCCGTGCGCTAAATCGCTGACGCACTGACGGGCTCATTATGGACCTGTATGCTTTAGTTTTAATTTCTCAAAATGTTTCTTTATCTTCTAAATTTTTGAATTGGATGAAAGAAACGTAGAGAAATATGGCATGCTTCTTTTTATTTATTTACTAATATTTCCTATGTACCTTGAAAAGTACATAAATAAAATTGACAGCAAAAGTAATGGAGGCTCTATATGTAATAAATAAAATGACTCCAAGATTGTCATATTAAATTCCTAGTAAAACTTTCTCATCTCTGCTTTTATATTTAGGTGTAAAAATATATTCAGATGAGGTGCGATAAATAAAAATAATATTTATTAAGATTTGAATAAGATGGGCTACATTATTACCGTTTTTTTCTTTATTTTTTTTTTCTTTTAATATTATGTATTAAAAGTAACAGCATGTAAAATCACGATTTACAGGGGAAAAAATTAAAATAAAAATTCCCATAAACCCCCTGATGGGAACGAGCAACTATGTGACTTATTGCTGCAACTTATTTTACTCTCATGGTGTAGGAACGATTTTTTATCCGTCTTGTTGTATAACTTGAAAATATAGAGGGAAAAAATACGCATTATTAAAACTTGCATTGAATTTATAAAAGTGTTATTCATGTAGTGAAATGTATAATACAGAGTACAGCACAGCAACAACAAAACAAAACAAAAAAACTATAAATATGATAGCGATTCATTCCTCACAGTTCATTTGTTATATTATACACTTTGGCGTTGATGTTCATGTTACGACAACAACTACAACAAAAACTGCATATTAACTTCATTTATTATTAATATATTATTTAAAAAAAATGTTTATCAAATACCAAGATGTCTTTGCCTATCGTATTATAATTTTAAATATTCTAAAGGAGTGATTGCATCATAAAAATATTACATTATGGTATTGTGCGGAACTTGAGTATTTAAATATAATATAATATAGAACAAATAGCATATAGGATATAGATAGGACAAACGTCATTTTTTCCGTAAGAAAAATTAGCCTGTATCTAAAATTTAGTTATTTTACCCTTTGTAATAATTCCAACTTTAAAATATAAAAGTAAAACAATAATAATACACAATTAATGAATAATTTTAATTTTTGTTATTTTTTTTTCCTATATAATACTACATTTTATATAGTCAATACTATATATAGTTCCTGCTCACATATGGCATCGAAGCTGAAAGTGCAATTAACCACGACCCAATATCATATATTATAGCACATGTAAGATAATGATTACAATTTAAAGTAGGCATATTTATTCTATGTTACATATAATAACCTACAACAATCTGATAATTTTATTAGACTATAAATTTATATTGTATATAAATATATATAATATATATATATATTATATATATATATATATATATATAATATATATATATAATACACACACACAAACACAATAGGTCTCCGTACGCACATATGGCAGATATAGGATATATATATATATATATATTATAATGATCGATCGAAGGAGGAGAATAAAATAAAAGTAATAAACTTACACTAAAGATATTACGATTACTAAAATTAAGATGTTGCCGCACTAATACTATAGACTACTGCACAAGCTTGCTTGCTGCGCTCTATTAGATAGTCAACTGCGTAACTCAATATACTATTACTATACATAACTATATACATTTACCTAAGATATTTGTATTAAATATAAATTCCTAACATTTACCTAGATTGCTAGATTCAAATTATCACTGCTGGATAAACATGTGGTGAATCGATTTAAATAAGGCGTGCTCCGCGTGCTACACTTTCCTGTGTGCATTGAATTTGTGAATACTATATTATTATAAGCTAATTGTATAATTAGGGACCGGATTTTCTGTTGCAAATGTCTGCTTGCGCCTGCAAGTTTGGTTGCTCCTCGACTCCTCGTACTGCACAAGAATTTACTAAATATTTATAAATTTTGGTTCATTCCAGGTTGATAGGAAATATTTTACAAATTGATAATAAGTTGTGCAGCAGGAAAAGTAACTGCTATTTTTGCAGGCGCAAGCAGACATTTGCAACTGAAAATCCGGTCCCTCCCTATATAGGTATAATAAGATGTTACCTTACCTGTGATGGCTTTTGACCTGTCCTGTGATGATATTAATATCCATATAAAAAAAGTCTTATTGTTATTTGTTGTGGTTCCGTGGTTAAAGGTTGCAATTTGCAGTAGAGGTTGGTTGGTATGCTGTTTTGGTTCAATTGGTTTTGGTTGCATGGTGTACCACACAGTAATTACTGTGGGTGTACCAAAAGTACCGCCAAGACAAGAAAACAAAAACTAGCTGTTAAACTTTTTCGCGGTTTTTTTATGCCAACATAATTTAATGAATAATAAATCATAATTTAGATCATACTAATTAATTCAAAATATTTTCTTTTTATATGTGGAAGTAAAACTATAAGGTGAAATGAAGAGCTTCATCATTAAAATAAATAAAAACTGATTAACATGTTAAGTTGGTATCAGTACAAATTTCACAGCTGATTATGGCGGGCGTGTAAAATATTTTAAAATAATTTATTATTTATTAATTTATGGATAAAAAAGGAAATGGTCAGCCTCAAGAAGATAGCCCAGAAGATGAGCTAGTGCCTGAGGATGTACCAAAAGACTTTGAGCCTGGTGCATGTGCTGAAAGCATGCTGGTGGCGACCGGTTCCATCGAGGAGATGGTTGAGCAGGAGATGGACTCAAGCTTCGACGAGCGCCAAATGAGGGAAAGCACTGCTAGTACTATTAGCGAGATTCAAGAAGAACTTCATGACTGTCAGCTTTCAGAGGATGAAGATTCTGGTTCTGTTCATCATGAAGATATACCTTCCCCTTCACCTAAAAATGAGGTTTGTATTCGTGCTATACATAGTCCATCGTGGCCATAAAGCACTCGACAGTGTTTGCATGTGAGATGTGAGTACTGAGTATGCATGTATTTCAAAAAAAGCAACAGCAGTTGCTACGTAGAAATCATACTGAACTAACATACATTAATATGCTGTGTGACCTATCCCGAGAATTAGCTACTTGCGTGGCTTGTAATCAAAATAAACACATCAAATAATATCGACAATCAACCATGCAGTTTGGCATATGTCATACAATACATACATACTGTAATCGTATGTGATTCATCATATCAATTTTGATCATGATAAATAATAATTTCTGGATTATATATTGTGTTGCAGGAAATTGTATCTCAAGTAAGTGAAGAAGATGAAGAAGCCAAGAAGCAGGAGGTAGCATCCAGTTCTACACCCACAGAGGAAGAATGTTGGAGTAACATGGAGTGGAAATCACAACGCAAGCACGTCTTCATTCTCAGCAGTGCTGGCAAGCCTGTCTACTCACGGTGAGAGGCATAACAAAACAAAAACTACCTAGTTTCATTTCTAGCAGTTGCATGTGACAATATACTTGCAAAGCTAGGAACTCAAATTTTAAGTTTATGTGTGGTATTGGATCAGGGGGGGGGGGGGGTCACTAGCAGCTGTGACGTCACGCGTTTTCTGTCACAAAATTTCGAAACTGCACGAATATATGACACGTATTGAGAGACCCCCAAACAATATAATGAGCCAATACCATACAAGTGAATGTTCTGTTATTGAATCAAAATTTATGAACAGTACTCTTCTTTATATTAGGCATGAATGTAACTTTCGTACAATGTTTATTATTTAATACTTTTGTTTGGATGAAATAGAGAACACAGTAGATGGTACAGTAGTTCATCTCCTATACTGAGGATGTCAGATCAATGCGCGCCATAATTCTGACTGGGTGAAGCGGGCTGAACTACACGCGTAATGTTACTTCAGTTACTTTTAGTTCAGCCCGCTTCACCCAGTCGGAATTATGGCACGTTTTTTGATCTGACATTCCCAGTATAGGAGATGAACTACTGTACCATCTACTGTGAATAGAGAAGAAACTACCTTCCTTAACATTTTAAATATATTTGTCTCAGGTATGTGTAGATATCACTGTACTTATACACATATAAAGGTATAGATGCAGTAAATCTTAAATACAAATTACAGTACTTGATAATCATGATTAGTAATAGAATATGAAAATGTACTGTCTGCTATACTGTACTTATTGCCAAGGAAAAGTTTTGTTAGCACGCAAATTTAAATTAACTGGGTAGTTTTTAGCCACTTCTTTTAGGTATAATAAATTAAAAAGATACAGATGGAGGAACCCAGCAAGGGCTGTAGCATAGTAAATAGAGTCCTATGGTTTGGCAAAAATCTTGATAGTACAGTGGTAACTGATAATAAACATATTGGATAGCTTTAGCTCTAAACTCTAAAAAAACATCAAATATTAATTCAATCCAAATCGCTGAAGAGAAAAATAGTATTTAATTAAATTTAATGATTTACATATTTAATATTTCTGTTTACTATTTTTGACACAACATTTTTACCATAAAACTGGAAATACCGTATACCATAAATACTGGAAAATGGACGGATACCAACAGCCCTTGCTATGCTAAAATAAACATGTCACCCCTTTCACATGCGCCGTTATTAACGGATACTGATGTATGGAGCTGTGCTTATGAAAACAAATGCAGCCATTCACATGCATCCTTTGCTAACCATCAGTACCTGTTGTTTTGACAGATAGTGATGGATAGAAACTGGATGTAGCCAGCTTTGCCCATCAGTATCCATCAGTCTCCATCAGTCTTAAACCCATATGAAAGGGTTCCTTTTTGTTACATCATAAACAAGTTGGAACTTTGTTTACCCGTCAGCAGACGTCAAATTTAATTTAAACGTCATGTGAATGATAATTTATCATAGAAAAGGGATATCCTTTAGATTGGTGAAAAATCTTATCACAGAGATAATAAAAAACACATTTGATAGCATTCAAGATGGGCATCAAGAGAAAGGACATAAATAAATAAATAAATAAATAAATAAATAAATAAATAAATAAATAAATAAATAAATAAATAATAATAATAAAAAAAGGAAAGCACATTTTCTAACAGTAAAAACTTTCTAAGTCTGTAAGGACACTAAGGACTGACAAGGGCACACTTGTTCCTTTTCTCTTCAATTCTTGTGCCAAAAGTTTTATTATTATTATCTCTGTGCAAGTAAGCTTTCTCACCAAACTCTAAGACATCTCTTCACTAGGATAAGGTTTCCTCTACATTTTCCTTTTAATTTATTATACTCAACCATGATTGTTTCTTTTCCTTAATTTATCAAACTCACTAAAAATAAATATACCAGCATAAAGTACAGTAATATTGCAAATGAGAGAAAAATAATAATACAATTCATAACCTGTTTGAAAAATAATGATAAATCATCATAAAAATCAGTGGGATGCAACATGTATGTAGCATTTTATTTGCGTATTATTTTATCCATGAAGTAGATCATAATTTTGATATTATCATTTGTATATAATATACAATAAAAATTACCTTTGATGTCAAGCACTTTACATATCAAAAATGTATATAATTCTTTATTTTGACACATATTGCAAAGAAAAACAAGTTGTTGAAATTGATTACCCACATGACAAGTACTAAAGATGGCAATATTTCACATTAATACAACTTTTTTTTCCTCTCCTTTATAAAAATACTTTTGTTTATAACTTCACAACATGTCTTGCAAATGCATAATGTTTAATTAACATGTTAATAAATTTTGTTTTGTTTTTTTTTACAGGCATGGCAGTGAAGATAAATTAGTAACCATATTTGGTGTGATGCAAGCTCTTGTTTCATTTGTACAAGCAAGTCAAGGAGATATGATAAGGTCTATACACGCAGGCAATAGTCAATTTGTCTTCCTTATGAAAGGACCTATCATATTAGTTTCTGTTTCTAGAAGTGAAGAAAGTATACCTCAATTAGTATTGCAATTAACGTAAGTATATTTAAGTTTAGATCGTGATTATTTTTATGTAATGCTTTTTTTTTTTTTTTTTTTTTTTTTTTTATCACTATAATCATATCTTTTAATCATAAATTAAAAATGTTCATCATTGAGTATACTCTTGATTCTGTGGAATCTCTAAAGACTCAGAAAATGGCCTTCCACTCCACCCCCCTTCCAAAATTTAGGGCTTCACAATCAAACTGCCTATGTTTATAACTTATAAAAATCTGCATGACCCTTTTCTCAAAGTTTACGTATGTAAAAAGAAAATATGTTCCAATAGGTATTCTTTAGGTTCCAAATATTTAATTGGTAATATTTAATTACCTGGGAAATCTTGCATCATAATGTTGGCATTTTTTTTTTTTTTTTTTTATGGAAATTATTGCTTGTTAACTTAAAATACTGTAATTACTGATGTATATGATGTACAAATAATTTTCTTTCTTTTTGTTAAGAAATTTAATTTATTAATTTACTACAGTTGTTTGTAAGAAGTCATGAACTTTTGCCATTTATTATTAATGTGTTTTGTTGAAGAAGGAAAAAAAAAAAAAAAAAACTTTAATTGGCCAAGCTTTTTTTTTTTTTTAACTAATTAAATTAGTGTAATTAAAAAGTATATAATTAAGTTGTCATTCACGTACAAGATAATCCATTTGCTTTTTTTATTATTATTTCTACAGTTATGTATACAACCAGATAGTTAGCGTATTGACCTCATCACAACTTACAAGAATATATGAACAAAGACGTAACTATGACTTAAGACGTTTGCTGGCTGGAGCTGAAAGATTGTTAGACAGCTTATTAGAATTAACAGAACGTGAACCAGCCTTCTTGCTTGGAGCTGTGCGCTGCTTGCCTTTACCTGCTGCTACTCGTGATCTTATTTCTTCTACTATATCATCTACCTGTGCAAAAATCAAGGTAAATACTGTAATAGTAGGTTGACTATGTATAGACATCACTATATATTTTAAATCTATAACATAAAATATTATTATTTTTGTTTTTTTATGATAAAATTAAAGGCTGGATAGGAGAAAATCAGCAATGGTCTTACCATAGTAAAGAGAGTCCCATAGTTTGGTGAAAGTCTTGCTAGCACAGATATAAAAAAAATTAACACATTGGATAGCTTTCAGCATAACTCCAAGGAAAAACAGAGTTTCGTAGTTTTTCCCTGAGTCTGTAAGGACTGGCAAAGGCAAAATACTTTCTGTCTTTCTTGGAGTTTAGTGCAAAAAGCTATTCAACATGGTGTTAGTTGGTTAGTTTATTTATTTATTTATTTAATTTTATTGTTTTTTTTTTTTTTTGTTTTTTTTTAATCTTTGTGTTAGCGAGATTTTTACTAAACTATGGGACTCTTTTTCCCTACAGTAAGGCCCTGGCTGGTTTTCTCCTATCCTTTTCTTTTAAAAATATCATACTTAACCATGATGGTTTATTTTCCTCAATATTCAGAATGAATCTTTGGGTGTATTTGGACGTAAGATTTTGTATTGATTGCCGTACTGTCAATGTTGCAACAATTAAAATAAGGCAATTTACATGTGCAGAATCTAACATAGATTATGAAAGCTACTGTACTTAAATTATTGCACTGATTCATGCCGCTTGTGTAGTACAATAGTGCTAAAAGGAAGCATGTAATATATCCATTTATTCAACTTTCAATTGTTTTCAATAAAAGACAAAAGCTATTACAAATATTTTAAGTGTCATGTAAATGATTTACATATTAGTCATGATCAAAGAAAAGGATAGGAGAAACCAACAAGCGCCTTACCACGATGAGGTCCGCAGCTCGGTGAAAATCTTGATGGCACAGGTTACACACATATTTACAATTTTACTAAGACGTTTCGAGGGCAACAGCCCTCTTCTTCAGTTGCTTAGCTGAAGAAGAGGGCTGTTGCCCTCGAAACGTCTTAGTAAAATTGTAAATATGTGTGTAACCTGTGCCATCAAGATTTTCACCGAGCTGCGGACCTCATCGTGGTAAGGCGCTTGTTGGTTTCTCCTATCCTTTTCTTTGATTATCAATTCAAACCGAAATGGTTTTAACCTTTCCTAACTAATTACATTACATATTAGTCATATTACTACTCTAGCAATTTAACCCTAAAAAATTATATTTTCAGAATTTAGTATTCGCAATCTTGCTAGCCAATAACCAGCTAATTACTCTGGTACGAATGAAAAAATACGTCATTCATCCTGTGGACCTGCATCTTATCTTCAATCTTGTCAACTCCTCGGAGTCTTTTAAGACTGCTGAAAGCTGGACTCCTATTTGTTTACCTAAGTTTGACCCCAGGTAAGGTTGGTTCTTAACCATATAGATATGTGGAAATCATGATGTGTTATTGTATTGTTACAGTGGGTTCCTTCACGGCCATGTATCTTATTTATCTGACGACTGTCAGGCTTGTCTTCTCTTGCTCACTGTTGATCGCGATGTCTTCTTCACTCTTTCTGAAGCTAAACAAAAAATTATGGAGGTATGTACCTATGATTTACACACTAAAATGAGTAGATTTTGATTTGTACCGGTACTATACAGTATACAAACTTTTATTGATAGGTACGAAAGAAAACCCCTTTGGTGGTATTTAAATATACAATTACATAGTTCATTGTTAATTAATAGTTTTCTCACCTTCAGCTAAAAGGAGAAATATATAACCATAATTTTGTTTAATAATTATATGCATAGTAGTTCTACTATGTTCTACTATATCACAAGATTCCCCTTCTTGTTTAGAACTTTTCTCCATAAGAGTGCAGATTAAGTTAATACATGAACACAAAGTTGTCTGCTAGCACTTTGTTAGCATTGTTTATTTTATTTTTAAACATTCTTTTACAAGTCTGATTTGGGTGGTCTGTTTTTTTTTTTTTTTTTTTTTTTTGTCTTATTAGTCTCATTAATTATTCCTCTGCTCGATTACTAGCGTCTGAGACGAGGTAACTGCCTGGAAGCAATCAACGAGGCTGCTGCCAGCCGAGGATTGACTGTAGCTCAAGTTGGTGTACCTGAGTTGCGACATTTTTTGTATAAGTCCAAGTCCACTGCTCAGTTTGCCAGTCCTTCCATGGAGCCTCCGTATCACACTCCAGAAGCTGCAGAGAAGTTGCTAGCTCAGTATCAAGCCTTGCATCATCGTGTACATAATATTGCTAGACCTCTCAAACTTCTCTATTATCAGCTGGAAACTGATGCTATGCTAGGCTGGGTAAGAATACTTTTATCAATATATCTTTAGCAAAATTATTTTTCAATTCAAGTGGGAAAAATGCAGATAGGATTAATAAAAATATAGAAATACCTCCAAGGGTCTTACCACAATAGAAGTTCTATGGAGAGGTTGAGGTCTCACGCAGTCTCACGTGGTACAGAGTTATAGTTATCAAATTGTTCATAACTTAGAATTATAACTATATCTCTGTGACACATGAGACCTCGACCTATCAATAGAACTTCTACACTTGCTGGTATTTCTATCCTTTTCTTTAATATTGATCCCAACCGCAATTTTTTTTTCTTCATTAAATTGATTTGTGTGTTTTTGCCATTTTTTGCAGGTTACTACTAACTTTGAACTGTACGTTACCTTTGAACCTCTTATTACAAAAATGAGTGCTATCAATGCAGTTAATAAGCTTTTAAGGTGGATTAAAAAAGAAGAGGATCGACTTTTTATATTAAATGCTCCTACGTTCTAAAGGATATCACAACATTCCACTTTAATATTCTACACAGAACAGCTTAATTCTTTGCTCGTGCCAATTCAGTACTATATTCTTATTCTTACTTATATATTACCTTATTAAAATTGTACTCTTGTCAAAAATTGCATTCCTCTTGTATTGTTCTTGTTTTGTTTGAAGCAATAAAATTGTTTTTATTAATATTTATATTCTGCTTTGCCATATTTATCTTGTTATTTATCCTTATGTATTTTTATTGTAATTTTCTTGGTTACCATTGTTGCTGACTCAATGATTTAGGTTAATTATGTATGCTCTAGTTTACACAATAGTTCCGGGAAAAAACTGACCAATTGCATTTTAAGTTTTCCCATTCCGAGACATAAACGCTAACGTTATTAGTTTTTCTTTTTCTGGGACCATGAAACCAGCTCTTCATTTGAGAGGATGATTTCATGAAAGCTTATCAAAATACTAAATTTGTAAGTGTTTTTAATGGAGGTGGATAAATGAGGTACTGCAGTGTTTAACTATAATGGGAATTAGACGTCTAAAAGTTTTTTTTTTTTTTTTTTTTTTTTTTAGGGGGCGCACAGGGTGCCATTCAAAATTCAAATAATGGATTCTTATTAATATTTTACCCCAAATAAAAACTTAAGGTGGGAAATCAGCTACTGCGGGATTTGACTAAAAAGTTGTAAAGACAGAAAAATCTGAAATTTTATGCAGTGATACATTAGGATTAGGTATCTTCAAAAATGTAAAAATTTTGGGGGGTCACCATGCTTGATTTTTAATTATGATTTTTTGAAGTTTTAGTCCCATAAGAGCCCATGTTAATTTCAATAATTAATTTCTCTCTTATCTGATGGTCACGGGTTCTGAAAATTTTATCATAGGTAGCTGTTACTATTAACTTTCAAATGGCATCATAAAATTTGGAAGTTTTCTTTTTAGATTTTGAGATACAACCCAGTAAACCACAGTTTTTTCACATGTACATTGCAAGTACTTTTCCGATGCAAGAATGTCAGTACCAGTGACGTCACATGAGCTGGGAGTGACACTCTTACATCGGAAAAGTACTTGCAAACTACTTGTGAAAAACTGTGGTTTACTGGGAAGCCATCTATATACAATCCTGAATACAACTTTACAATGGTTTAAAATATTTTTTCCCCAATCTAATATCGCTATGGTGGTGCATAAGTTGTGAGTGGTTGTCGCGTTGTCACCAATTGAATTTCAAATAACATTAAAAGGTTAGTTGGCCAACTTTTGAATCAGATGAGATAATAGTTCTCTGTATCTATACAACCCTGACAAGCCTGAATATAAAATATGATAAATCCAAATATTGAGTTTGTTCAAATGGTCCAACCACAATGTCCCTCACAAATCTTTTCCAGCTCCGGGCACTTTTTGTTGTCCACGCAACACTAGCGCCATCGCACGTGACACCTCGTGACACCTGAACTACAAAATGTTAAGCTTTCGAAGCTTTGAAGTTCCAGATGTCACTACTATTGGCGCATCGTAGTTTCTATTGGACTACGCGCTAGCATAGGGAGTTGGAAGACATGTGAGGGACATTAGGGACATTGCCACAGTATATTATACAGTAGTCCATCTCCTATATAGCGGGAATGTCAGATCGAATGCGCGCCATAATTCCGACTGGGTGAAGTTGTCAGAACTACACGTAACATTACTTCAAATTACGGCTTCTAGTTCTGCCACCTTCACCCAGTCGGAATTATGGCGCGCATTCGATCTGACATTCCCGCTATAGGAGATGGACTACTGTACCATCTACTGTGGGACACTGTGGGACATTGTGTGGGACATTGCCCAACTTTGAGCAAAATATAATTTAAATTTGCCGCGCTCATGGTCAAGAAGTCTACCATATATGTATGAAATTGTTAAATAAATGATAATATAAATGTAAATTCATTTAAAAAACGCATATAAATTAAATTTGTATATCATTAAATCTTTGACTGACAGATTTGATTTTAAATGTAAAATTTATATATTACATTTTGTGTTGACTCACATAGTTCAGAGTGACTTGTGTTTTGGTTGTTAAACCAAATTTTCTTTATTTAGCCGGTTTTGTCCACAAAAAAAAGGTAAAAATATGACAAATAATTAATATTTTGTTTAAGTTAAAGAAAATCTGAGCTTATTATTAATTTAATCGTGATGCTTTCACATCAGGATATGGGTTCAAGCTAAAGCAAAGTGAAATGAGAAGTTCACTATCACTAACCATGCAATGTCATTCTCTATATTTCAGATGTTCCTCACAAGATCAGAGTATGACCGTGGAGTAAACACATTTTCTCCTGAAGGACGTCTTTTCCAGGTTCGATAATACTGCGTTATTTGTAATTCTGTACGATTCTTATAAGTAGATTTTCTTTGACTTGTTGAAGTGTACATACCGGTATGTACATCATGCATACTGGTACGTACATATAAACTGAAGTTCCAGCGTTCCAGCTCTTTTGTGACATTTAGCTTTAGCAGTACACTCTATCAAGGTTGTATTTTTTATCATGTTAACGCTTTGCCTATTTTTCTCAAAAGAATAACGTTGAAAATTTGATGAGAATATTTGAATGATAATAATTTCAATCGTTGTCGTGTGTACATATTGACTTGGTAAGTCTATTCATGGTGTCATGTTCCCTAAACCAGGTTTTTGTCCAGACGATAGAAAGTCAACTCCTGTTTTAATTCTCACTATTAAACTTGTTAAAATAAACATACCATGTACATATATAATAATAATTAATGTATGGTGCACTGGTGTAATGTATTGGCCCACTGTCAAATAAAGTTTTTTTTTTTTTTTTTTTTTTTTTGAGAATGTCATAAGATATAACATATTCTAAATGGTAGTTTCGCACTCTCGTTTGGGGCTCCGTCTCGGGTAGTTCCATCAGCATTGGAAATAACTTTTCACGATCACTTATTAGGATGCGCTGACCTCTGTCATAAAGTTCCGAACCCTTGCGATCAGATGGTGAGCATTGAGAGAACCCCAAAAGTAAGAAGTATTGACCCAACTGTGAGGGTGGGCAAATACCATATCTCAGTAATTAACCACAATTCATGCTCTGCTGGCAGTGCTGGCATATGCAAAATCACTTATGTGGATTGTTAACATGTGAACATGCAGATCACATCGTATATGATATTGTAGGCATACAACATGAAATACTATTGAGTATGTACAGCTCTGGACAAAAGCTCCCAAACGGGGCAGCGGCAGCCGTTGCTTTTTTCATAATGATAGCATAGTGTGGTTGCCTTTACAAATCATTCAGAAACTTTTGTCCAGATAGGTGTACTTAATATACAGCACTATTTGAGTACTAACAAGTTTAAAGTGCCATTCAAGTGCAAACAGATTACCTTAAAGTAAGCCTGTGGATTGTTAACATGTGAACATGCAGATCACATCGTATATGATATTGTAGGCATACACAACATAAAATACTATTGCGTATGTACAGCTCTGGACAAAAGCTCCCAAACGGGGCAGCGGCAGCCGATGCTTTTTTCATAATGATAGCATAGTGTGGTTGCCTTTACAAATCATTCAGAAACTTTTGTCCAGATAGGTGTACTTAATATACAGCACTATTTGAGTACTAACAAGTTTAAAGTGCCATTCAAGTACAAACAGATTACCTTAAAGTAAGCCTGTGGTGGAAACAATACATAACAATAAAAAATACTAGCATAAAATATGTATAATATTGTTCTTATATTAAGTATGATATATTACATAATTGAACTTAGCTCATTTTGTTTAAATATTGCTTTCAGGTTGAATATGCCATTGAAGCCATCAAGCTTGGCTCTACAGCTATTGGTATCTCCACATCAGAGGGTGTAGTATTAGCTGTTGAAAAACGTATCACATCTCCATTGATGGAACCCTCCACAATCAAGAAGATCGTTGAGGTGGATAAGCATGTGGGCTGTGCTGTGAGTGGACTCATGGCGGACTCTCGTACCCTTGTAGACAGAGCTCGTGTTGAGTGCCAGCATCACTGGTTTGTTTACAATGAGAAGATGACTGTTGAGTCTGTTGCACAAGCTGTCTCTAATTTGGCTATTCAATTTGGAGACTCGGATGATGATGGTGGCTCAGTTTCTATGGTATGTATAATAGGTTACTGCCTACAAATGCTTGTTACGAGTGGTGGAGTGTTACAAGTCAGTCTAGAGTGAGAAAAAAAAATCAGGGACCCCTTATATCTTATCCTTAAGCATTGAAATATCATCCGTTAAGCTATATATAAAAAATAAAAAAAAATAAATAAAATGAAAAACTGCTGCAGTTAAAAAATATATTTTAAGGAAAATAAAACATTGTGAGTAGGTTCAATAATTTGAAAGAAACTAGCAAGGGCCTTACCATAGTGATGAGAGTCCCATAGTTAGGTAAAAATTTTGCCAGCTATATGTCTAGGCTGACCATAATTAAAAGTGTGCAACCCGGGACACTGCAGAGCAATGCACAGAAGAGACCAAGAGGTCCGCGCGAAGCGCGGCCGGTGGTCCCCGCCGGAGGTGAAAAATTTTCAGAAAAGGGGGCGTGGCCTCCGAAATTTCATCAGTTTTGTGTCTTTTTGCAAGAGTTTATTTAAAAGTACATGAATTTTTTTCAATGCTTTCTGTCGTCTATTTTTAACCTTTTCCCTGCAAAAAAAAAAAATAATAATAATAAAAAAAAAATAAATAAATAATAATTATGAAACAATTTTTTAATAATTAATAATAGTTATATCACAAATAACATACGTAACCGACGTAACGTATGGTATGTGATGTGTACGTCCTATTTGAGCCGAAACACCCACTCTCTGCAAAAAAAAATTTAATAAATAAATAAAAATTTGGCGTAACTATGGTGTATAATTTTAATATGTTACGAAAAATATTACGAAAATGCATCGACTATCTTTTGACGTTTTTTTTTTTTTTTTTTTTTTTTTTTTTTTCTTCGCGAGCTTTTAATTGTTTACTTTTTAGTTTTTATTAAAATTCCTGCAAAATATAAAACCGGGACATTGACGATTTTTGCAAAATCTTGCCGGGACTTTAGTGTTGAAACCGGGACTGTCCCGGCTAATCCGGGACGGATGGTCAGCCTATATATGTCAGGATAGAAAGTTGTGGAGGTCTATCACTGGGTCAGGCTAAAAACCATCTATGTTGTTGGCTTACCCCGAAAGGATATGTATGTATGTATTATTTATTTTTATTGTTATTATTATGATTATTTTTTGTTAGCAAGGTTTTTATTAAAGTACTGACTATTAAAGGAACAACGGTTTTGAGGCTGAATATAAGCGATTTCACTTACATCCGCTTCCGTTTTGACGTACTGCACATGTGTAGTAAGTAGAAACGGAAGCGGATGTGAACGAAATCGCTTATAGTCAGCCTCAAAACAGTTGTCCCTTTATCAGTCAATAAGACTCTTTTCATTATAGTAAGGCCCTTGCTGATTTTTCCTATCCTTTTTGCGTTTGAGCCACTTTTATTCATAAAATGTATAAGCATTTATTTGATATCTTTTTATGGGAATGCCCTTAAATAACCCTTTTTTTTTTTTTTTTTTTTTTTTTACATTTTTTGGGCATCAGAAATGTTATCCTGTAATCAATATAATATGAAGATCTACCAATAAGGATAGAGCATTGCTTTGTTCTCCCCATATACTATAGTAAAGAGAGCATTAGCAGCATGTGTGTTCTTCACATGTTCTCATAACCAGCAGAATTGTGAGAACTGTTAGGTTAGTAAAAATATCAAATCCCTCCCTGTCAGCCAGATTAGTGAAGAGCAGGTGGCAGGTGAGGAATAATTGCCTGAGAAGGTGATGCAGGGTGACAGTAGACAAATATAAGACCAGAGTGCCAGATTGAGGATTTTGATTGCCAATTGGGCATGGCATAATCACAATATGCCAGCTTCAGTTTTCATACAGTAGTCTCTAAGTGATCATATGTTGCATCTGATTGAGGATTTAATCTGGGAATTTATTGCTATGAGTGAATTAATTTTCTCATAAGATCATATGCAAAATTAAGGAAAATAAACCATTGTGATTAGGTTGATGATATAAAAGAAAAAGATAGAAGAAACCAGCAAGGGCTATAGTTATTATATAGTGAAGAGAGTCCCATGGTTTGACAAACATCTTGCTGACACAGATAAAAAAATTAACTTGTATTGGATAGCTATTGTCACTAAACTCCAAGAGGAAACGTAGCATGCGTGTGTGCCTTCTTCAGTCCTTACAGACTCAGAGAAAAGCCATGAATTAGCTAAGATTCTATGTTCATTTTTTTCACTAGTAGACTTCATCCACTTAATTAGACATGATTTAGATATGGAAAGGATCATTCATGACAAGGAAACACTAATTGTGTTTTTTATTCAAGTTGAAATTTGAAATAGTCGAACGGAAAATTGATCGATACTGTCATTACGATGACGAAAGCTCTCAGTTATATAAACAATATAACTTTGTGCACTCTGTGAGACGTCAAGCTCTCCTTTTAATGCTCCCCTTTCCAAAGTAGTGAGCAAAGTAGTTCCTTGCTCACATTTAAAATGATCATTAAGTTAAAAGTTAACCCTACAGTGGTTTATAACTGACTGTTGTATATTATACATCAGTATTAGGTTCAATGTCTTCTTAAAGACATAGAACACCTTGAACAAAAAAACTTGCCTAATATCCTAACATACCGGAATATCATCTATATTTTGGCCAGAGTCATTGATTTCTTAATTATTTTCCATTCAAGAAATGGCAAATGCGGACTCTGGCGTCACAACTCGCCTGATTCACGCACTTAAAACAAGCGAGCTGTGACGTCACTGTCCGCAGTCCGCACCCACCTTTTTGTGAATGGAAAATATTTCAACCAAATCAACGTTGATATTCCAGTATGCTAGGATATTAGGCAAGTTTTTTGTTCAAGGTGTTCTATGCCTTTAATAATCACTACCACTTCTCTTAGATGAGGCTTTATTGCTGATTATAATTTTCATAAGACAGCTATTATGACTTAAATGATATTTTCATTGTTTTTTGCTTCACCAAGGAATGCAGTAAATTCCTGCAGGTGTAAATTTTGTTTTGTATGACAGTATTTGTTTTATGAAGAAATGTATAATTTTTTAGATAATTCAAGTGAATCTTATGACAATGTTATCAAAGTAAAGAATAGGACAACCAACAGCAAATCCAACATATCCAAACCAAAATGCTAATAAATTTCCAGGAAATCAATCAAGTGATTGTGACATATATAAATTGATTTGTTAATAGTTGTAGAAATATTGTATAATGGGCTGTTCAGAATGATGGATAAATTCAGGTAACTTTCACATAAGAATCCAAATAACATTGATGTATATTCATGTAAAAGTTATGTGAGTTTACACGTCATTGTGAACAGGCCATGATGTTTTGTCATTTTGCCATAGTTAATTGAGTATTGTTACTTTGCTTTGTTACAGAGTCGTCCATTTGGTGTGGCAATTTTGTTTGCTGGTTGTGATGAGAAGGGCCCTCAGTTATTCCACATGGACCCCTCTGGCACATACTTACAGTTTGACGCCAAGGCTATTGGATCAGGATCAGAAGGTGCTCAGCAGTCCCTCCAGGAGGTCTATCACAAGGTAAACATGCATTAAGCTTCATATTTACATTTAAAATTACTAAATGAAGCCTAGTACTAAACAAACAAACTTTGTCAGTCAAGTGCAAACTGTGTAAAGTAGAATACCCATAGATATTGCACCCATTTTATGCTCACAATAATAATAAAATATAAAAATTATATGTAAATATAATATAAATAGATTGAGAGGCAATTAGAACAGTAAATAAAATTACTATGTGACATTTTTAAAGATATTAAGGAAAATAAATCATTGCAGTGAGGTATGATAAATTTGAAAGTAAATAATATGGGCCATGGTAAGGCTCTTTCCATGGCTGGTTTTATCCTACATTTTTCTTTCAAATTTATCACACAATCAATTTAAGGAAAAACCATTGCGGTTAGGATCAATGATAAAGAAAAGGATAGAAAAACCAGCAAGGGCCTTACCACAGTAGAAGTTCTATGGAGAGGTCGAGGTCTTGCATGGCACAGTATAAAGTTATAAAAGTTTCTTTATAACTTGAGAGCTTTCGTCATATGATAATGACATTATCAATCAAAAGAGAAAATTACTTGAGCACATCACTGAGCAGTGTCTTGTCTTGTACTTGTCTTGTACTGCTCAGTGATGTGCTCAAGTAATTTTCTCTTTTGATTGATAATGTCATTATCATATGACGAAAGCTCTCAAGTTATAAAGAAACTTTTATAACATTATACTGTGCCATGCAAGACCTCGACCTCTCCATAGAACTTCTACTGTGGTAAGGCCCTTGCTGGTTTTTCTATCCTTTTCTTTATCATAAATTTATCACACATGGCATTTTTAGTTTTAATTAAAATTCAATATAAAAGCAAGGGGAGGGTGATTCATTTAAGAGTGATTAGGTTTCAAATTCACTAACAACAAGCAAGTTTCCTTTTTTTTTTTATTATTATTATTATTAAATTGTTTTTTATAAAATCAGTCTAAAGGTATGAGTAAGTCTGATGCTGTTTTACAATATTGTGCCTTTGATGTAGTGTGAGAAAGTGAGATACAAGCATCCACATCCCCAGTCAATCCCTTGTGTCACAGCGTCCCCAACATCCATTTGGTCTAGTACGCATCTAGCTAGAACATTTATTCCTCCTACAATCAACTGACCTTTTGATTTGTTGTTGTAAAACATAGGCAATATAATATTATTATTTCTTATTTTGATGTAAAATGGGATTAAGTGATTGCAAACATATAGGCCTAACATAGCAACGATTGGGATAATGTATTTTATCATTCAAATAAAGCTCGTGTTTTTCTCATAAGATTTTCTTTGGAAGCTTATGTAAACCTACAAAATGTAAATGTAAGTGCCAGGACAGAAAACCACTTGGAGTTAGTGCTCAGGCCTGCTGGCACAAAGTTTCATCCAAGTTTTAGTGTCACATGATTTCCATTTCCAGCAATTTCTTCTCCATTTCTAAGACATTAAAATTTGATAGGGAGAAACCAAATGAGAGTTGGCGCCAGGCAGCAGCATCAACTGAAAATCTCAAATGGCGATAGTGGTTTAAAAAATATATATTTGAAAAATATATATATCATGCCATATATTGTCTCTGCTGCTGCCTGGCGCCAACTCTCATTTGGTTTCTCCCTATCAAATTTTAACGTCACATGTTTGTCCATACCGCGATGGTATCTTTTCTTTTCCTAAATACAATTATTTCTAAGACATTTACATAATATTCTATTGCAAATTTAACAAAGAGTTTTTGAGAGGTAAAATATACTATCACAGTTGTTATGTGTATCTGCTATGATAGTATGATAGATTAGCCGGCTGCAGTATATTTTCAATTGTCAAAATTAAAATTTATTATTTAGCATAGATCAGATCTCACATGCCCCAAGTTTTCCAAACCTATCTGTGTTTTTCTATCAAATCTTTCAATTGTCAACTATTGCACAGTTCATTTTTTTTTTTTTTTTTTTTTTTTTTTTTGAGAAACTTTAAACATTATTTGATAAATAGAGATAGAGATTTGAATAATTGGGACATGGTAGATTAAGCTGTTACTGATGGATGCTTTGCATGTGAGAGAGAAAACATTCTAACCTGGTCCGAACTAATGAGCTCGCTGATACATACCTCTTTGTAACTTGTGACGCTATATGTGTTTACTTGGAATATTTCATTTCTCACATGCGAGGCGTCCTTGTAGGTAACAGCTCAATCTATTATTCCCCAAATGTATATTTGTATTTAAAAATTTATATCTATATTATTTTGCTGTTTGAACTTAAATACCAGTATCACGAAGTAAATGAAAGTAAAAAGAAGTAAGTTAGTTGTGGCCTGCCTATAGAAAGTGACTTTTTTAAAGAATTAAGTATGGAAATAAAGCATATTTGTTCACATGATGATTTCAATAATATCTGGCTAGTCATTGTCATATACATACAGCATTAAAAAAAAATTAAAACAAGAGGCCTCAAATTTAGAATGAATGACATGGAGTGGTGAAAACTGAAACAAAGATAGGGAGACAATCAAATTTCATCTTTAGTTGGAAGATAATTACAGACTAATATTTGAAAAATAAGGAGTTTCAGTTTGTGCTGCCACCTAGTGTTTCTACATAAAGTACAATTTGAATGGTATAAGTTGCTCTCCTCTAAATTTAGTTGGGTTATTATATAAAGTATGAACTTTAATTATTATTAAGTATTTCAAATTAACATTATAAGTACAAATTATTTTATATTAATGTCTAGTTGCAGTTATAGTAAAAATAATGCAATAAAAATTGTAGATAAATATTCTACAGGGATTTGAATTTTGATGATACTGATCAATTACTTCATCCCTACAAGAAAAAAAAAAAATCACTTCTTTGTCAAATCTTCTTTATTATATATTTATATAAAAAAAAATCTTCTTTTTTAAGTATTAAGACCTTGAAAAATATTTATCTAGAATTCCCAAGGTTTTTCTTGACATACTTAAACAAATGAGTATGTTAAAAAAAAAATTATATATTATATTTACTTTCAGAGATTTGTTTATCATAAATTTCCATGATGATAGATGAATTATATAATTCAATAGATATTTTAAGTCGGAGCAGATTTTGTTTTTTCTCACTTTGAGTAGACATGTGCCAAGTTCACAGGTGCTACAGAACAACACACTCGTGTGCCTTGTGTCAGAGGGAGGGGTGGGGGAGATAATGTATCATACTAAAATAATAATAGTCAGCTCTTTTAGACTACACATTTTTTTATATATATAATAATAATAAACCTGGCTTTATAGGTATTTAAATCTTTCACTAGACTTCATTTTTTATATATAATATAAAATATATATAAAATATATAAAATTAATAATAATAAGACAGGTGCAGATTGGGTATAAAGAAAAATATGATATTAGAACTTAATGTACTAGCATTTTATTTCTTGTTAGACTTTAGTGTTTCATTAAATTATTTTATTTATCATTTTTATTCCTTTCTAATTCATTTTTATAAATAGTATTAAATATTAACTTTTATATATTCATAATTAGGTTAATTATGTGTAAAAATTAGTTAAAATCTTTTTGTTTAAAAAAAATGTGATGAAAATTCATATCTTTATGCAGTTTTTTTCTTTAATTTATTTTCTTATGATAATTTTGTTGATGTTTTGAATGATTGATGATGTTTGCTAATTTTGTTTGTGTTTGTTTAGGCAGTAAAAATATTTGAGCTATTAATCATTCTGAGTAAGGAATCACCTGCAACCAGTCATTCTATTTATAAACTTTGTTATTTTGGTTACTATTGGTTTAAGAAATAAATATTTGTTGGACATGTGTAATCATTTAGAGATAATTTTATTTATTGATTCCATTATATATTACTTGTTTATTTAATATTATTACTCAGCTTATTTTATGGCAAGTTCATGATAAGTTCAAATGCTTCTCTTACTATATTATTTGTTTATCTTTTGACACAAAAAAGAGAGGAAGGAGAGAAGATGTTTAAAAAAAATATATAATAATAATAATAATAATCAAACAAAACTTTAGTAGTGTAAATAACTTCCCAGTAAGCACACTGGTACCAAATAAATCTGAAGAAAGCGTTAATCTCTCCAAATGGTATATAAAGGCCGAAGCAGCCGTCAATCGCTTCCTGAGCAATAACCGTGCAACAACTATCGCTGGCTCTCGATTGGCTTAGCGCAAAAAGTTAGACCAATCCTAACTCAGCGCACTCTAACGGTCCTTGTCGCAAAAAGTCCGACTGACGGCTGTGTCGGGCTCAATTGGGGAAACTTAAACTCAAGCGGTCAGATTTTTTCAGTACTGGTGTACTAGTTTGAAAATGCAAGAAGTGTGCTTATATGTCATGCTGGGGCATGTGCATGTCCTACACTTTGAAGTACAAGTTATAATCCTGCCAGTTAAACGTTTTTTTTTTTTTTTTTTTTTTTTTTTTTTTTTCTTCTTCTTCTTCTTTTTTCTTTCTTTCTGTTTGTAAGTATATTTCCAGTACTTGGTGCTGGAAAATACCATTGCACATTTCCTGCACTTGACAAACACTTTTCCAAGATAAAAATGTACATGACAAGTACAGCTCTAGACATAAGTTTAAGAACGGGGCTAAAGGCATTTTCTCATAATGACAGCATAGTATGGTTGCAGGTTGCCTATGCATACAATTACAAATTTTTACCAAAATGTTGTCCAGAGCTGTACAATTGACTCAGAGTGACATAGTAACAAGAGTCATGTTCAGTTTCAGACAAATGAAAGGTAACCATTTAAACATGTTGCTATTTTGTGAGCCTCAAATTTTATGTGGAAACCATATTATTACTTCATATTTACGTGTTTTGTTGCCCGCTCAGGCGTAGCATTATCTATCAGGTGAGCTGCTTTAGCCAGCAAGCCAAACACGCCTCGTGATTCATGTGAATATGACGTATTAATATAGTTTCCACATAAAGTTTGAGGCGCGCAAAAATGGTTACCTGGTTACCTTTCATTTGTCTGAAACTGTACATTGCAAAGGTTAGGAAAATTGCGCTAGACATGTACTGTACACACAATTGTAAGAATATATTTTATCATTCAAAAACTGACACTTTATGTGCAATGTAATCCTTATGAGAAAAATTTGCGCTGAATTTAAAAGGTAAAATTTATTATCACAATCATGTGTAAATGATGAGTTTGCTGGGTTACTATTTTTCATTTTATATTGAAGTTGTTTTCAATTGAATGACAAATAAAATATATTTTATTTTGATCTGTTTCTCATTAACGTATTGATTGTATTTTGTTGTAGACTATGACTCTAAAGGAAGCTATTAACTCTGCACTGACTATCTTGAAGCAAGTGATGGAAGAGAAATTAAATGCCACCAATGTAGAACTTGTGACTGTGACTCCTGATCGTCTGTTCCACATGTTCAGCAAGGAGGAAGTGGAAGAAGTGATCAAAACGCTGGCGTGAACAGCAGCTACTTTTTTTTTCTCTCGTTATGATCTTCATACTTGGCTGATGCTTTAGAGAACTCTATGTCAATTTACAACTCAATTTAATAGCCTTCTTGAATGTATGAAATGAAACTGTGTTTCAGTTTCATAATCTCTCTGTATTGAACTACTTGACAATTTTTCTGCACGCAGCAACATATAGTTTCTTGCTAAATAAAAGATCTGCAATAAAAAAAAAGTTTTCAAGTATAGTAAGACTATAAAGTACTTCTATTAAATTTATTGGCAGGTTTATTATTAATTTAGATAGTTACTCACAAAAATTGTAATTCTTGTCAGTAAAATAAATATTGTTTAGTAGATTTTGACTCCTATTTTTCACGATTCTTTATGAAAGTGTATATTTATTTTTTAGTCTTAAGTTTGTAATTTATTGAGTCGTAAATTGAAACTTAGAATTCTTTGTCAGTAATCAGTCAAGTATGATAACATATATTCTGTTTTTTGTCAACTTTAATTTTAATTTTCAAATAAAATACATTCTTTAAATAATACTTGTAATATGTTTATTTCATTTTGATCCATACATATTTTTAAATTATTACTTAAAAATTGCTTCTAAAATAATAATAATAAATCTTTGATTTGTATAGTGCTGTAATTGATGCAATTTTTTAATTATAAAAGAATTTCATATCTGAGCTGTACAAGGAATCTGCTAGAAAAAAATATAGTAAACCAAATAGAGGTAATGAATGAAATTATCAATTAGATATATCACAAACATTAATGCATAAAAAGGGGTTGAGAGTTTCACTATTAAAAAATAATTATGAATTAAATGAGTATTCAATCTAAAATTAAATCAAATGTATGAAAAATACAATTTCGACAAACATAACTTTTCTTTATTATTATGAAATGGTGAATGTGCTCTTATTTATTGTTAGTAAAAATGGATTTATATGAAAAGGCAGAAACTCCGTGATGTGGTAAGCAGAGTATATAGAGATGGGACGGGCATGGAGTGTTAATCTGGTGAGCTTAGCGCTTCTAGAGCGCAAATTGAATCCGCGTCGTCACTCGTTGGCTGGCTTGGTGGTGCAGCTATTACAGCAGCAGTAGCAGCAGCCGGCTGGAACCATTCTCTGCTCTCGCCTGGCTCCGCTTGATATGCCACATCCCCTGGGACACTAGGCAACCCGCCCGACCTGCCCCGTGCCGCGATATCCTCGCCTCCCTGTGCTTGCCTTGCTGTGTGTGTGTGTGCATCGTTCCAATTAAAACCAGCAGCAAGCAGACGCCATTACGGCTATGCCCCATGTGCTCTTGCCTCGCGTTCCAATAAGTACAATTACCGTCATCAAAATTGGAACTTTTATTTTATATTTTGCAATTTATAACTTGTAAATAATTTTATAAATTTGGACATCACACAGACACATGCAGAACACTGAGAAATCATAATTATTATTTTTCTTTTTTGCAAATCGTTTAGTAAAGACTTAAAAAAAACTGTTGAATTTTGAGGACGAAAGTGGTTGAATAATTAATTAGTTTTGATATGCTAAATTTCTGTTTCTTTGACCGCAGAGCCCGCATAAGTGTACAAGTATATTATAATAAATGTAACAGAACAGACCGCATTTACCGTAGCTCCACTTTTCATCTCGTCTTAATTGTCCTTCTTTTTAAAGCTCTATCTCAAATACCTTTCACTTTTCAAAAGCTCTTATCTTAAACGTACATTTATATTGGAATTATTGATTGAGTTAAGAAAAAGAAAAAGGAAGTAAATGTGACTAATGAAGTCGATTTGATTTTCTTTGTCAGATCTGGTTGCTTGCTGCGTAGTGAAAGCTGGAATTAAACTTTTTGAGGGATAAATTATTGAAATTAATTAACCATCATGAAGTAAACTGTATCATTCCTATAATTTATTTAAAAAAAAAGTGTATTAATAAAAGAAGAATTACTTATTATAATATGTTAATTGGAATAACATTTTTATTCATGTATGATTAAAAATAAGTTATTCATATTGTTTATTTTTTTACATATTTTTTATTAAAATTTTGAAGCAAAATAATTAGATAATAATGTAAAAACTAAAATATATTTTAGTTAAGTATAATTACGTTCTCTGCCTTTATGCCTCTCCTTAGCTTGCTTGCCTGCTTGCCTGCGCGCTAATATATGATGAAAAGATATACAGTAGGTACTTTTGCTACTTGCGAAACTAAAGTAATAAGTACGGCCGCCAGTTACATAATAACTATGGGTGGCGTGTGTCGGGACACTATATCAAAGTCACCACGCGCGGGTTTTACGTTAGCCACGTGCGTCTGACATGAGACTCGCGAGCCCCGCGCTTCCAGCGCACTTCTGCTTGCTTGTTCTTAAACTTGTAAAATTGAAAGGTGGTGGTGGTGAGCTTAACTGGCGAACGAACGTCCCCGCGTGTGTGCGCGGCTGCCGTCGCCCGCGATCTCTATCACACCGTCCCAAACACTGTGGCACACCTTACACAAATGTTGTGCACCATAATTATTCTCTTCCTTTTACATGCACCTTCAATAAAAAAAAAATAGGAGACAAAAAATAATATATTTTTTTTCTTCTTTAAGTAAAATTATATCAACATTTTTTAACTTTTTTTTCTACTTTTTTTTTCTATTTATAAAAAAAATACTAAATTTTATACCTTCGCTTAGATTTTAATTATTTATTATCTACTTTTAAATATTTTGTCACGTTATTTTCTTTTTGCTAACAACACAACGAACAGTGGAGTTGTATGAATTAAAGTCAGTTACCGATTTTTTTTAAAATATAAGTTAACCTTGTTGAATATTTCGACCCCGACCCCCAATCAACATGAGTTCATGTTCATACTGTGATTCTTATTTCCTTTGGAAACAAAACAGAGGAGTTGCCATTTTTTTTTCATTCTGTTTCGTCTTCTTCTAATCCCAATACATCGAATGAATAATATTATTTTGATTGAATGCTTTTAGGCGGAACCTAACCTATATATTCTAAATATGATTAAAGGAATATTTTGGCTTTAATTTTTTTAATTTGATGTAATCTTTATTTTAAAAAATTTCTGAAATATAATATTTAAAATATAATAATACAAAAATGGCCTTTCTATCATGTATACATTTATCTACTGCTTGAAAATTTAGACCTTGAAATTTCTAAAATATTCAACTATATATACAACAACTTTTACTTCGCACTATTTAAAACAAAAAAGAACATTCAAATAAAATATGTTCCTAATTTGAAATTAGTTGTAAGATAGCATTTTAGAAAATTAAAATGTGTGCTTCCAATTATGTTAATTTTATTATTTCTAACTCAATTACGTCAGCTTGTTTATACGTAAAAAAATTTAGACAACTTAATCCCCTATCGATAAATTGGCAATATATTTTTGCTTCATTTAATTTTCAAAGTCACGAAATGACAATGGTTTTATAATACGTATATTTTCTATGCTCTAAATAGAACAAGGGCAAGATTGTTATATGTATAGATTTTATAAATGATCACTGATGCTGAATACCTGATCAATACAAAGATGAAGAAAATAATTAATTGTCATTTTATGCATTTATTTATTCACAGCTATGCTATGTGTGAGCTTTAATAATAATAAAAAACTAAATAAAATAAAATCTTTTGACCCCTGAATTTATGTTATTATGCAACCTGGTTCTCATGAACGACCAAACAATTGCCTAACCTACAGGATACATCGAACTACAAAATTAGTAAAGGGCATTGATATAATAAAAACGTTAAATTTGAACAAAGGCGTCACTGTTAAATACTAATTAATGATAATTATGCAACATTGTAATAATATTAGCATCATTATTAACCAGTTTACGTTTTATATGGACAGTAATAGAGAGAATGAATCAGAAATAGGCAAAAAAATAAATAAATTATAAACTACTGTATGTCTATAGATATTTATGTTATATAAAAGTGTAAGTGATTTTTTTTTATTGATTTTTCATCGAAAGTATTTTGAATTGCTCTCTCCTTCGGTGTAATAGTTTTTTCTTACATTGCTAGTTTTTCAAGAATATACGTTTTGATGTATAATAATAAATTATAATGATGAAGTATAAAAACTAAACTGCTGAGCTGAGGTTATAAAACAAGTTCCAAAAAGTTTCACATGTTATTATATGTATTTTTTTTTTTTTTTTTTTTTTTTTTTTTTGCTGTGTGATAAAAAAATTATATAATTCTAATTATATGAAGAAATCCTATCTCTCTGTAATTTCAAAAAACATCAAGAGCAAGAAAAAAAATCCTTGATGAACAAAATATAACAAAAAATATTTTAACTATAAATGATATGAAGTTAAAAATATATTAACATGAAATAATTTTTTTGTTTCTTTTCTTCTTCTTTTTTTTATGATTATTATAAAATGATGATATTCATTATTTTATAAGTAGCTATAAATGTGATGTAATTATATAGAAGTTGTCAAGTTGGCACGCGCTATAATGTACCTATAGCAAGTGTGGATGATATTCCCTTGAGGATCTTTTGGAAGCTGCAAAAGTTAAAACGAGAACGAAGTGAGTGTGAGAGAGCTTCGCTTTTGCTCTGGGCTGGATGACTGACGAGAGCTTATCAGCGTTGCCGCAGCGAGCGAGAGAGAGAGAGAGAGCACCACCACCCCGCACCCTTTCTCATCACCCTTATTCTCATTTCAAACTATACAGGAGGATTAAAGACGTTAAAAGCGTTAGCTAGATTGCACAGCTTTTTGCCTTATTATTATTATTTGATGTGCTTTTATATAAAATGACTTTACTTATACAAAACTTTTCATGCTGACAATCATATTATAAAAAAGTTATTTTCATTCAACTTTGTTTACTTCTCCTTCTTTAAAGCTTTTTATCTTTCATATCACAGTATCATTTTACTCATTGTTTTTTCATTGTGAGTTTATTGTTTGTTTGTTTAATACAATTTTTAATTTTATCATATGCATTAAATTAGCTGTTTTAAAACTGATATTCTGTTGTAATTATTCATCGCGGGACACTATTAATTAATTCTTTGACTAGAATAGCATAAGTAAAAAATAGCTATTTTTCTGCAAAGTGGTTTATATTTTTCTTGGTTATTTATTTTTTTATTTTTTTTTATTATTATTATTATTAAAAAAAATTGCCATTTTGATCCATAGTTTGAAAATTCTAGCAACTGAAATTTTCAGCGTAATCCAATCCCGTATTTCCAGACCAACTTACAGATTTTCACATTGTTCCTTTGACTGTATTATGCCGTAGTAGCTTCCACGTTCTCTGTTTACTTTTTAAGTTCCACATTTTATTTTATTACCTTGTTGTGCTATTTAATGTGATTCCTCAGTGCTTTTGAAGCAAGCAATTCACGACCTGTATTACAAATTTTTCCATAGTTGCAAACTTACTGAACAAATTGTCAACTCAATGCTTTTCTTATGGAAAAACGAATTTGATCACTTAACAATGAAAAAATCTAATACAAGTCGAGAATTGAAGTTTTAAAAAACTCAATTAAATACTGCAATTCCTATAATAGGCAAAAATTAATCTAACATTAAAACATTTCATTTATAAGTGATCATCTTCATCTTAATGTCTCTTTTTGCCAAGGCAGAAAGCTTTTAATAATAATAGAGTTATAAAAAAAAAGTTAAAAGTTGCCGATTCATAACAATTTTCAGACATCAATCAAGAAAATTTATGAACTTTTGGTATTCAAATTTCTCATAGATGGTTTATAAAATATAGTAATAAATTATTTAAACTATACAATTAAACTTATTTCACATAAACATCCCAATCTATATTTTATATACGTATAGTATATACATAAAACAAATATATTTTTGTAATTAATCTGCAATCAATATATTATTAATATTTTTAATTGATAATAAATTAAGACATTAATTGTATTTTGAGTATTAAATTTTATTTATTGATTAGAAATTTTTTAGAGATTAGTAATTAAATAATTTATATATAGATTCTTTTAAATCCTTGTGGCTTGAAAAGTGACGTCAATATCTTTACATAGAAAAATATAAAATAAAAATTAGCCCAAGGTGATTATTTATCACACACACACACACACACACACACAAAAAGCCTCTGGTCTTAGTTAGCTCGCGAGCGAGCGAGCAAACGACGGACGCGACGACCACCGGCGTCTCACCTGCTTCCTTTATTTGCAACCCCCTTGTCGTTCTTTCTTTCTTTCTCTCTCTCTCTCTCTCTCTCTCTCTCTCTCTCTCTTTCTCTCAATCGACCCACACCAGTGTGTTTCTTATAACTCCTCCTATTTAATTTATGATTAACTTTGCTTTAACTATTTTAACATCTGGCTTGATTAAAAATGTCGGCTCACCTTTATGTATTTCATACAACTTTTTTTTTTCTTTCTTTTTTTTTTTTTCAATTGTAAGAAATGCAAATTTAATTTCTAAAAATCACTACTTGATTATTCTATTTCATTTTTATTATTATTATTCTTTAAAAGAGTAGAGATGTTATCTTTTAATTCTACGATTGTTATCGAATTAAAAAATATATATATACGTATAGTATATCGAATAAATTTTATATATTATAGATTGTATATATGAGAGGTTCTATAATAATTTATATAATTTGATTACAATTACACTGATTCTTAATCTGCAGAATAAAAAGTATGAATTATTTTGCAATAACGTGTGAATTATCTCATTATCTGATATAATAATTAATTGGAGTTAATAATTGGATATTTTTATATTTTTATTATTTTGGAATTCATGTATCAGCTAATAACATAAAGGAAAAAATGAAGCCGTTTACAAGAATTACTTTTCTTTTGGTCTTTGTAAAATTATGTAATATTAGTATTATAGTACTATAATACTAATATTACATAAATATACTGTATTATGTGTGTGTGTGTGTGTGTGTGTGTGTGTATAATAATATGCATAAAAGCATAGTATGTATAGTAAGTTTAGACGACACGAGAGAGAGAGAGAGAGAGAGAGAGAGAGAGAGAGAGAGAGAGAGAGAGAGAGAGAGAGAGAGAGAGAGAGAGAGAGAGAGAGAGAGAGAGAGAGAGAGAGAGAGAGAGAGAGAGAGAGAGAGAGAGAGAGAGAGTCGTGATTGAGAGGGGGGGTCTGTTTTACTAAAATCATTGAAAATGTTAGGATAATAAAATTGATAGTTCTCAAATTGACAGCCCTCAAATTATTTTTGCCAAAAAAAAATATTCTTTTTAATAATATACGAACAGAGAAATAAGAAAGAAAGAGAAAAGACTAACACCTTGCCTAGTTTTGCACCTTGAGGTTTATAGATAACATCATGAAAATCAAATTTAAAATAATGAATAATTTATAAAGCAAAAGCTTAAAACAGAATAATGAAATCACTTAAATATACAAGCTCTGTGTTGATTTTTTTGTTCTATTATGTATATAAATTATACTTACTACTAAATATCATGTTTAACAAGTCAAATATGAGATGATTGAAAATTTAATCTCTCGTCTTTTTCTCTTATCACAAATAAACATGCTTTATTTAATTAAACCCATCATCTCTGTTTTTATATTGTAATCTTTTTTTTTCTTTTTTTCTAATTGAAAAACTTCATATATAACGTATACGTATACTATGACAATTGATGAAATGTGAGAGTAACAGATAAATAATGATACATGTATTTTTGTGTTAATAGTATAAAAAGAGGAGATGATGAAGAGAGAGGTGGGGAGGGGAATGAAATGACAATAGTAATCGAGAACAATTGGAGCGAGACTTTTTTGTAACTTTGCAAACGTCAAACAGGCCAAGCGTAGAGAGAATTACGAACCAAAAGGGAGAAACATTGAGTGTCGTCTGTCAACCGCATTGGCATATCACAGACCGACCAGATGGGAGGGTGGTGGTTCAATTTATATTGTGACGTCATTAATTAATAATTTCATAATATTATACATATAATTTTTTTTTTCAACAACTGCAATTTTACAAACCAACATTCAATATAGATTTTTTTTCAATGAATTTAATTTTCACGTATCATTCATTAAAGTATACCATCAAGATATTTATAGGGATGTAATGTATATATATGCTACGAGATAAAAATCTTATTATACACTAAAACCGTAATTGGCCTAAAAAGTTACAACATTTGTTAAGATGGTGTATCGTAAATTTAAATAGAACATTTACCTGTTGTTTAATTTAGAATTAACTTGTTTCAGAAATTGAAATGACTAAAAAAGTTACAACAAGTATACATAAATTTGGAGTAAACTTTCGTCGATATTTTAGTGTATGAAGTCCAAGATTTCCGCAGATATCGCATTGATGAACAATGCAAATTTCAATTGACTTAATATATATATAAGGTAGAGACAGTGGTAAAAATATCGTGTTTTTATTATGACAGCGATAGTAAACTAGCTCTCTGATTGGCTAGTAGCTTGCCTCTAGCCAATCAGACCTTTATTAGAGCACTGTCTATTTTTTGCTTTATATATTTTTAAATGATAAGTCAAATATCAATTGCTGCATGAATTAATTCCATATTATAATTATATATATATATATATCAAAATAAATTTTAACACGTGCATAATATGTGCATTTAGTTAATTGCCATCAAAAATATTGCTCTTTACGTTTTACTATTAAAAAAGATATAAAATATATATAAATCTGAAGTGATTGATAAATTTGATACAACGAGAAAAAAAAAATGACATTAATATTATTTTTTATATCATTTTCTCTCCCTAGAAAAATAATGATATAAAATCAAACAATGTTAGTGTTTTTATATATAAATATAAAAATGCTATAACATTTTGTTATATTATGTTATAATTAAGAGGTATAAACTAAAATATACCTGAATTCCATACAAAGAAAAGTGTGACGCCAGCAAATAAACAAAAAAACAACAACAAGTAATTCATTCTCTAAATTATTTTTTATAATTTTACCAAGAAAAAAAAAAATAAGACAAAAATATTTAAAATATTTTGCAATTTTTATTTTCTATAAAATATACACACAAACAAAATAAAAAATAATTTTTAAAAGCATAATGTGTGTGTATTCATTTAAGCAAAATATATATATACTATCGTTGTACGTGGTATAAAAAAATCATTGTGTGTTGGAAGGTGTATACTGAGGGTATATAAGTCGTAAAACGTAAAAAAAAACGCATTTATTAAGTAATAAAGATTACTGATGTCATAGGAAAAACTAACATTAATAATATTAAATATTATCATTAATTTTTTTTAATTTACTTATACATAAAGAAATATTTAGAAAATGTTTTAAACATCTGTAATAATCATAATTTTTTATAGATAAATATATCACATAAAAATTTATTCTTGTAACTGAAAAATTATATTTTTATAGATAATATAACATTTTATAATAGTTTATTTTATATTAAGAAGAAAAGTGATTTTTTTTTATATGTGTGTTTTGCTGAAAGCTTGAAATTAATAACATAGGCTACATGCCTTTTCATTTTTTCTTGTAACACTTGAGTGTGTAAAAAAACTTTAAAAAGTGCGAGTACATTTGATATACAGAAAGAAAAATGCCGACTTCTAATGAAATGTATAAAAAAAAAAAAAAAAAAAAAGTCTGGAATAATTTTAAAGTTATGTATGAAATGCTTTTTAGACGTTCTACGCGTTCATTTCATTCCATTCTCGAAGTGTTTAGTAAAGGTAAAAGAGACGGAGAGAGAGAGAGAGAGAGAGAGAGAGAGAGAGAGAGAGAGAGAGAGAGAGAGAGAGAGAGAGAGAGAGAGAGAGAGAGAATACTAAAATATTTAGAGTTGATATTAGCTCTATACTTTACTGAAGAGAAAAGATGTATCTGTTAATAATTTTATGTATGATTTATTTATTTTATATCGTTATATATTATCTGTAATGTTATTAACAGTTTTTGTCAGTATGTCAGTGGTATGCTTTAAACTGGCTTGAACAACTTTACTTCTACATAACGTTATTAACTTGTTCTATCAGATTTTTTTTTATCCTATCCTAAACTTCAATTCTTATAGTGATTGAACAAAATTATATATATATATATAAATATAGGTAAAGCAATTTTTGAAACAAGTTGTATATCTACATATAAATTATATTTTATTTCTTCTAACTTATAAAACAACTTCTTCTTTTTTTTTACATACAAAATATTTACGTTAAATTTTTAATGCTGACTTTTAAAAATATATAATATAATTTATTAATTAATAATTGTAAAGTATTAGTATAATATCTTACTTTTGAAAAAAAAAAGTTGTCATTACTAAAGTAGATTATATTCCATCCTTATACTGTATGCTACTAGTACCATGTAATTGGCAAGCTGCCAACAAATCATTAATATAGGAAATTCAAATTATACTCAAATACTATTACATACATCTCAATATATAAGTTTAAAAAGAAAAAAATTTGACATTTTTTTTGGGGGAAAAATACAACTATATATAGAAACAAAAAATGAGGGAAAAAAATCACCTGCTTGAAGAAGAAAAACATAACATTAAATTGAAATAGCACGATTACAATTTCAAACTTTTTATCTTTATATAAAATCACAAAAAAAGTTATGTTTTATTTATTATAAAAAAAAAAGAAAAAAGAAAGATAGACCACCAGGGTGTGAGAAGCATGCTAAAATGTATAATAACTTGAGGCATTGTGTGTTCCACCCTGTATACTCACGCATGCATGAGATGAGAGAGATGAGATGGGGAGATAAGCAAATTGTGTTATGAGGATTACATGAGTACAAAAGTCAGACTCCCATCCTTGTGTGTTGATAGGATTACAAAGTGAGAAAGCATGATGTAAACCCCCTGGGATAGTTTGGTACTTGACTGATACCCTTTGACATTATATCATTGTCATATATTTTTTTTGTTATTGTTATTATTATATGGGAAAGGAGGAATACATGTATTCAATAGTTTAATAAGATTTTACTCTCTCTCTCTCTCTCTCTCTCAAATAGAAACTGTATACTGTACAAGCTTTTTTAAATATTGTATTTTGAATCAAACTTCTTAAAATTGTACTAAACGATTATGCGTGTGTCATGTGTCATGTGTCGTGTGTGTGTTTGTGTGTTTCCAGTTGCTATCTATATAGTTTGATCAACATGAGCATGGTTCCAATTATGTTTTAAGTGCGCACTTTAAGTGTTAAATCCACCAAAATTTCCATCAAGCTAAAGGGTTAAAAATATCTTAGACAATTAATATTAGAGGAGCTTTAATTCTGAAACTAATTAAAATCTCTGTCTCTATCTATCTATCTCCCTCACTCAAACATACACTCAATCGATCGCTCTCTTTTATTTCTATATACATAAATTATTTTATAAATCCTTCAAAATTACATAAATTTGTATAAAATTTCAATTTTATACAATTTTATGTCATAATTATTAAATATATTGTAGTAAAAGCCAGAAGAAAAACAAGGAAACTATAAGACTGCCCTTGTAAACCGAAACAAATATCATAATTATATCAAAATTTTATTATTATTTTAATAAAATTATATAAAAATTACCATGTAATTTTTAAGACATTTTCAACATTTTTAATGTTTCAATGAAAATGAAAAACATTACAATATCAATAAAAATTAAGTTAATTATATATTTTAAAATCTGTCTGCATATTCTTTGTTATACTTAACCTCATTTATATCAAGAAAATTATCCTAAAAACTCCTAATATACGTATTTATATTACTCTAAAATTTTGTAAAGCGTGGAAAATTACATTTTATAAGAGTCTGATCTCAGTCTAGACTTCATATTTTGTTATTTCTTTTCTTATAAAATATTGAACTATAATAAAAATTAATAACATTTTTTCCCTCAATGATATGTAAGGGATATGACTAATTAAGATTTAATTTTTCATTTAAATATAGTTATTTGTGGTAATAATATTAAATAATTATTCATTATAATGCAACTTGTAAATATAAGAATTATCTAAATCTTACTATATAGGTGGTCTTTCTAACAGTTTTTAAATTAATTAATATTAATAAAGGAGAGACGTGACGTAATGAAAGCGTAAGGAACAAAATTGAAATATGCTACCCTATAAGTTTTGATTATTAATTATTTACTTATTTACTACTATTATTATTGTTGTTTATTTTATTATCTTTTTAGTGCATAATTTTTTGATGCATAAAATAATGAGTTATGGAGGGTTGGAAGAAAACTTGTACCAATTATAACCTCCCTATCCTGTCATAAAATAAAATTGCTTTCTGTATGGGTAGAATGAAAAGGTAGAAGTTAATTATTAGAGAAGGTATGAAATAAAATTTTACGATCTTTATGTAATGTATAGGAGGTAACTGTGAATCGGACAATTTTTAATGTAATGACTAATGAGTAAAGGAAAAACTAATTAGTGATGGTAAAAGTGTAATGATTGCTATTATATAATTTGTACCTATACGCCCTTTTGGTAAATTTTCATTGTCTTTGCTTTCTTGGTGGATAAATTAATGAGAAAATCGAATAGAATTTGTTTTAAGAATTTATCATATTTATTATGACTTATTTTGTTAACGTGTGGTAATACAATTGGTTATTTTCTCATGTGTGCATGCATATATAGACATTGAATACACTACTTCACATTACCAGGAAACTTCCTTAGCAAGGGTCATTAGGTCTATCACTGGCAAGGGTCATAATAATTTATTTTTTTAATTTTTGACCTGGTATGGGTAGGGCTTTCCATGTTAAATTGCAGTTTGTTGAAGCTAAATTTAAAACCATGGATGAAGATGACATTTCATTGCCATATATGAGAGAGAAACTGAAATTTCTACAGGCAAAACTAAGACTCTTATTTGGAGTCAACTTTTCGTACTTTTTTCGTCCCTTTCCTTCAATTGAGGCACGTTCACTTTTTGACTTGAGTGAGTAGCTATTTGTCCAGTAGCTATGGTGAAAGAAAATTTGTTTCCTTGCAATTTAACGTGTTTTAATAATTCTGAAGCGATCGTCAGCAATTCAAAGTTTGAAACAATAAGTTTGAAACCCTCAATTTAACAAAATTAACGTAAAACTAATAACAACCCTTGCCAGTGATTGATCTAATGATCTTTGCCAATAACGGGTCCTGATTATGTGAAATTATCTAATATATTCAAATTGTAAATTTCACTTATCGTGAAATGTTCTAATTTTATTTTAATAATTAGATAATTGACTTTTAAATTTAACTTCAAAAAATTCGTAACAATTTGAAAACCAACCAGTTTGTCAAAGATCTTAACAATTTATTTTTAATATGTACTAATATAAAATAATTATATATAATAACGTCACTAACGTAAACACCAGTCTTTTATTTAAACATTTCAAATTTTTAATTAATATATAATTGCAACCTGCTTGTTTATAAAGTATTAAAAATAAAAGTATAATTTGATAATTTACAAAAATTTCTGTAAATCTAAAAATAAACATAAAACTTTTGTATACGTCAATATATTTTTATTCAGTGTATTTTAATATCTTCGTACTCATGTCAGTAAAGAAACTCATAATGGGAAATCCCATGCATAAAAACTCATATTTTAAAAAGAATTATATACATCCTTAAAAGTTACCAAAATTTTATTCAAATTACTATACATAAAAAAACATGTAATGTAAGGAAGAAAATGCAAAAATTTAAAATAAATAAATAACAGCACATATTTACACTGAGAGAATATTGGTTCACAACGTGTTTACAACGTGTTCACAACAGGGTTATATATACACTATATTATCGTAGGGCAAGGACTTTTCACGTGACTCTTATATACATTGTAATTTAATTATCAGCAGACACTAGGTTACTCATAATTCGGGAGGTGAGTGGAGTTTCAAAGTTTTCAATTTTTCAAAGTTCAAAATTGTTTTATCTACAATGTTATATTTTATTATAATTTATTGTAAATAGTTGACAAGATCAATGCTTGTTGTAACAATATGTTAACTGTCTGGGTCAATAAAGAATTCTTATTCTTAAATTTTAGAATCTCTCATCAGCTGCCCAAGGTGAAGGTTTTCTGTGGTTTTCCTTCGTCATTCCAGGTGAATACTGGGACAGTTCCTTATTTTTAGGCCACAGTCTCCAAACTACCAATCGTATATAATTTTATACTTTTATCCCTATCTTGAACTTCTTTTCATCCGTTATGACACTTGTCTAGTGCCATAATTCTCATAATTGGGCGAAAAGCCTGTTTGACTTGTCCCTTCCGTCTAAGTGTCATTCGTATGAATAAACAGATTAGATGTGGCAAAGCAACAAAACAAGAATAATAATTAAGTGTCTATAAAAAAATATCTACATGTAAAAAGTGTTTCGAGCCACACTTACACACTATATTGTATTTATCGACACTTTTATTTGACATATTGGCATTTAACGTAATATATAGTATGTACTAAAACTTATATGAAAAAAAAAAAAAAAAAAAAAAAGTTCAGTAATGCAATAGACGTTTTTATATAACGTACAAAGTGTTTACTGTTCGTACAGTACATAGAACACCTGCCGTCTTCAAAATAATGCAAGCTTGCTTAACTTGCTTACCTTGCTTTTTTTTTTTTTTTTTTTTTTTTTCTTTTTTTTTTTGTATGTGTGTTTGTGTGTCTATATTTTTTAAATTAATCTTTAGTTAGAAAATGTCAAATAAAATTTATATACTCATGTTATGTAGATTTGATATAATCTTATTTAATCATTATTTCACCTTGCGTATATGAACGATAATCATTAGTGAAAATCAATTCATTATTACTTTTCTCTAATATAATAAAGCTAATTTATTGGTCTAAAATTTAAATATATAGTTCACACGTTAATATATGTAAAAATATGTTACTTTTTATGAATTTTACCCAATTTTGTGAAGGATTTTAGATAGTGGTTTTAATTTTAAAAAAAATAATAAGGTATGTAAGGCTGTTAACAAAAAAAAAAAAAAAAAAAAAAAAAAGGAATATGGATACAAGTAACCATATAGAATCGTGAAAATATCATGAAAATACTTCTTTTTTTCCTTCCAACAAGAGTTGTTAGTTTTATCTCTTTTTCCTATACAATTTAAGGGATGATTTGGTTTGGCCTGAAAAAATATGCTTGCTGAAAGCCTATAATATATTATTGTACTTTTTGTTAATATTCTTATTTTTTAACAAACAAAAAGATGTGATAAAAACTAAAAAAAAAATCAAATTATGCAATATTATATTGATATACATAAATATAATTTGATTAAAAGTTTCTTTCAACAAGCGCCTTCACAGTAAATATTAAGTAGTATAATAATTCAAAACAAATTTTTTAATTGACCTAACAAGATTTTTTTTGTAACTCTATAAAACTTATCTAACATTTATCGGTATATCATTCTTTCCTGCAACATTTTTGTAACGTTTTTTTTCTTCTTCAAATTGTTGCAAAAACAATGTGTTTACAAAAAAATTGTTCTTCTGAGATATAGCCTTGATTTTTGATATATATATATATATTATATATATATATATATATATATATATATATATATATATATATATATATATATATATAATATATTAAGTTCAAATAAGATACTTTGAATAACTATTCTATAATATATACATATATATAAAATTATACAGCCTACATACTTATAAATGACAAACATAAATATATTAAATAAAATAAAATACTTAAAAAAAATTAGCAAACTTAAATTATGAGTAAGCATAAAACTTTTTTTTTTTTACACTTCGTATTTACACTTTAAGAAAATTGTTCAAATTATTAGCATCGTTTTTTTTTTTTTTTTTTTTTTTTTTTTTTTTTTTTTTAACTATGTAATAAAAAAATTGACATATATTACCATTAAATTACCTATATCTTTAAAATGAAATATTAAATTTTTGTTACCCATAAAATTCTAGGAATTTAATTTTTGTTTTAAATGTGATTCAAATAAATTGGATGTTAAAATTTGAAATGTAAATAAAAAAAAGAACTATTATTTATATTATACCATAATAATTATAGTTTACATAGTGTAAAATAAACAATACAATTCTAAATTTTTACTATATTATTAACTGAATTCAATCCTCATTGAATTTTTAATGAGCTGATGAAAAAATAATATTTTCTATAAAAATAACATTTAATTATTCAAATTCTATCAACCGTAGGCCTTTTTTTTAAAACATTAATTTTTAGGTTTTTCACACATTTTTTTTTAACGTTAACCAGCTACCTTTTTTCCCCAAAAAAGCTTTGATATATTTAATCTGCCAATTTTTCAACATGATTCCTTTATATAAAATTTCTTAAAAATATAAATTATGCGGTTAACAACCTTAGAAAGTGCTAAAATTAATGTGGATTCTTTTCTTTTTATATAATTTTATAACACTTTAAGAACACCTTTTTTATGTATTCAAAATCCTAAGAACTGTAAGGAAAAATTGTGGTTTAACACTTCTTTTTCAGCACCAAGTTGAAGTAGCATTTTAAAATAGACAAGACTAGATAATTAATGTAAAAAAAAGGGAGAAAAAACACGAGATTCTATTTTGAAGTAGTCACGTAAGATAAAATAAAATATATTATGCAGAATACAACATAAAAGAAGAGGTTTTGGTTCGAAGCTAGTTTAGGGCAAGTATGATTAGAGCGCAGGTGCAATAGGACAAGTACAAAAATAAAGTGGCAGTGTTGTGCGAGCAAAGCAAGTTATAATATATATAAAAAATAAAAATGGCCTGAGGTAATATTCTTGAGCCGCGAGTATGTACATCAATGTCTGAAAAAAAAAAAGAAAAAAAAAAGCCGCTGTTAATTTAGCCTTGGGGAAGACAGCCCCTAATGACAACGCCCAGCACTTCTTTCTAATTGAACACCGACACGTGCATAGAGATACCTTTTGCTATGTATACTACTGATCTACATTATGATCATAACAAATATTACAGAGACGAAAAAAAAAATCAAATTTTAATAAAGTGATTTTTTATATACGTTAAAGAAGAAGAAGGTACCTATTTGAGCTATTTGTATCTCATTTTGTAGCTTATTTAGATTTTTTTTATTATTTTTTTTTCTATAATATCTTTTTATAAATTGAAGGTGAAATCAATTATACTTTTTCTGTTCTATTTTATTATTATTATTTTTTTAAGATATGAAAATTGATCATTTAATAAGTACTATTAGAAATTAGATTAAAGTGTCAATCACCAGTTAATATTTTCACTTACCTTCCAGTGTTATGATAAATTGCCCAGGTAGTTATACGTTTTATATAGTAAAAAAATTTTTTTTGAAAAATAATAAGTAGAACAAAAAAACGTTTTTGTCTTCTTCAATTTTTTTTTTTTTTTTTTTTTTTTTAATATTATTATTATTTTAGTGTTGCTAACTTCAAAGTCATTAGAAAATCTGGTGAGCCTTGAAATACTAATTTTTATAAATTTTAGCAAGATTGGGGGAAGTCTATTTTTTTTTTTTTTTTTTTTTTTTTTTTTAATGTCTGAGGGTATGCATAGATTCTGCCTGTTTTAGTTTGTCCATTCTAACCATATAATAAAATAATAATATGATAATATAATCGTACCAGTTTTTTTGTTTTTTTGTTATAATTTTATTTTCAGAAAATTAATGATAAAATAAATAAATAAATAATTTATTTATTTGTTTCATCCAAAAACAGGCTTGCGCCCAATACATTGGAGGTACACACAGTACATTAATTATAATAATCATAATTATTTAAGACTACAACATAAGTTTTACGTGTTACATCATGCAAACTAATATGAGTTATTTTTTATTTTAAGACATGTCATTTTATTTTAAACTATCATGCATCGATTTTTTAATCGTTTTAAATGAATCATGAAAGATATCAATATTTAGGCTGTTACATAATGTGGTTGCTCTTGTAATAAATGAATTTTTAGATACATTTGAGCATGTGGGGATACAAAACATACCATGATTTCTTAATACTTTTTTGGGCACATTAATGTTGATCAGGGAGACACATATCACATCATCAATAGTATTACATAATATTTTTCTTTAGAAAAATAGTGTCATTTATATTGCGCCTGTTTGTGAGAGACAATATATTGTTATTAGTGCATGCTTGAGTATGCTTTAAAAAAAATCCAACACTCTTTATAAATATGACTTATTGGTATTAATTAAATGACTCCGTGACCTAATAAATAAAAATGATTGATCTCACCAGGGGCAAACTCTTCATTACTTATGAGGGATACTATTTTCATAAACTTCATTCTGCAGTAAAGATTGGTCTATCTGAAATTCCTATTTTACTTCTCTCTGCATTTTATTATAAACATAGAAAGATTTAAATGACTGCAATGCTTGTTTGACTGCAGTAGCTACACATATTTGTTCTAATGAAGTTTAATGAAAGAATTTTATTTTTAGAGTCTATCTTTTGACCTCTATTGACTTTTTTGAAACGATAGATACTTAAATATGTTAATACTCTTGTTTTAATGTAGTTCAATTTATTGAACTCGTCAAGTTATAGGAGTTCTTTGGCATTTCAATAAATTTAAAGTTTACTTTATATTTTTCAGAAGAAAATGCTGTATAGTATAGATTTTAATGTTTTGGAAGAATTTAATGGATTAGCTATAGAATAATATACGTATTTATAAGCCATAGTTATTGATTTTGCAAGCTGCAATATTTACTTGTTATAGTAATATTTGTATTCAATACAGTGTATAAACTACATAAAAACAGTAATATACAAACTAACTCTTTCTTGTTATAATAATAGCTTCGTAAATATATTCCAATTCAAGACATACGGTTTGAAATGAAGAAAAATCCAAATAAAATTAAAAAGCTCATTAAAAAATCAATTTGGGGATATTTCAAGTGATCTTATTGAGTTAAATTCATAAGTAAATAATTGATTAACTCTATGTTAGTTTCAGAATGGACAACGTAACTTATGGAATGGGCGTATGGGATGGGTTACATTTTATGGAATGGTGCGTAAATTGATTATTTTTCACTTTTACAACAATAAAAATGCATATATTTACATTTTTTAATTGCAGAATCTTTCGTCCATTGTAAAAGCAGTTTTATACACGTTAGTATAATTTCATTGTTTATACATTACAAATTCAGAACTGACATGAGTTACATAATATAACAGCTCATCAAAGTCCAGTTCTGCAATATATTTTTTAAATAAATATCACATCCTAGATAAATTGACATTATTTTTAATATAATAATTTGATCTAACTAGTATTTAGCTTAATATGACATTATAATTAATCAAAACTTCAAAAGTATTTAGTTTCAAACTCTATAGCTCATTTACATAATTTTATTTACCTATCACATAGTTTTTAAGTAAAAAATAAAATTAATTTTCTTGATCATAAAACGTGACATTATAGACAAAAGAGCGGCTCTTGTTAAGGTAATCAATTAGAATATTATTATAAACATAATTTAATAGCAGGTGTATATTTAAATAGAAAATCATTTTTACCATTATCATAAAGTTAATTTCTGTGAAAAATTTTTGACCAGGAAAAAAATATATTATATTTTAAAAGGGGCGTGGCAATGTCTTATTTTCTTATTTTGTCTTTTGGAGTTTTTATTTTTATTTTTAACACTCAACAATACATATATTTTTTTTCTTCTTAATCATGCTCTATTATTTTCTAACACTTATTTTATGATCATTAGTTTACAGGGGGTTTTAAGCTATAATAAAATAATATTTTACTTAATATATGATTATTACTAAAAAGAAGAAAAAGAAATAATTAACAATCTCTTAGTATAATTTTAATTTTTGCCGCGGTGAAATCAAACTAATTTTCTTTATTCGTGTATATTTATATTTTGATATAATTTGCAGGTATAACGTTCTATTAGTATAAAATAAAAAGGTTTGGTTAGATTATTAAAGACTGATTTCATACTATAATAAAATTTTATTGTCGAATATGATATGAATATTAATGAGCTAAAATAATGTGAAATATTATTAAATAATGTGATAAATATATTATAACTCAATTAAAATAAATTTTATAAAAGTGTTACTTTATAGAATGCTTATTATTATCATTATTTTTTTTTTGTCATTTCATTGAAACATAAAAAAAGGTTTGATTGTAATTAATTAATAATTAAAGTTAATCTTTGCCCTTTATAATTTTTTTATTTAATTAAATATACCTTTATAATTAATGTTAAATTTAAGTAATAATCTCTACCCTCTTTAACATTTTTTTATTACTTAAATATATATCTCTTTAAATAATTATAAAAAAAATTATAAATAATGATCTTTTAAATAATTATTATATACTCGAGTTAATAAAAAGATCTAATTACTCATTGGTATATGAGTGTATATACATGACATGACATGCAAAATTTATTTTATATAATAAAGGTAATATAAATTACTATCTCTTTTGTATATTATATTATTATAAAGTTTAAAATACATGTCAAAAAGTCTTTTGTTAGTAGGTCCCAAGTGTGAAATTTAACAAGTGTTGTTGGTTTATATATAATATAAAACACACATAGTATCATGTATAAAACAAATGAGGTGGAAAATTCGTGTGTTCCGCTTGGATGATAAAAAAAATTATATGTATACATAGAATAAGAATTTCATGTGCACTCAAAAATATATATATATACATAATATATATAAAAGGCATATAGGCATATATACATATATATATATATATATATAAGGCTTTTTTTTTTCTTCTATATACATCTGTTTGATCCCCTCAAATATTCTACGCAAATTTATCCAACCCTGACGACATATTTGAATGATCCTACACATTATATTTAACCCCTAAACAACTGTTGTTATATACAAGAAATTCTTTTGTGTTTTGAGCATAGATTTTACCCCATATAGAGATAAATATTGTTCAAATTTTAATTATTGTTGACAGCTGATCAGATTCTCCCGCAGTTGATTTTTATGTCTATATTTTTAATTGGAATTGTGTTTTTTATTATTTTTTTTTTCAAGTATTGAATTGTTTTTTTTTTTTTTTTTTTTTTTTTAACAATATTATAATAAAATTTAATGTGCTAGCTTTACATGTTTATGTTGGACATTAATTGTTATTAAGATAATATAGTTTTTTTTAAAGATATAATTATTAGTTGTGGAAGTATAGTAGTATAGACGTTGATTTAATTAAGGTTTGCATAATATTTGTAGTGCTTTTTTATTATAATTAGGTCGTAAGCTTTTTTTATTTTTTATAGCTTAATTTTTATTAATAAAATCGATATTTTCAGAACTTTAAAAACAATTTTACTAATTTTTTAAATGCTACTTTTTAAATCGGATATTTTGCACACACCCTATATTGACTTATGAAAGTATTGATAGGTGATTTTCAAAGCCTCTGGTTGTAACTTTAAAAAATAATTGCAAATATACTTCCAGTACTCATAAAAAAATCGAATAAATTAATAAAAAATCGGTCTCTTTCAGAAAATACTTTTTTTTTACCATCGTTTGCCTCATTTATTTACAAATTTGCGTTCTTTAGAAAGAACAGAATGCCTGCTTCTTTTGTTTGAAAATAATTATAATAATATAAGAAGAAGAAGAAGCCTTCTTAGAAATATCACATATTACAATGAGTTGAAATAAGATTTATTTTTATTGTAGATTAATTATTATAAACCGGATTTTTAGCTGTGTAAAATGCGAGGTAATAGGTTTCTAATACAATATTATATATACTGTATAACGACTTTAAAAAAAAAGTATATAAATTAATGTAATTCACTATACAAAAAAAGAGAGGAAAAAAACTCTATAAACTGTAATTACTAACTAAAATTAAACTAAAAATAGCAATTTTTATTGTTCAAGTTTTTTTTTTCTACTAATACTCTAATACTCCCTAAGGTGCGAATGCTTAAATTAAAAGAATGAAAAAATTTTATTTAAAGCGATAATTTGATAAAGAAATAAAATCGAATTACGTATATGAAATTATTACATCGATAAAATGTGTTCAATATTTTATCACTTACCTAGTTTTATGTAAAAAAAAAAATTTGATACACAATAAAAGACTATACACAAAAACCGGTTTAAATTATACATTATTTCAGACATATATATTTGCATGGATTATTTTACAATATTATAATTTTTCAAATGCTTATAGAAAACTGTTGTTTATATTTTATGCTTCTGGCATTGATATTAAATAACTTTTTAAAATCGTATATAATAGATATACAGTCAATAGTAATATAAATATATTTAAATAATATATAGCTACCGTTTTTGTTGCTATAATGTCTTTGATGTTATACATATAAATTTATTTAAATAGGAATCTTATTTCTTAAAATATACTATTAGGTTTCAACTTTTCGCATGAAGAGATACAATATATTTTACACATAAATATCAATATCATAAACAACAATAATGATTTATCTGAAGAGATAAAAAAAATATATATTATATCTAAATAAAAACTGTCAAAAGACCATAATTTCTTGTCAAAAATATTATTAATTTTATCAAAACGAACTATTTATCTACTTGTTAATATAATTTACAATAAAATTGCTCATAGTATGTTATTTTTTATTATTTTTATTTCTATCTTAATATTTTTTGGTCTGTTATGTTATTCAATTACATGCATAGCCGACAATGTCTCTCTCTCTCTCTCTCTCTCTCTCTCTCTCTCTCTCTCTCTCTCTCACACACACACACACACACACACACACACACACACACACACACACACACACACACACACACACACACACACACACACACACACACACACACACACTATCATTTCTCTCTCTCTCTCTCTTTCATTTCTCTATTCGTTTAAAAAGAATGCTGCAACACGAGCTATGATCTCTAAAGCTATCTATGACCATACGAATTGCATTGTAAAGTGTATGAGTATAATAATAAAATACTTGGATGCATAAGGAGGTTTACCAGGAAAAAAAAGTCAAACCCAATGAGCCCAACCTAGCAGATGACTTTGTATTCCTGTCCAAAAGAGACCTCTTTGTTCCTGTATTCATGGTTTAACAAGCTTCCTTATGGGATGTTTAAGTAGCTGAACTTAAGTGAGATTTTTCTTAATGTTGAAATGTATAGAGCACAATACCCACAGGCTTACTGACAGTGAGCCTGAAAGTTGTATCGTTTTCTTGAATTTTAAGCACAAATAAATTACTATAAGTATGCGCATCCAAATTGTTTGAAATACACATGCTCTGGTGTTTATCTATGCTTATTTATTTATCTATCAATAAAAGTAGTCGTCAGCTAGAACTTTGTTATAAGCTTTGTTGGCTCTGATTGTTAATTTGTTTTTTTATTGGGTTGCCTTCCTTTTGCATAACTCTTTGAATTGAATGATTTTTAAAAATAAAAGCTTTTATTATTATTGCTCTCATAACCTATTCACATTATTTTCACTGTGCAATAAATTAAATTGCATAAAAGTATAATGATTTTAAATGGAGGTTACATATACAATCAAGTTTATCAATCAAATCAAATACATTTAAGGGAGTTGGTGACCAGTTGATATCACAAATTTAACTGTCGCGAAATATAGAATAAATATGAAGTTTATAAAGTATTACTTAAAAGTGTACATATTAGTTATGCTTCAATCATTTTCAAAAACGATCAAATATTTAAGTTATTCTATTTTGAACATATAAATGTGAATATTTAATTTTAGTGCTAAATTTTAATTCAAATTAAATATTCATTAAACTTTTTTTTTTAAACAAAATACATTTTTTAAATTGAATTAAATACTATTGAAAGATTATATTATTTATATTTGTTTTGCTGTGGATATAAATTATGCAGAAAGAATTATGTAAAAACAAGGTTCCTCTCCTATAGTGGTCTACACCTTTAAAATATTTTTTGCTTCATGTAATAAGGACTTTAAACTTTAAATTTATCATGCTACTTATTATTCTTTTAAAATGAAAACAAGCATTGTTTTTATATATAGGTACTGATTTTCAAAATAATGAGTATGTACGTGTTTATAAAATGAATATTTAACTTGGATTCTACTTCAGGCATCAAGAAAATAACAACATTAAACATGAGGGCTATACATAACCCGAAATTATTTTGTGTACAGTAATATCTATAAATTTGTAATACTTCTGGAATGTATATTGTGCTATATATTTGTTAGTGAAGTAATGAACAGCGTACATCTTCACCTTATCAATGATGCAATACAGGGGGAAATATAATAATAATAGATTTTTAGCCCTTGTCAACTTACTTTTTTATCATTTAGAATACTAGACTTATATTAACCATACATTAATATCCATGAATTAGACATCATCACGTTAATTTTATATTTATTTTCGTTTATTTTCCTTTTTGCGGTTATATCACGTATCTGACGTCACAATATACCGATGGGGCAAATAATAGGGTTAAATACTTGAGGGAGGGGCTTAAATTTATCACGTGACCAAAGTGGTGACTGTAATTGGCAACGGTACATTGTGACGTCAGATACGTGATATAACCGCAAAAAGAAAAATAAACAAAAATAAATACAAAATCAACGTGATGGTGTCTAATTCTTAATTCATGGATATTAAGGTATGGTAATTATCAGTCTAGTATTCTAAATGATAAAAAAGTAAGTGGACAAGGGCAATCAGAGGCCAAAAAAAGTACATACCCACTTACATGGTCTTCTGACTTTTAATTTATCAATAATCACATTTCAGGGTGTTTCATAATTTCTGTTTTATATAGTAAAATAATTATAAGTTTTCAATTAAATGCTATTCAGGAATTGCTATAAGTATAAAATTTGTAATAATCGTGATTTTTTACATCATATAATATATTATCTTCTTCTTTTTTTAAACCAAATTAAAGGAATAAACACCAGCTATAATTTATTTTGCTTCCATTTTATTTAAAATATTCATGCAATTTTTATAAAATTATGGTGGCTACAATTTCTTAACTGCAAATTTTATAACCTGTTATACATAATCGTATTAATTACAACTTTAAATAATTACATGTACAAAAAAAGTTAATAATATCATTATATTTAAAATTTATATGCAACACATATTTATTTTTTTTTTCACCCTGTACTTGTATATACCTTTTTTTTTTCTTCCTTTTTAAAGATAAAACTGGTGTAATTGAAGAGGACATGCGCAAGGAGATATGTATAGTAAGTACATGTAATTTAATCACTAAATAATATAATATGATTGGACGTATGGTAATAAAAAAAATGATAATAATAACCGCACGTCTATATATAGTTATGTGGTTGATTTGTTATTAACAATTTTAAGTGAAGTTATACTTCATACCATTTTTTTTTTTCTTCGTAACTTGAAAAATTCAATCATATTATCTGACTACTGTATATATTATATAATATGTACTTTTTATTTCTTTTGAGCAGCGGCACGCGTAAGCTTCCCTTTTAAAAAAAAAAGTTAAATTCCTGAATAAGTATACACATAATACAAAAACTACTTATAGCTAAGAGCTACATTAAAATAAAACCTAGAAGTAAAACCAAAAGCTTTAAAAATCCTTTAATAAACAAAATAAATATTTAACAAAAAAAATTTAAAATCATTATTTATTTGCTATAAATTTTATATTATATGTATAAAATTTTGATTTTATTTTTATAAAAATCTTTATATTTTAAAATAAATTAAAATATTTTTAATTAAATAATGTTAAATTTGATAGAGATAATTATTATATATAAAAGAGACTACTGGTTTACTATAATATTAATTATAATTAGAAAACAAGTTTTATGTAGACCAAAATTGGCAATCAGTAATCACCTTTCTCGTTAGGTAACTTGTTAAAATAATTGGATATGTGTTATAATTATTCATGAACTGTAAAACATAGAGTATATGTAATAACGAAGCACATACCAATGAGATTATTATTATTGAGACATCCCAAAAGTTATTTATCGTAAATAACAATATCACATTATTTTTTATTATAATATGTATTTAAAGGGGTTTAAAAAATAATAAAAATAAAACGTGATATACTATACTGTTATTAAATTTTAAATATTCCAAGGAATAGATTATTATACATTGTCTAGTTATATTTTATTTATGATATTTTATTTAACCTTATAAATAAAAATTTATGAGATTATTTTAATCTATTTTCAATACCGTAGCACAGACTCCTGATACGTGAGAACTCCTCCCCCTCCCCCCTCTCCATTATAATAAAGTTTGTAGTTTTAATAAACGTAAATTTTCTTTTAGGATTTAACTATTAGTTATACGTAAGAAATAATCGGGCTAAGAACGTAATTGTATTACAATATGGCTCGGGCTGTTTATAAGTGTTGATTTTATATAAACTTTAATAAACAAATTGAACATTAAAATCCTCAGCTGAGATTTTTTACTTTGTTAGGTACATCTGATCATGACGTCATGACTTATATTTAATATTTACTAATGACGATTTAGTTGAGAAATAAATGTCTATACATATCTACAAATGTGTACATTATATGTTGAAATTATTTTTATGCTCTCTTACAATTAAAAATGTAAAGAAGTCATGATTTGTAAAAATTAAATAAATAGGTGTCTTGCTTTTGTAAGAATTTGACTTCCGAATCAGATGCTCGACAGGTGATAAGACTGGGGAGTGTCCGATTGACATGATGAGAACATAATATTATCACATTCCTTTGTACAATACATACGTTGTGTATACAACGAATGATAAAATTGTCTTCTTCTTTTGTTTATGGTTAAAGCCAATGGCTTATTCAAGCATGCAGTCTCGTACTATAATGCATGCTTGCGATAATTCAAACAGAACCGTGATTCCAACCCTACAGCACGGAAATAATAAATTACGTAATTTATACTGCATTTATGTCAACACAAAAATTAAATTATGTGCTAAATTAGAACATAAACATATGATGTATAACATAATATTTATGCTATTTAACATAATTACTATGCAATATAGCATAAAGTATGCTGTATTGAACAAATTGTGCTAAAAATGGAAAATGAGCTAGCATAATTATTACGTATTTATTTTTGTCAGTGAGTATTTGCATACTATTTTGCTTGCAGATTCGGGTTGGCTGATACTGCATACATGTAATTAGTGTCTCCCAAATGCACCATGACTTTGTCCATGACTTTCTCAAACCATCATATCTATATATGGGTTGGCAAACGTGGATCTCTTGAGGGTTTTTTATTATTAAGTTTTTTTTTTTAACATTATTATTATAAAAAAGTATTACCTTTCTTTATTATACTATGGTATATACTACTATTACCTTTTATAGAATAAATAAAGGATAATTAAATCAATAATGCATTCTATAGGCAACACAATAAAAATGTAAATAAATATTTTATATCTAAGTAAGCAATGGTGACGTACTGACGTTTATACTTGATGGTATCGATAGAAAAATGATGACATATTGTTTCAAGTTATTATAAATAGATATTACTTTAGCCTTGCATACTTATAATAGAATTATGAAATGTTTATAGTATGAATTACATCTTCAAACGAGCTTCACTTATATACAGCTTTAGTAGTATCGTTTGTAATGTTTTTTTATTTTTTTATGTATAGGATAATAATATATATAAAAAAACTATTTACTACCATAAAATATTAAACAATTTCTTCTTGGTATTATAATATTGAATTGTGTATAATATATAGAATGGAGTATGCATACACACTCAATTATACAAATATGCAGTATTTGAACATATTATATAGACACAAATCACTCAAATTAATCAATTATTATTATTATTATAATCAATAAAATTATTCAATGAGGACCACCCTAGATTTTTCAATGGTTTATAATTATTGGCATGTCCAAAGTGCATGACATTGTTTTGCTATATATTTTTTAGAGTTTATAAAAATATAAAAACTTTATTGCCCTATTATTATAAATTCTATTTTATAATAATATTATATTATATATTTCTCCAATTTAAATATTAAATTTATATAAATATATATATATTTAATATAATATTTGCATTAAAATGGACATATCATATAACCCTGAGGTATCGCACTATTATAATAATATAAAGTTAGAATTTCATTTTTACATAAATTTTACAACATCAGTGTAGACAATAAAATATAAAAATATGAATTTCTAATTCTCTTCTATATACTAAAAAGACTACCAAAGTGTAATATTAAATTATTTAAATTAGATTAAAAAAAAAGTAAAGGAATAAGACATTATATTTCTATAAATTTCTTATACAGCTACTGCATTTTACTATAATATATTATAAAGAATAAAATTTAAATTGATAAAACTATTTTGCCTTAAGAATAAAATATTAAAGTATATAAATTTAAAATCAAAATTTAAGATAAGAAAAAAAAAGGTGTCTCAAAATAAATATTTATATATATTGTTTTTTTGAATGATGATATATAATTATATTATTATTTCTGCCTCACCCTCAACCCTTTCAAATTTTTGGAGAAATATATGTTTAAAAAAATGTTGTTTGTTATTATAATAGCTTCCAATATTAAAATTAAATATTCTTTGACCTATCTAATTTTTAAAAAATTGGTAGTTTTCTTGACTAAATTATTTCCTTATTTTTGAAAATCTTTATTATTCTTTGATCTTTTTTTTTTTTTTAGTCTACCAAAAAAACAGTGACAAAAAACTATTTAATCCTGTTATTTTATAATCTATACATTTATACTGTATAATATACATACATACATATTTATAATATATATATATATATATATATATATATATATATATATATATATATATATACACACACACACACACACACACACACACACACAGAGTATAATACTAAGATACATCTACATTATACAATGGTGTTTGATTAAATGGGTTAGAATGTATTTTTACACGGAAATCATTTCTACTTTTCCTTATTGATTTACTAGTATGTCTTTTACATATTATAAAGAGAAGGAAATCAAGTATAGGAAAACAAACAAATTTTATTTTGTTTGCACACTATACACTTAAAAGTATATTTTATTTATTTACAAATTATATAACAGTTATAGAAATTGAACAAAACTAATAAGTGAGTGATATGCAAAGTATTGATTACTAGGTCTGTATTATAAAATTAAAAATTATGCTAATGATGTACTTCTCACATGATGTATTATAATCACTATAGTCATGGATCTCCGTCATTGAAATATTATATATTTATACAATTTAAAATTATTGCATGAACATTATTAAAATTTGTTACTATATATATAAAATTTATATATTTAACTTCTTTTTTTTTTCCTTCTACCTGTAAGGCATAAATTTATAAAAAAAAAACAGTATTTTTTAAATATATTTTTCGTGTTATTTATTTCATATTACATTTAAATATTATTTTTTCTAATAAAACAACGTGTTAACAAGATTTTTTATGTATTATCAAAATAAAAAGTAAATAAAATAATTTACTCTATACTAGTGATAACTTTATTACTTTTTTTTGTTTGAACTACATTTTAAATTGCATAATTCAATAATATAGTTAAATATTAATAACATTATTACTTATTGTCACAATAAATTTAATGATTATAGTATTAGTATAAATAATAAAAAGAGATCATTATAGTTCATAATGTTTAACAGGTGTTATTATTTCCATTATACATATATAGGTATAAATAAAAATAAGAGTAGAGAGAGGTTATCGACCATGCACTTTTTGATATGCAACACGTGAACTTTCAACAAACATGCATGACCATCAAAATACTAACACGAAATCTACTTTTTATATCTTTATATTCATAGGGAGAAGGTTAATAGCTTATCATCAGAACACTCTCCCTGAAGGGCTTAAATAGTATTTTGTGGTGCTACCAAACATCAACTCTATTAATGCCCTATGGTATATAGATACCCTAAAAAAAAATAGTATAGAGAATAAAGAGAGGAGTGGGGGTATTGTTATATGTTATCTTTAGTGTGCAAGCTTTTGATATACTCACCTGCTTCAATTCACGCGCATTCAAAAACACTCCCTTAATATAATAAAAGTTCAACATCCATTATTATATAATTTTCTATATATATATATTTTTTTATATATATATATATAATTATTATACTTTAACTACTTTTTAATTTTGTCATTTTTATTGTTAATATTATGTTTGTTTTAAATAAATTACGATTATAGTTTGGTTTAATGGTTTTAATGCTCATCACGCTTAAATTATTATATTTTTTTTTCCCAGTATCATCTAACGTTATATGATACAGGGTGATACTTTGATGTATAATGTATATTCAAGAAAATCGCTTCAAGCATGCTGTTTGTTTGTTTTAGATGACGCTAATTGTCATGTTTCTAACAAGGAGAAAAAATATAAAAAAAATGTAATGAGTAATGAGCAGGATTTGAGAATAGACATTAATATCTTTAAGTACACACGTGCCTTTTTGAATTCTTATATTACTTTGTTATATGCAAATTACTAAAAAATAATTATTATCTACAATTTTTTTTTCTTCTTTTTTTATGCAAATAAATTTTATTTAATAAGATATTGTCAATTTGTATAATGAATAAAGACTCAATAAATATACTTGAATTATGTTATATAATAAATTGATTTTTGTTAACGTTGTAATTCGAAATTCACATAGAATTTATTACGGAAAAGCTTTTATTAATATTAATAATAATATTTTTCCAAAATAACTAAATTATTCTTACGTTGTAATAATAATAATAAACAAAAATGCAGAATTTAATGCTTTCATATATATTTATATAGAGCAAGGGGCAAGGGGGCTTTTTAAGTTTATAAACCCAATAAAGAACTATTATTATTATTATTATAAACTAATAAACTTAAAATATATTATATATTTTAAGTTTATTAGTTTGTAAACTTAAAAAGCCCCCTTGCCCCTTGCTCTATATATAAAGAATGTTGTACTTTGGGATCCTTTACTAAAAAATATAACATCAATGTGTTGATGTTGGAATATTATGATAATAACACAGTTTCACAAACTTAATTATATAATATGTTTATTTATTAAATATGTACTTAGTTGTGTAATTCATTGCATATTGACTAATTAAGGAACATCTGTTTAGAAACTGACTATAAGCGATTTCAGTCACATCCGCTTCCGTTTCTACTTACTACGCATGCGCAGAACGTTGAAATAGGAAGCGGATGTGAGGAAAAATCGTTTATATAGTCAGCCTTAAAACAGTTGTTCCTTTATTAGTCAATTGTTACTGTTCTATGTTATATATTAATTTAATTTCAAATTATTTTGACAATACCAATACTTGCAAATATAAATGTTACTCATGAACTGCCTGGGTCAATAAAGAATCTCAATCTTATTGGGCAGAGGTTCAAGGAGGGTTTGATTTCTCTTGTCCGCTGGAGGCATGGCTACATAAAATACTTAATTCCGTACGTATATTTGGCACTATTTTTACTTAAATATTATAGTAACATATAATATTGTTAAAGCCATATAATATTGAATATTATACTAAATTATATCACTTTAAAATAATTTTAAATTCCTTTGTAACTTAAAGCTCAAAGCTATACATTAATTTTAAATTTATGAGTTAGTTATATTCTCAAAACATTCATTAACTATATAAAAGCATATTAAATTTAATTATAATGATATTTTAATATACATACATATAAAATAATTTTGTTACAGTAAATGTACCTATGTATAACTACTAACTAAAAAATATACTATATATATATGCAGCAAACGCATTAAAAGAGCATAACAGAAGCTTAAATTTTATTCAGCCACAGGGTGTTAATATAATCGGTGCATCTTTGGAGGTCCAGTAAACAAATTATATACAAAATTATAATATGCATTAATGAGGCGTGAGTTTTTCGATAATATATTATGTGTGTGTATATATATGAGCGTGATATAATAGAAATATTTATATTTTATAAAAGGTTAGATTATAATCATTTTATTTAGGTATTGCACACGTATAAAGTAGGAATAAATGCTTAATATTATCACCTCTTGTTAGGTAATTAATAATGGTATATGTATTGAAAAATTAAAATAAAATAGATCTATCAAGTAAGATTTTTTTTTAAATGAGCTATATCTTATAAACATTCCTAAATTTGTATAAATTAAATGGTTGAAATCATTTTTAAATTATTGCTTGGAAAAAAAAATATGTTAACAAAATTTAAATTTAATTTATTAAAAATTTATAAATTCAAAAGAGTTTAAAGTAATCAAAATAGTCCGTGTTACCTTCACAATAAAAGCAAAAGAAAAATATCAGAGAAAATAATATAGATTATATTATAATAGAATTTAATTTAAAAATTATGATATTTTTAGTTAATATAAAGTTATAAAACATAATCTATCTTAATTACTAACAAATTAAATAAAAATAACCATTTATGGTATTTTTCTTTCTATACATATACGTAGACTATACGCGTGATTTTTGCTATATAAGTTTTGTCTTTAGGATAATATCAATTAAAATTTTAACACACTCGCTGTTTTGAGACAGAAACTCTAAAAAAGAAAAAAAAATCGCTAACAAGCAAAAGACTAGAGACATGAAAGTAGTTATTCTATACAAGAAACTGAAGGAGATATTTAACAAGGCTATTAATTTTACTTAATAAATAACTAAAAATAGCAACATACTTTTGATTTTTTAATACTATCTTATCTTTCTAATCAGGACTTGTATTGCTTATAAATTTAGTAAAATTGTATTTTTGTATCAAATATAAAAGTTTTTTTTCTTTTTTACTATTATTTTTGTATTTAAGCAAAAAGTATTTTTTTTACTAACATTTTTTTCTTTGGTAATAAAATTTATTATACTTTTTAATCAATAAAAACTTAAGATTTATCTCAATAAAAAAAAAACATAAATATCATCTGCATGTTATATAAAAATTGTTTTAAAAAGACATCTGAACAGTTTAATAATTTTTTTAATAACATATTTATAATGATTAGTTTTATATATAGGATAATAATCACAGAAGTATAATATTAAATATATTGGGGGGGGGGGGGGGGAGGGGGAAGAAGGAAAGTGTCCCCGTGTGAGTTTTGTTGCCTGGAGGTTTCATTATATGAGATAGCCACAAGCAGCTGCCTAAATCTTCTTGTTGGACAAACGCGTGTCCTCGACTGTAACTTTTATACCCCTTCTCTTGTCTTATATATATAAAATTGCCCGAGACTTGTTCGCGTGCGCCAATACCCACCGCTTAGACGCTCTATCTTTAAATATATTCCTATACTAATCTATAATATGATAATATACAAGTCTCATAATATACACTGGTATATAAGAAAATAATAAGAATAATAACAACACGCGCTATTAATGACCACAACTTCAGCAATTTTAAAGACGGTTGTATTTGCTTGCACACCGTACTTCAATTTATATTTTGTTGTAAATTATAATTATTTCTACTTTTTTTTTCTTTTGAATTTTTTTTTTAAAAGGTGCGGCTTTTTTTGTTGTATTTTTTTTCTAATAATTTGCATAAATATCTATATATTTAAAGAAAATGAATATTTGTCCCTGAACCAAATCATAGGCACAATAATCTATAATTGTAAGTAAAATATAAATCACTTAAATAGAATCAGTAAATTGTTTTACATTAATTTTTTTTTTCACTTTAAACTTTATTATCATTATTATTTTTTTAACTATATTTTGTATTATGTCTAAGATTTCATACCTCTATATAATTTGTATTTTTATTATGGTGTTTATTATAAATCTGACTATATACTATTTTGTTCATATACCATTAACAATTTTTTTTATTATACTTTGTATATGCCTTTTTTCTCGCCTCTGTGTTATTAAAGTTTAAAAATATATCAAGTATTTCCTTTCAAAATAAAATTAACAAGAATAGAATTAACATTTTATTATCTTGAGTCAAGACTAAAATATCAAACAAGTTAGATATTTGTTTATTATGTGAATAATTTATTTATTTTTGTTTATATACACGAAATTTATATAAAATTTTACTTTCTTACCTATATACTTTGATACATATATTATGATGATTTTAACTAGCATTTCTTCATATAAATAATATGTACATAATATATTTTCCATAAGGTAAAACAGTAAAATTTTATATCTTAGTGATTGTATACTCGTACAATACAAATATTATGTATTATATATCAAGTTAATTGATTAGTATTTTTTCATGCATCATACTGTACGTATTTTGCATACAAAGCTTGTCATGCTTTTTTTCCGAAGAAAAGGATGAAGTACGCAACAAGTTCATGTATTGTTTGTTTGTATGCACTATATAATAAAAATTGCAAAAATTAATTATAGAATAATTCAATATATTAAAAATAGTAATTGTTTTTTGAATTAATCTTACACTTTTTATAATTTATTAAAATATGTGTCACAATTTTATAAATTTAAATATACAAAATTTTCAGCGAACATTTTATAGATCAGAAAAAGGCAAAATATGAAATAATGTACATCAAAAATTTAGAATATAGTTAAGTCACGATTGTACGTCATTTAAAAATTATTACATTAGTTATAAAAAGAATCAAGTATTAAAAGTCATTAATGAACAAATTTTTAAAACGGGATCTCTTCTTTTGAAGGGAGCTGCAATATTATTATGAATTTGGTGTTAAAAGAATTTTTAAGTGCATTTTAATAAAATAATTTATTATTACTATTAACATAACTTGTTTTTTTTTAATACACAATATGACAATATATAACTTTTAAAATTAGAAACAAACGTTTACTATTCTCTTAAATCACTTTCACAGTAAAATATATACTGATTATTCTTCTTGCATAAATTTACAATAATTATTTCGTGAAGAGAGTCTATAAGCAAATTAAATCAAGAAAGATGTTCTTACCCGCTGCTTCCAAGAATAAGTTAGGAAATAGATTTTATTATTTACAATTATAACTAAAAAATAATCATAAATTAAATCATAAAACTATAAAAAAAACAGTAATTTAAAACTATTATTACTATACTATAAAGCTGTATTCTAATAATGAAAATTAGATATATATACATTAATCTGTATATAAAAAAAACTTTTGAAAATCATGTCCAAACACTTTTTTATTTGCTTCCTTTCTTTCTGCTTTTTTTTTATTTGTATTTTTTTGCTACAGTATTTCAAGTTTATGTGTATTTTTTATATACATTTCATTTGCATATTATATAACTCATTGAAAAGTGACTTAAAATAGTTTTTATAGCACAGTGTATGTTTTTAAGGGTATCATAAAATTTGTTAAGAAAAAATAAATAAATAAATGCATATAAAAACGACTTTTAATGTTCAATAATAATATAATGAAACTGAAATTTATTTCATATAAAAAAAATATATTACTTAAATTAATGGCAGAAAAACCAGTAAGCAGTACATACATGTTTGTTATAATTTAGCGGCACGCGTATTGTAGAGTATCCTGGAAGTTAGGCAAATAGTCGGACATCTTGCGCTGCTAGCTAAGCAAAAACGTTTTGAAGATCAAATAAAAACGCAAGTAGTTTTCCAACTTGTTATTTAGATAACTTTTTTTTTTTTTTTTAAATATCATACTTGTTTACCTATTTATTAAAGTTAATTGTAACTGTAATTTTAATCATGATTGTAACCAGATTAGTTTTATTTATTTATTATTATTATATTTATTTTTTTCAGAAATAAAAATAAGTAATTTAACTTCTTTTTTGCGTTTAATTTCTTATTTTCTTGACATGTAAAACTCGGAAACGAGTTTTTTTTATGTGTCATATATATATATATATATATATATATATATATATATATATATATATATATATATAAACTAATAACGACTAAATATATCAAGTTTCTTTTAAATGATGTAATTAACTCCAGAAGTATAAAAAAGACTGTAAATTATATTTTTATGCTTATTAAACCAATAAGTGTATACGTCAAAACGATTCCTTTATAAATATCTTACTGAATAATAAGTATAGAATGATATATTATACGTAGTTGCAAAAGTTGAATAATTTGTACTTACAAAGTGTAGTGCATGTAAAAATGATCATTAATTTACTTGTCTTGCAATAAAATTTTTTTTGTCGATTTTGAAATATATATTATTAAATTTAAAGTTATTAAATATTTTAATTATACTTTAATATAATTACACATTGAAAAACACTTACAAAGTACTACAAGGTCATTATTTTATATATGGTTCATACAATGTATTATATTATAAGATCATTGAATCCTTTAATAATAATAATTATAATATAATAATAAAATGACGTCACAATAAAAAAAAAATAAGATCAATTGTTTTAAAATATACTATGATGATTGGTTGCTCGTGTTCCGCCCATGGTGTAAAGGGATTGGTTAGAGCGGGGGAGAATGGGCACGGGTATTGGATAAATTTTATACCGAGATCGCGTGCCGTGTGTCCGCGTGCGCGCGTGAAGCAAAAAGGAACAAACTTTTTTAAAAGCTATAGCTAAGGACTCAAGGTCTAATAAAAGCGAGACGGCTGCGGCTTTGGCTGTTGGGACGCTTGCTTGATTTTTGCCCTTCCTACTTGTATACGCACATCAAAAAAAAATATATATATATAAAAATATAAAAAAACGGGGGCCGAACGTTAGAGAGAGAGAGAGATTTAATATATAATTTCCCCCCTAAGGGCATGACTGCAATATAGTGAGCAGTAAGAGAAGCGACCCCCATGCCTAAATCCAGCGTGCGCACCATTCAATCGACAGACCTCATCCGACACGCCAGCATCAAACTGTGAAGCAAGTATCCTACAATTCACCTCCACTCACTTCTCTCACTCACGCTCTCGACACACACCACTCACACATACGTTTACATCACGGACCAGGTTAGTCATAACACTTGATCAATTTATCGCATGTCTTATATATAGCATACCAGCATCATCAACATTTTACCTTTTAAATATCGTAATTTATATTGTTTATCATTATTATTTTTTTAATACAATTATCTACATAAATATCCTACAATGCACAATTGATAATTTTGAATTTGTTCTAATTTTACGTGCAGTGTCATTCATCTATTAAGATATCAGTATCGTATTACTGACTCAAATATTTGACCGCAAACACATTATCGAATTATTAGGGTTTTTTTAAACCACAATTTTATTCTATGTCACGAATATATTAATTGACATGTTTTGATTTCTTATAATATTTTAAAACCTTAAAAAAATCATAGTGTATCATCAATTAAATTCTTAATGAGTGTTAGAATAATTAAACGTTTCTCTAATGTAATATTTTGATGTCTCTCTGTATATATTTAAAATTTATTTCTATTATATAACGAGAGTTTAATTCTATGTTAGAAAAAATTGATAACTCTAAAATCTTATGTAAATTTTTATCTACATCTTTTAAAGTGTAAAATGATATTGATTAAAATATAATTATAGATATTAAATAAATAATATTAATCATTTAGCAGATTCTTCTTTATAGAATTATTATTAAACAAATTAATACAGATATAAAGTATAAAGCATATTATGTCAAGCGTGTCGAATAAATTATTAAATAATAAAATCACAGTATTCACATTCCAACAAGAATTTTGCCCATGGAGGTAAAAAAAAAAAATGAAATAAAATAAACTGAATTATTAATTCTAACATTTAATAAAAACCGGTTTAAATAATTTTTTTTTATAATTCTTTATATAATTTAATCGCATAATTCAAAATATTGTTTAATTCAAGTTTAATTACATTTACTTTTAATTTTTGAATTACGAAGTCAAATTTTTTGTCTGTAGGTCAAGGTTGGGAATTAAAAAAAAAAAAAAAAAAAAAATCTGAAGTAGAAAAAAATACTGTACTATTTTTGTTGTACATAGCATAACAAGATTTTTTTTAACATAAAATTTAATTTTAGTCTATAAATTTTACGTGTTTAGAATGTATAAAACATTGTTACATGAAATTTATATATAAAAGTACGTTATACATATAGCGTGAGACTTGTTTATTTTTTATGTATAATATAGGCCTATATATAATATAATATATATACTATATTATAGGCGACAAGTATAACACATAAGCTTTAATATAAGAATAAATGTTTGAAAAAAAAATTATACCAGTGTTGCATACACACGTCAACTTATATAAAAAGCTATGTTATATACAACTTATAAGCTTTTATATTATTATCAGATAAAAATATGATATAATGTATATAGCATGTCCAACTACTTCACGCTCTAGCTTATGTAAAAAAAAAATATATAAAAAATATATATATATATTGTTACAATATATTATATAAAAGCGTATCTGTGACCCATTATTAAAAACCGTATAATCAAGTATTGTAAAGTTTTTAATGAATGCTAATAAATGCAGGTATCGCATGCTTTTTGACAATTTCAACACTTTTTCCTTTTGACGTAAACTTTTTGTCATACACAAAAATAAGATTAAATTTAATAGATAATACTAATTCTTTATTTTTAAAATTATAATAATATATTTTATGTTAAACATAAATTATTTTTGTTTAGATAAAAATGAATTTTAAAATCAAAATCAAAGTTTAACAAAAAAAAAATCAAGTTTTATAATCTTTATATTAATAAATTACTTTCACTACATTATATTATGTTTACAATCTTTTAAAAATAAAGTGTGTATATAAAAAAATGTAGTTATATATAAAGTTTATTATTAGTGTATATAGGACTGGTTTTTACATAGAAAAAAAAAAAGAAGATTCATTGGGTTAAAAAAAAGGGGGTTACTTAAGCAGTTAGTTATGTTAAAATGATTTAGTTTTACGTAATTATACCGTTACTTTTAGTTTTTAGCAAATACTTGTGTACTTTCTACGTATATATAACATTGGTTTATAGTTTATTTAAATTTTATTTAAGATTTTTAAGTCAACAACCTTATTAAATCGTTATAATTGCTAATGATTTTATTTCCAAATTAAAAGAAAACTCTCTATTTATATGAAACTTTTTTGTATTCATAAGTTTGTTCATATTTTCAATGTTATATTTACGTAAAATGAATGAGCGCAGTAACAATGTTACAAAATGTGCAATTGCATTGTGTTTTTATTATTTTATAGTTGCAAAATTTATTAAATTTGATTTTTTTTTCCTTTCATCAGGAAGCATTGAGTTAAACATTTGATAACCAAGTTTGTAATACTGCAGTATCTATACGTATACGGTCATTGCAATAAAAAAAATGAAATTCTATTGGCATATGGGAATAACATGTATTTAGATAGAGTTTTGCGTCAACTGAAATCTCCATCTGATTGCTTTGAATGACCATAAGCCAATACAATTTCATTTTTTAGTGCAATGACTGTACATATTATATAATACAAGTCGCTAACATTTTGTCGCCTAGCGCCGCAATATATAGGCAACCTGGAGAACACTAAAATAAAAATCACGTAAACTCGGTTAACTGGATAGTTATGCTTGAAGCTACCAATAATAAAAAAAAGTATTCTTATATTATACAAATCGTTCTTCACTTTTTTTTTTATTTTCTTAGAATAAAACAATAATCATATAATTTAAATTAATTCATTAATATAACTTTGTATATAAAATGTTTAGCTTTTGTATTATGTAAAGAAGTTCATTTAAATATGCAGATTTTTATAATATTTAATTCATTTTTAAAATAATAAATTAAATCAAAATAACCGTCTTTAATTCAAAAACAAAATTTAGAGAATATAAACTAATATATATTTACATAAATATAAATATATATTAAAACCATAAAAAAATGTATTAGAAAAAAAAAAGTAGACAAAGAAAACTATACATGTAAATTTTAAATTTTTTATTATTATTTTAAACTTTAAAAATTACAACCACAAAAATATCTAAAGAAAAAAAAATAAAACGTTTGATATATTATGTTATATATAAGATGTAATATTATGTAGTATGAAAATTAGTTACACATATAAATGTTATCATGCTTTATTGCCGTGTATTTTCTATATATATAAAAACTATAGAGCTGTTATCGTATATGTAAGCTTACCCTGTAATTTAAGTTAAAATGAAACGCGTGCAACTTTTGTTCTACTGTATATAAACGTGTATAATAAGAGTGCGGTAGCGGTCACCCTTTATCTCCACCTCCGGTCACACTGCTAATTGTCACACAACATACGTTTATAGCGATTTAAAAGTGTAAAGTTCACACGCGTGGTGCAATATACAGAAAGTCGATAATGTTATATTTTATAGTCTTAAAGTTATATTAATAATACTAGGAAGTTTATTTTTATATATATAAATATTTTACACACAAAAAAAAGGTTTTTTTTTTTCCCGTCATTTTAAAATATGCTTATCAATTATATCTATATATACAATTAAGACGGTTTTTATTAATTATAATTTTAAAAAACGGTTCTCATTTCCTTATAATTGCTGTATTTTTAAAGCTATACAGAACTCTGTAAAATAATGCTCAAGACTCCGATTCTATTCTGCTTTGATGCTTATCAAAACTCGTACTTTTCAATCGTTTTGTGCTACTATTTGAGATGATTTGGATTAAGATATGTTGATACAGAAAACAAATAGTTAAATTTCAAAATATTACTCCAAATTCCATTAAATACACAAAATATTGAACATATTTTCTACTTATTAATAATTTTCGAAGAATAAATCTTTTTTTTTTTTTTGTTAAATATATTTATATAAAATTAAAACATTTAAAAACCTATTATATGATATAGATTCTTAGTAAAAACAAAGAATTAAGAATGTAGAGAATTTTATTATATTGTATTTAAGATTACAATTAAGATAAATTAAATATCTTCATCATCCAATTTGTATCAAATTATTTATTATATATTTTTGTTTCTTTTTTTTATATAAGAAAATACATGATATACCTATCAAATCTGATAAAATTTCTTTTAATTATTTTGTGTTGCGCTAGCACGTTATATTATAAATAAACAATTTTCTAAGAAAAAAATATAAAATAATAATGGTATCAAAAACTATATAACATATTAAGACGCGTGCGGTTGTATTGTTGTGTTTTTTGATCTAATAATTTTCTTATATATATAAAAAGAAAAAGAAAGAATGAAAAAATGTTGAGCTTAAATTGAGATATTGTAGAAAAGCGTTTTATTACTAAAAAGAAAAAAGAAAAAAAAATGAAGAAGATTTCTTTCTTTTGTTTATTAAGGCGATTTAATGTCGGCAAAGATGAAAGAATTAAGAGCGTGTGCTGGCGTGATTGCTGGTTCGCCGCTAGCTGCATTACTCTCTCTCTCTCTCTCTCTCTCTCTCATCAAGCACACTCTCAAATAGTAAAAAGAAATCACATAAATACGTTTAAAGGATCACCCTTGTAAAGTTACGCTGCGTCACCACAAAAATAATAACGATACCTGCAGGGACACTTTTTATAATAATGATTGCATGTCCAATATCGTTTTGCTTTAACTTAATGACTTAACCATTGAAAAACAATAATTATTATTATATAGAACTTCTAAATTATTATTATTAAAAAAATAAAGATGACTTTTTTTTTTCATATCATATTTTTCACGACAGTCCTATATAATTTACTGTTCAAAGTAAATTAACAGAAAAATAAGAGTAATGATATAGTAATAAATATTAACAAACCGCAGAAAAAAATTACTTTTTAAAATCAATTTCTTGTTTGAAAAAAAAAACAGCTTGTTTAATTTATGGCTTACATGAATGAGTAATTACTGATTGAAAAAAATCACAAAGTAATTTCTCTTAAGTTTTACTCCAGTTCATTCAAGACCTGTTCAATATATTTAAACTTAAAATTCTCTCTCTAAAAAAAAAAAAAAAAAAAAAAAAAAAAAAAGAAGAAGAAGAAGAAGTTGAGTTATATTCAGTTTAAAACATAAAAAGTAATTTAAATATAAATAAAGGATGCACAATATAGTAGAAGTTTTTTTTTAATATTATTTTACTGTGTATTCCTTTTAGATGAAGTTTATAATTTTATTGTGCTAATTTAACTCTAAAGTTCGTGATAAACAAAAACTTAAAAACTTTTTTTTTATTCATAAAATAATAAATTTAAACAGAGAAGTAGTTAAAAAGGCTTCTATAAAGCGTAAAATTTGTATATTATTAATGAAAGAAAGATTAAAAATTCTTTTAGATCTTTTTTAAGGTGCGACTATATAGACAAAAAAAAAAACTTATTAAATTTTATTATTCAATTACATTTCATTGTTTGTTTTAAAATTCAAATATTTATTATTCGCTTCAAATTTTGATTATGATCAGGCTTTTATGTTGAAAACAAAAAAATAAAGCAATTTATTACTTTTAAGTATTCAGCTTATAAAATTTTTGTGTGTCATTATTATATATAAAAAGTCACATCAGAACTATTTTTTTACAATAATTTTTAGACAATAGAGAAACGTTAATTATTTAATAACATTAAGATTAAATCTAAGCGTTATTATACTCAATAAAATATAGAAAAGAAAGAGACACCTGATTGTTTAAACGCATATGTGACATAATGCCTCAAGACATACACAAATTTAAGTTTAAAATTAAAGAAAAACTGTAGTTTATAACGCTTTTATAAAATATTAACTATTAAAAGATGTAGAATTCAAATTAAATTTTTAGATACGTATATATATATAAGCGATATTTAATGAACTGTTTTTTTGTTGACTGTTTTTTTTGTTTTTTTGTTTTTTTTTTTCTTTTTATATACATGTATATATAATTTTATCTATAAATATATGTTTCAGATTGTTATATTATATTGCTGACCACATCACACATTAAGCTATATTACATCTTAAGAACTTCAAAAATAATGCCGCATACAGGTAAGAATTTTTTTATTTATTAATTTTTTTCTTTCTTTTAATTTTTTTTTTCACATGTATTTTATAGTTTAAATATTTTTATATATTTTAAAATATACTTAATTTTTGTTCTAATTAAATTAAATATTTTCTTTAATAAATTTAAATTATATCTTAATGTATCTAATGAAATGCGTAAGATTGAGTTGAATTATTTTTTAACGTTACTTTAATGGTCAAAAAAAAAGTGATTTTTTTTTTATTATTATTTCAATTGATGCTTTATAGCATAATATATAAGATATTTATATTGTTATAATATATTTTTTTTATTATGATATGCCTAATGATAGTCATATTATAGGTATATTGTCATTAGCAAAAAACTTTAGTACTCCTTTGAAGTAACGCGCAATTATATATAATATATATATATAAATATATATATACGAATTCCTAAAGAAGTATATTATATTATTTTTATTATAATAGTTTAGGAAATAAAATTTGACTTTAACTATTTAAATCATTCATATAAAATGTTTTAAATTTTGTTCAATTTGTCAGCTTTTTTTTTTTTTTTTTTTTTATATCAATCCTAAGAATTAACCACAATTTTTGTGCACGTGCTAAAAAAACAGTATTTTTTTTTCGTCTGCAGCAATACTAATAGCTTTTTAATTTTCAAAGTTTTACTATATCAAATTGTTAGTTCTTTTTTTTATGATCCAATTATCTAAGAGAGAGAGAGAGAGAGAGAGAGAGAGAGAGAGAGAGAGAAATTACCAGAGAAATATTATTTAAAATCATAATTATTCTATTATTATATTTAATTAAAAATGCTATAAAAATGTTTAATTTTTTTTATTGAATATAATATATATTTTTAGTAAGTTATCCATAGTTTATATACTTATAATTACTATTTTCTTGGTAATTCTTGAATTTTTTTTAATAAAAAATACTAACTTTTTATTGCGTTATTCAGATTTAATCTGTTTTGATAATTAATGTCATATCTCTCATGTGCCAAAATCTATAAAATTCTTTATGACAGAATCGTATAATCTATTCATAATTTACAGACTATTAGACCATTCATTAAAGTTTCCGCATGTACAGATAATAATAACTCATATACTTGTATATATATATACGAGTATATATATATATAGGATGAATTCAGCATAATATATAATAATGTTTTTACTTTTTAATGTTTTAAATCAACTTACTTGTTAGTCCTTATTTTTTTATCTTTTTAATACAGCTTAGCGTTATTTACATAATTTTGTCTTTAAAATCACTCAATTCACAGTATTTATTGAATATATTTATCCACAAACTCATTTAGGAAGAGTTTTATTTTTTATTTATAATTTGGCATTCAAATTGAAACCGTGCAAAAGTTATAATCATATTTTTTTGTACGTTTTACAACACACGATCAAAATGTATTGAAAAAATATTACACAATTTTTTTTAAATACGTGATTAATAAATAAAATATTCTATTAAACACGATTTATTTTTAATTAAATATTTTCGTCATCCATAAAAAAAAATCACGTCCTTCTGTCACGTTAATTGAAATATTAAAAAAAATTTGATATAAAAATATTCATGAAAACAATTTGAATATTAAAGAAAAAAATATTTATATATATATGAAACTTTTAGTGTTGAAATATTTTACTTTTTTTTTTTTTAAATGTGGTAATCACGTTTTTGTTTTTGTTATTATGTAAATGATAAAAAGTATGTAAAGAGAAGAAGAAGAATTTGATGTGAAGATTGCATGGTTACTAACACGCATGAGATTAAGTGAAGAACAAAAGCTTTGATTTAATGTTTAAAAGGTGTACACGGGTGGTCTTTATAATACACAGATTGTGGGAGGTGCGGTGTAATATTATAAGATTGTACCGTGAAATTTGTAACTACCGGGCATCATCACAACTTCTTATTTTACCACCTAAGTAGTAAGAGGATCCTTCTTTTTACTTCATACCTAATATATTATAATATTGCAAAAACAACTTTCCTCTATAATATACAATTCAGTAATAAAAAATAAAAAAAATGAAGTTTTAAAAATATTGATAAAAAATAAAATAATAATAAATACTGACCTATTAAAATATTTTTTTTTAAAAAGAAATTTTGTGATATAAAAAAAAAATAGCAATGCAGAATCTTTATAATAATAATACTAAAAATTTCATCGAAAATCTATATTTTATCTATAATTTATGTAGAAGAATTCTTTTGGTTTTAAATTTATCAAAAGTCGATTCGCAAAACAAACAGGAATATAAAACTGTATGTATATATATATATATATATATATATATATATATATATATATATATATATATATATATATATATATATATATATATATATATATATAGCACTTAATGAATTTTTATCTAGATTACTATACTTTTCATTCGTTCTCACGCGTGTGTATAAAAAAAGGTATTTCAGCTTCTGTATTTTTTTTTTCTTCTTTAACCTTTCTTTGATAACATTTTTGCCGCTTTTCAAAATATAAATTATAACAGTATAATTTTTACTTAAAAATCAATCAAAATTTAAGTTAAAATATTTAAGTTATATACAGTAATAATAACACAAAATAGAAAGAGAGGTATTTATAAATAATTATACATAGAAATAGGAATTGCATGTAAAAGTTGACAGTTATACAATTGAAAACTTATTTTATGTTTCAATATACATAAAAATACTGCATCAAATTGTTTTGTTTTACTCTCTCGCGCATGATTTAAGGACCCCCCAGTATGATTTCTTTTTAATGCAACAAGTTGGAAAAAAATCTCTATTTCTTTTTTCTATATAACTGACAGTATAAAATATAGGATAGAGAGAGGAATAGCTACCGGCCGAAGTCATGTCAATCACGCATACACTCGTACTCTACTCGATCGCGCGGTGTGGTCATGCTCGCTGAATATCATGCAAATTATACTGCCAGCATTTATTTTGTAACCGCACGAACATTATTATAATAGAGAAATTTTATTTCCTTGCATTTTTTTTTCTTCATAATATAATAATAAAAATAATACAATATTGTACTTTCATGATATATGAAATTATTTATGTAAATTTGTGTTAAAACAATCTTCTATAATATAGAATGTACGGAATTCATTGAAAATTATTTTTGGCACTTATTAGATTTATGAGATGTTTTTAAGATAATTTAGTCATTTTTATTACTAAAACACATTTTTGTAATTCTATGAAGTCTTTTTTCTTGGCTATACTTAAAAATATTATATATTTAAATTTACAATTACTTTTAAAATATGTGCCATAAGCCATAAGTTTTATTGAATGCAAAATATTAGTAATCTTCAAAATTAGTATTTAAAAAATTAATTTAAATAAATAGAAAGAAAGAAAATAATAAACAGAACTTTTATATTATATATATAATAAAATTTAAATTATAACAAATGAAAAATATTATGACATAAACATTAATATAAAATAATGGCACACATAAATAAATTTTATAGCTATATATATATATATATATATATATATATATATATATAAATCAGACAAGACCAACATCTCAATCTTCTTTCTCTTCCTCTATATTATGTTTATACATAACATAAAAATGTTTCGTGATATGCTGCTGTTAGAACTATTTAAGTTAAACAATAAAACAGATTTTTATGTTGTGTTTAACGTCATGCAGAGTTGAATATTGGTCTCTCTCTTAACTGACTATAGGCAAATAAGATCTTATTTAGAAAAAAAAAAAAAAAAAAAAAAAAAAGATTGCGCTATATGCTATAGCGTGACCGCACGCTCGACTACAGTATTTTTTTCTCTTTATAATATAATAGTGGAAATATCATTTTTGACGTGTTCACCACACACGGCGCGAGTCAAGGAGAGAATGGTGAACGCGTGCTGCTGTTGTTTTGTTACTTACATTATCCGTGATGCTGCAAGAGTATACTCTTATATAAGATATGAAAAATAAATGAACCACGTTCATTATACTTCAAGAAGAATAAATAAAAAAAACGTGTGTATCACAATAAAGATCCTCTCTGTTAAGCTATAAATATAACATAACAATAATAAAAATTATAATTTATTCAAAAAGTAAAAGGAGACTGTTAAAACTTTATATTGCATTATAAAATATTTGTCCAAGTTTTTTTTTTTTTTTTTTAAATATAATATATATTATACGGGATGTTTCACGCTTAATTTTTTTATATAATAATATTATGTCTGAATAATATAATAAAGATAAGCACGAAATGTTGGTCGACAAATTTTCAACGGAAAATATGAAATGAAAAATATATTTAAAAAAATTAATATACATATACACGGACAGATTTTTTGTATATTTATATAATATATATTTTTTGCTGATATTGGGTACAATAAAATAACGAAAATGGCAATTAAGTTTATATTATATATTTTAAATAAAACAGTTTTAATATTTTTCTAAGAATTAATATAGTATCAATAAAATAATCATTAATTAAAATTTTCATCTATATTGGTAAAACTGCTCATTATTATAAAGAAGATAAAAGCTAAAATCTTACTTTTATTAGACTTAACTTTAATAATTAATTATACATATTATATTGAAATAAAATATTTTTATATTATATAGCAAAATTGCACAGCAAAAATGAACTTAAAAATCATTGAATTTCATTTTATATAACGTAATAAAAATGACTCAAAAGACAAAATTGAAAGTTAATAATAATTATTGAAAGTACACCTGCTTGAACAATATGTATATACTATAAATAGATATAAATAATAGTATTTTCTTTGTTCTTTTTTCTTTTAATCGCAGATGTTATTGAACGTAATAAAAATAATTTGTAAGTATGTATCTCTTCTTTGCTGTGTATCTTATAATTTATTATAACTAGTAATTAATGTATATACACATATAACATTGACTAAACAAAAAAAAAGTAACCTTGTCATTGCTGGTGTTGTTATTTTAGGATAGAAACAAGATACCTAAACATCTTATATTACAACGAGACATGAATGTTATGTATAGTTAATATAATATGTAAAAGAAAAAGATAAATGATTGTGATAACATTAATATGTAAATTTTATCCACCTGCATGGCATGTCCACTTCTATTCAAATAATAATTTTTTTTCTTGAAAATATAAATATATAAATATTCTATTTATTAAAAATAATTTACTAAATATTACCAAGTTTGTATAATGAAATTTATTTTAATAAATTTTATATGAAACTTGCCAGAATTATATTTTATTTATATATATAAATATAGTTAAGTATTTTTTTTTTAAATTACATAAACAAATTTATGTATGAATAGAGAAAAAAATTAAAATTCATAAAAGTGATTAAAATTTTATATAGAACAATTTCTTGAAAATCTATAGAAGTGGAAGATAAATCATTTCTTATAGTATGAAAAGTGTGGATGTATATTATTATTTATTGTCAGTTATTTAATAAACATGTTTATTCAAATTTTAATTAAAACGATTTTCTAAACCGTTATCTATTAATCTGATAATTAAAGGGTTCACCTTTTTTCAATAATTTTTAAATTATCTATAGCTAATCTTATTAGATTTGCAATTAAAAAAAATACTTCCTTATATATATATTACTTAAAAATAGTCGAAATGAAACTAATCTTTAATTAAAAGTATTATAAAAATACAATTTTTACTTTATAGTAAAAATAAAATTGTATAGATTATAATTTTTAATAAATTTAATTATATGATGTAATCTCTCATATATATAATACATATTATATTCCTTTTTTTTTTTTTACTTCTATAGATTTTTTGCTTAGTTTTCTTATTTTGTTAAAAGCAAAAGTAATATCTAGTGATTTTAAATACAGGTTTTTTTATTTTAAAACTTTTCATGATCAAAGTATATATATATTACGTGCGCCAAATTTAGTGCCTAATTTTTGATCTTACACACATACGGTGTCCCAGTGCCCGTGATATAGCAGGTGTGCCATCAATTTATTTAACATCTTTGACTTAAAGTGTATGTATTATAATTTTTCATCTTTGCTTTTATTTTTTTTTTAACTATGTCTAGTCGTACTTGTTATCAACTTTTTTTTTTTTTAATTTTTTGGAAGACGCGTGCCGGTCGTTCGTCAAGGACGTCTGCTTCCAATTGCTATAAGTGTGTACAGATTTATATATTATATATATATAATTAAAGGACAAAAAAAAATAAAAATATACTAATTTTTTTATTTTATATATATTCACAAAACAATCTTTTTTAACTGCTATAAAACACTAAAATATATATTATTATACTAAAAAAGCTTTTATTTTCATCGTCTATAAATCAGCATCTAAAAAAAATTAAATCTAAATTTATTTTTACATATAATTTAAACACTTTTTTTTTCATTTAAATCAAGAATCATTTATATTGGCTATTAAATCTTCTTTAAAAAAAAAAAAAGTACAGGTGACTTTGTACTTGTTTGTTTTTTATTAATATCATACACTATTTTTTATTTCATTGTAATTAACATAATTTAACACTAAAAGTTAGATAACATATATAACTTCTTATTATAATAATAAATTTATGCAGAAGTGTGGTCAAATTTTTTTTTTCAAGAGCCACTGTCTGTGTGGTGTACGTGATGAATAAAACGTTTCCAAATGTCATCAAACTCAAAAATAAAGAATGGAAATATATTGTTTCATTTTTTTCTTCTTTTTGACACTGTTATTGCAATAAAATGTCCTTTTTGGATATATTTTTCTTTTCCTCGAAGTAAACAAGTTTTATGTTAATGAATTTCATAAAAATATTATTTTAAATAAGGAATCGCAATTGCACACACATATCCATAAAAATATAGCAGATGGTTTTTACAAGTTTGATAACTATCATCAATTACCATATACTTAAAAATCATTAATACTTACTTACTAGTTAAATGTATACAATGTAAAAGGTGGTTGGCTAAATAATAATAATAATAAAATCTTATTTGTAAATTTTTAAGATTTAAAGATAGTAAAATATATGTTACTTTTCAATTTGATGGCATTTATAGATCTATTTATAACACTGTCATCAATTTTTTTTTATATAAATTCTTTTCTAAAGAGTGATAAATACTTCTGATAAGAGTTAATAATTAATAACCTTTTTTTAGTAGCTCAAAAATTAACATATTATTTGAAGTTTTTTATAACTATCCTGTTTGGAGTTTAAATAAAATACAATATAGTAACTTATATATACACATTATAAAATCACAACAAATTAAGGATTAAGTGCGTTTTAAAAATAAATATATATATATATTTTGATAAAAGAAATAGGAATATCTTGCAAAATAAAAAAATTGAAATTTTAAAATTTAGTTATTTGCATTTTGTAATTATTAATTTAGCCAAATATACCTTCTGAACGTAGATAAATCAATTTAAAGAAGGAGAAGAAGAAAAGTAAAAAGCATTTAAAATCTATTTAAAGTAATTACAATAAATTAGATTTTTCATGCGAGCATTTTTTTTTTTTTCTATTCTTGGTCACGTTGATATTAGATATTAAATTGAATTAGGCGTTAAAATCGCATTCATTTTTAATAAAATTCCGCATGCAATCTTTCAAGGCCTGTACTGTACTGTACGACATTTTATACTACAAAACTTTTTATTACCATAATGTTTATTTAAACATATAATATAAAGAGTAATTGAAAGGAAATTGACAATAAAAAAAAATCGCATGCCCTGTAAAAATTATATATACATGTATCAATAAATTTTTTCAATAAAATTGCTTTAATATAATTGGTTATTGAACTTTTAGAAGTGAAAATTACTTTATTTTTAAATTATGTATGCAATAATTGTTATTTTATTATTGCTCTTATAAAGTTTAGCATTAGAATTTACCATACAATAAAATTTATTATCTACATAAAAAGAAGAAGTTATATAATTTGAATTTTATTAGATTAAACACATTTTCTTTTTATGTATAGATATAAAATACAATATAAAATAATACTTATTTTTTTATATACGCTAAGAAATGTTTATGACTACTTATGCGTATGGGAATGTCAACAATGGTGCTCATGTATAAATAATTATATATTTTTTATATTTTAAACTGACAAATTGGAGTCTACATACTTGACATATTTTTCTTTTGCTTTGACAAATCTATTTATATAACCTTTGTATTTCACTTCTTTTTTTCTTTTGAAACACAAACGAGACCGTCAAAAATTATGACTATAATTTTTATATACATCTCACCGCAACTTTTGTTTTTTATATCTCAAACACCTGTCTAGTCTAATTGTTGAATACAACAATAATGTTTTTATCATATATATCAACAATATATTCCATTAATCAAAATATCAATCATTATTGATTAAATTTTTATTGTATTATTAATTACTTTTTACTAAACATTTTTTGAAATTTGAAACTTTAATTATTATTATTTTTCTTTAATCCATCATATATTATTTGAAGTCAGTTTAATTTATTCTTATAAATTTAACAACAATCATAATATATACACTAAAGTATTTTTTGTCATTGTTTTTGCTATTATTATTTTCTATTTTTTAAATTTATAAAAAAGCAAAATTCTTAGATGTTGATGTATCAAATTTTAATTGTTTTATATTTGCGATATTATTGTTGCTAACAAAAATATGTTATACTGTATATATATATATATATATTTACTGTAACAGAGAAACTTATTTCTCAACTGTCTCTTTATAACATATCCCAAACATAAAAATGACCATGGTATACTTGATAATTATATATTAAGTATAGCAGATCATTACTATAATTAAAAGTAATATTCTCACGTGCATCCAAGCAAACACACTAATACATTTTACAACTTCAAATAAATACTATTACTATACTTTTTTTTTTTTTTTTTACTTGATAATAATGGAGTAAATTTCTTACTAAAAAAAATATATCTTAAATTCAACGTATATAAAAAATAAGAAGTAAAAACAATTGAATCACGTAATAAGGTGTTGAACTAAGTTATTATCTTTTTTTTTTAATATAAAAAAAATGTTTTACGAGCAGAAAAATTGTAAATAACAATGGTACAAAAATAATATAAAATATTACGTGCAAAACTATAACCAAAAGCTTATTTGTAACTCGTAAATTTTTTTTTATATATATAATATATATATATATATATATGTATAATAATGTATCTACGTATATATTTTTAAAAACTAAAATTGAGTGCTAATAAGTATCATCATATTACATACATATTGAAAGGTAATAGATTGTAACGATTGATACCAACAATAGATTATTTTTTTCCAATTTCAATTTTTTTTTCTATTCTCTATTATATATTTATATAACTAATTTTAGCAACATACAATTTAAAAACAAAAAATAGGGTATGTAATTTTTATTTTGATATAAAAATATATAATAATATAAGTTTAATAGTAATTTTGTGGGTAGACAAAAACAATAGACAAAAAAGAAATGACGAAACTATACAGAAAAGAAACAAACAGTTAGCTTTTTATTTTCCTTAAAAATTAAAAACTTAAAAATACAATATAAAATGAATTGGTTTCAAATATATATAAGTAATACTTGAAAAGTTCTTCAAGATCATAAATAATATAAAAGTGCATTATTATAATAATATATATATTTATATTAAAAGAATCCGTGACATAATGATCTGTTGATGATGGTTTATCTGTATTATTTTATACATATAAATCCTCCCACAGCACAAGTTGTTGTTTTGTCGCTCGTGTTACCACAAAATTATAGTCATTCTACGAAAACTAATGATGATTACTCCCTTAAAACAACTTGAGGTTATAATAAGATTCCGGTGGTCGCTCTTTCACCTTTGTAATTTCTGCACTTTCGTGTTTAAACTATGGCTCCCGACCACCAATGAATGTTATGTATCAAACATATTAACAACAGCTTCAATACGTATAAAAATGTTTCAAACAAAAATCTATAAATTTACGATTTAATTCTACCTGAAGAACAAAAAAAAAAAAAAAAAAAAAAAAAAATACAAGGTTAAACCTTCAACAAAATATAAATTTAATAAATATATCTCTTGTTTTGTTTAAAAATAAAAAAAAAGGACACACAACAAGTCTAATATATAAGAAGACTTCCTTATACATTAATATAGTATTTTAATACAACACAATCATAATAAATTTAAAATCATAGTATAATAATACTGTTTATATGTATTATCAAAATAAGGTTTAATAAAAAAAATCTGTTATTCTTTTGCTATTTTTAGATTTTTTTTTTTTTTTTTTTTTTTTTTTTTGCAAATATTTTACCTAGTTTTATATATGATAATAGATAAAAAAAATTAATAGTATAGTATAAAATTTTTATCACAAAAATGTATAGGGGGAATATCTGTATAAATCTTGACATAAAAAGGTTATAATATATATAAAAAATTAGCATAATAGCCACTGTTTTATTCATAGAACTATTATAAATATTTTTTTTTCTCTAAAATAATTGATACAATCACGTTATTACCAGATTCTATCAAAAACCTTTATAAGAGCAAACAAATTTTACTAAACAAACCTAAATTTAATAGTTTCTTTAAAAAAAGTAATTTTTTAATCATTTTTAACCCATTTTTTTTATGAATATTTATTGATTATTTTAAAACAAGTGGTTTTTTATAGATAAATTATTCAGATATAATTTTTGTTAATATAAAAGGTACTTATGTATAAAGTATTATATACATATTTAAATTATCTAAATCCAAAATCATAATTTGTCACAAAAATCTTTATCATAATATTTTATCAAAACAGGTAGTAAAGAAACCAGTCTCTCTCTCTCTCTCTCTCTCTCTTAGCTTCCTTATTTACTAGTATTTTTTATTACATGATTTTAAGTGTAATATAAGATAATAATTAATTATAATAGAGATGGTAGTTATATATGGGGATGAGGACTATTTATAATGACTATAGTATTTTATTTTTTTCTATATAGGGTTCCTGTTTTTTGAAAAATATTCTGGTACCTCCTACGATCAATATCATAGCAATTATAAGATAATTTTGGTTATTACAGAAAAACATCAGGACCCATATATATGTTTATCTTTACCTCCGTGCGTGTTACCATTAACCTTTTCGTGTCATCCAGGGGTTGAAATTAAGACCTTCATTTAATAACCATTGATGATGATGCTTAACCACAATTTCACTCAAGTTTTTTAAAAGAAATTTTGGGTGGGCCTATATATTTTTTAAGTTTTGCTTCCTTTTTTTTTATAAAAAAATATATATATATAATTTCAGTTTCAATTTTTTTGTGTGTTATATAATTTTGTACAATATAATTTGATTTTATGAATGGATACAATTTTTTTAATTTTATTGTTGGTTGTAAATTTTTTTCTTTTAACAAATATATAAAGATTTGTGTATACTATGAATACTTTTTTTGTAACAATTTATATAGCATCACTTTTCCTTATTAATTTTATGATAGTACCTTAATATTTAGTTTTATTAATATAACTATTATAACATAAAAATATTTGCTTCTTTTTTAGTTTCAAATAATAATAACAAAATAAAGTTTATAAGACATTGAAAATCTAAATATACGAGTAAAATGAAAGTTAACAATATTTTCATGATTAATGTAACGTAAGTTTCAATACATACTTTTCAATTGTTTATTTTATTATTTCTTCTTCTTCTTCTTCTTTTTTTTTTTCTTTTTTTTTTTTGTATTATTCTATATACTATTTTTACATTTAATAGGTACTAAAAAAAATGTGATACATTGTGTTGTTATAATTAATGTAGCAAGCATGTTTAAAAGAAAATCATTGTTGTTTTCGATAATATAATAAGTGATCATTAAAGTGTCAAAAAAATTATGTATTATCATGACAGAAAACTATCAAAATAAAATAAAGAAAAATGTTTTAGTTTTCTTGAAAAAAAAAAGCACTCAAGGGCATAAGATATGCTTTTTAATAGCTTAGGCAATTGGTATAGAATAATGCTAGAGGCACTTTTATATGATTTTTTTATATATATATAATATAAATTTCCTTATATATTTTTGTTGTCCAGCTGCCTTGTGGCAAAAACATAAGATATCATTGACAAAAAGAAGGATTTCCTCTGTGTATATGTATAGGTTAGCTTGAGAAATGTATATAAACAGCTTTGGCATTTAGCGAAGGAAATAACGACATTAAATATCAAACTTATCATTATTATTATATGACTAACAGAGCACGAGCGAGCTCAATTTTAAAAAAAAGATTTTTATCTCTCTTGGTCAAACACACGTCAAATTTTAACCACAATTCACCCGCACGCGTTTTTATAGTATTATTTATTAACAACTTATATACCGACAATTTTTTTTAGCCTCACTCCATTTTCTTTTTCTTTTACATGTTCGTCATTTTTTTTTCTTACCATTTACTGCATCTGCTTAATTTATAAACAGTGATGCATTATAGAAGTATTTTATATTGCTTATATATCTACTATTTGTAAGTAATTAAACTCGTATCCATAATATCTTAACTTATAATTTTATTTATTCAAATGCATCAATTATTTATACAGTATTAAAAATATATATATACAAATTGAAATGAAGACTAAAAATTGCTAAATAAAAACAAGGAAAAGAAAACAAATGTTATGAGAAAACTATAAGATAAGTTAAGGTTAAGAGTGCGTGCGTTGAAATCTCCAAAACTCAGTATTTTGTCTTTACTTTTATTTACCTTTATTCAAAAGTTTAAAACAAAACTAAACCAAAAATAATTATTATATTAATATTCAAAATATTAAATATTAATTTTTGGATTAGAAAATGTAACTTTCAATGTCATTTCTAACATTTTTGAAAACCAGCTCTGAATGCAACAATGCAATAACAGATTCGCAAAGCAATTGTTTAAAAATGTGACTTTGCGATATTGCAAAATAAAATAAAGGAATAAAATTAAACAAAAACTTTTATTCGTCTATAAAAATATAATTGTATATAACAGTTTTTTGTTTTTTTAGTTAATGTTAATACAATTAGAGTAAAAAAAATCAAAAGTTTATCTTTATTTTGAATCCATTCATAGTCCATTAATATTTATTACCTTTATCAGTATTTTCGAGAGAAAAAAAGAAGAAGAAGAAGAAAACAAACTTGGAACCCTTTTTATAGGTATCTTAATTAGACCCCGCAACGTTAAAAGATACGTATTTTGTGGACGTGCAATAGAGATATTTCTGCTTGTACGCGCTTACTTTGTTAGATGTTATAATATTTTAAACTTGCCTAATGAGAGCGTCTGGAGAGAACTAATTGGCAGTAAAGAGCAACGTAAAGATGCCTAAGGCGGACCCACTGGCTGCCCTTGATGGCAAAACTGAAAGAGTGTGTGAGAGAGAGAGAGAGAGAGAGAGAGAGAGAGAGAGAAGGCGGAGAGAGAAAAAACACACGTCGATGCGTGGAGTTAAAATTTATACACTTTACTTGATGTATAAAAAAGTGCCTCAGGCAATAACTAAATAAACATCAATATTGCACACATAAGTTTATAACCATATAATATACAATGTGATACACATCTTAACATCCCATCATTAGGTCATTGCATTATAATATAATTTTATTATTATAGCTATATAAGATTTATTTGATATCAATTGATTACTATAATAAATTTTTATTTCAAATATATCCATCTTTTTTACAGTAATACGATACAACGAATGCCGCATAATTGATATGTTTATAAAATAATATGCTATACAAATCAACAGGCTTATATGAAATTTTGATATACTTTACATTAATATTTAAAAAACGATATTAAATAAAAAAAAAAACTGCAAGTAATTTTTATTTTATAGTGAAATTTATTATAGCCCCTGTAACTACCGTAGATAGGCAACCTGTCGGACCAACAATTATTTTTTCACATTTCACATAATATAATATGCCTTATACCGTAGCAATTAATACTTCGAGATTTAAAGTTGTTTATAGAAAATAATTTATGTTATACTTAAAGATATCATTGATTCACATTAAAATTAATTTTAATTAAAAAAAATTACGAGAATTGCTTTTAGGCATTTCTTTTTCTTTCTTTTTTTATCTTGTTTATATTAAAATTATTAATTATGCACTGATTTAAGGAAATATTCCTAATATATAATAATACATAAATTATATTTATTATTTAACAAAAAAAAAACATGATTTATTTTTATATAAAACACTTCAATTATTTTATATATTTTAATATAGTTGTCAATAATTTTTTTGGTCTCTACAATTTAAAAACAACAAAAAAAAAAGTTAAAATTTGTATTTGAATTAAAATAAGTTAAACAAGTAGTAGTTTGCTTTAAAAAAAAAAATTTTTTGTTGGTATACTTAAAAGATATTATTATAATATTAGTTTTTCATGCAAATGATATGATGTTCGTACATAAACTAAAAAAAAAAAGCCTTTGATTATTTAAACAATAGTTATATGTATACTATCTAATTTAAGGTTTACATAATATAATATATTCTAAAACTATATAAAAAATATAATTATTTTTTAACAAGGCTTATGTATTGGGTTTCAAGGAAATACTTATTATATACTAATAAAAAAATAATAATTATAAGTATATATAAAAAATTATTGATAGATTTAGATATTTTCAATAAATATAAGGGTATAACATAATTTTTTTACAAGGGTATACCTAAAAATTTCTTTTTTTACAGAATATATTATTTTATGTGTTAAACAATTTTTTTTTTCATATGAAGAGGGATACTAATTATATACTATATTTTTGTTTGTTTTATTTGTTTGAAAGAAAAAAAAAAGGTTTGGGGGGCTTGTGTAGGATAATTGAGTGCTAAGTTTACAAGATAAGGTGTGTAGTTTTTTTTTTCTCCAAGTCAATCGAATCACGCCTTAGTGATCAAAGAAATAAATAAATCCAGCTGCCTAACTGACAAATAACATTTCAAATAACCAATAAACTATATTTTTAATTATATATATTTATTATTTCACACAATACCAATAACTACAATAAAAAATTATTAAATGTTAATTTTTTTTTAAATTTATAATAAACTTGTCATCTTCAATAAAATTTTACGATAATATTTTGTTAAAATTTTATTTGAATTTTTTATTAATAGTTTTATTATTGATTATTAAAATTTATATTATTATAATTGCCAGATTTAAGATTTTTTTTAAATACAGGGCCTAATATATGCAAAAACTGCAGATTAAAAAGATATGAATCTTAATTTATACAAAGTAGAAATAAAATAAAAAACGTCTACATAGTAATTTCTGACACGTTTCGATAAATTATGATGAATATAGTAGTGGTTTAGCAAGTACTATTTCCTGTGATATTAATTGTAACTTCATGTAACGCCTTTATAATGTTAATAAAATATTTTATGTAATATTTTTTTTTTTAATGAATATATAATTAATTTCTACTGGCAAATTGAAAAATGAAATTAATTTTTACAATAAATTTGTTGATTACTTATTAATCAGTGTTTTTCTCTTCTTTAAAAACTTGGCATATTATTGTATGAGTAATTATTTTAGTATTTTTTCAATTAAATTTGCTAATTATTTTTTTAAGACTTAATTCATTACAAAAAAAAAAAAAAAAAAAAAAACTTAAAATATTAAAAGGAAAAAAAAAAAAGGATTTACGTATTCAACTAAATGTTGAATGTTACACATCTCCTATCGTGTAAAATGTTATAATTTATTGTTTGTGATTATATCTGTAAGTTGTCTTACCTTGATCATAAAAAAAGGTGTGAAATATTCAAAATGTTAATTTTATAATTTTTTTTTTCTTTTTCACAGGCCAGGCGGGCGTTAACCAATTGGGCGGAGTATTCGTAAATGGCCGGCCTCTACCTGATTGCGTTCGACGTCGTATAGTTGAACTGGCATTACTTGGAGTAAGACCGTGTGACATCTCAAGACAACTTCTTGTCTCTCATGGTTGTGTATCAAAAATACTCACAAGATTCTATGAGACAGGATCTATTCGACCAGGTGCAATAGGAGGATCCAAAACTAAGGTACATATAAATATATTATATTAAATAAAAAATTCTTAGGCAATTATTTGATTGATAAATCAGAATCCACTTATCTTAATTTTTTAATTAAATAAATTATAGATTATATAGAAAAATGCATAATGTTATACTTTAAAAAATAGATGGATCGGTGCTAATTTTATATAATTATTTTTTTAAGTATAATTTTTCTCTTCAACTTATTGAAGTTAATTATTTTTTTAAACCAATTAACTAATTATTAATATTTATGAAAAAAAAATCAAAAGAAATTAGAAGGTATATAATTTTATTTTAAATATTAGTTTCTAATAATATTAAACATGTCTAGACATATTTTTATTTATTTTTTGACACAAATAAAAATGTAAAATACAATTATTAGCTTATAATATCAAAGAAGATACAAAAAATTAACACTTACATTAAATAATTTAATTATTTCATCATATGAGAAAAATATTTACGACTTTCATCCTACTGGCCTTTTAAATATATATATACTTTGATTTTTTTTTCTGTCATATATATCTATATAAAGAAAAAAAAAATCAAATTTTAAAACATTTTATTTGCACGAATGAATATAAAGATTCGTTTGGTACATTTTAAACACGAGTATAGAAAAAAAAAGTGATTTTTTTTTTCACTTTTTTTTTAACTAATATTTTTTGATACATAATTAAATTTGAACATGAAAATGTGTGAGTGCTTCATTATAACAATAAAAAAAATTAGTTTTTCACGATGTGGCAATATACGACTAGGCAGGTGAAAGACAAGTAAAGCATGATTCTATGCGGTTGATGTTTTGTTGCGTGCACGCGTGACTATTTCACTTTTGTATCTTAATCATGCAAAAATATAAATATAACTTTTTTTTTTTTTTTTTTTTAGATTATAAAATATTTCTTAGATAATATATATAATAATAATAAAATAAAAAAAAGGAGAAGACAAAAATCTATTGCAAACATCATCATTTTTTGTGTGTGATTACCTTAAAGGTATAAAAAATTAAAACGAAAGGAAAATGTTTATTAGTAAAATTTATTTTAATATTATTTTAATATATTTAAATAAAGTATATCGTGGTAGTTATCTGCTAAATTTAATCTAAAACAAATAATAGAAAAATATGTGAAATTTTATGTTTGTGTGTGTTCTATTTATATTGAAGCAACAAGTTAATAATTCATTTCTAAAAAATTGACGCGAAAAAAAAAAAAGAAAAAAAAAAAAGACTTTAACGTTTGAGGTAAAAATTTATACTACTGTCTTTTGGAATAACCCTATATATTAATATGTAAACTTGTAATTAAAGTCTAAAATAAATTAATATAAATAATTACATTGTAATTTTAGTAAAATATAATTAAATTTTTTTTCCTTAGACTCATTAGCTTATACTCAAAATTCAAATTCAAAAATTTTTATTTCATTATTTTCTAATACAATCAGTATACAAATTCAATGCATCTGCCAAGGTTTACATCTACAAAACATAGACATTTAGAAACAATCGTCAAACTTACATACTAAAAAAAAAATGCTATTTTTAATATCGCCACTTTATAGAAACAATATAATTATTTATACATTTATTATGATTAATTATTAAATCACACCTTGTTGAGTATATATAGTCTGCTGTGTGGTGTAGAACTCATTTTCATAGACTTAAAATTTGCATACCATGATTATTCCAGAAATTCATTAAATTCAAATCTTCAAATCTGTCAAGTTCCGTATACAATATGTCACTAATATTGTATTATAATACAATATTATTGTATTGAACGCAATATGTACACAATACATTGTATACACTTGAATCCTGTATTTTGCAATAAGTACACTTTAATTTGGAACAGATAGTTATAAACTACAATACCACTTAATCTAAGTAAGTCACACCTTTATTGTAGTATATTGCACCTGTATTAGGTATTACTGTAGTATAATAATACCTGTTCTAGGTTATATGTCTACCTATTGCATTTACAGGATTTAATATCTGCCTTAATTTTTTTCCATGCACTTTCATTATTTACTAAATTTACAAAAAATACCTACAATTAATGATATGTTTACATTATGCGTATACCTGTAATGAAGAATCAATACCGCAGCAACAAATATAAAAAATATTCATTTTCAATTTATATATACTTAATAAATATAATTAGAATACAAATTTTGTTTTTTAATGTATAAATTATTGTATAGAATCATGATTAACATTTAGAGCAAGGATAAATTTATTCTACAATAATTATAAAACATTGACTTTTGCAATATAAATAAGATATAATTTGTACAGCGGAACCTATATGTCAGTGTCAGTGTATATTATAGGTGGTAGAAAAGTTTATTATTATTTTATTTATTATGCATTTTTCACTGTCAAAGTAACACTATCAAAAATTTATTCTCTATCATTAAATTTGATTAATTTATGACGATTATTATTATTTTTTAAATCATCTCTTCTTTGTTATTAAATATAATTTGAAAAATACACAAAATTAAATTAATAATATTATACTCATGAATTATAACAGATAAATAAACGAACTGGACTTTTTTGATAATTATAATAATAAAACTAATGACAATTTTTTTTTTTTAGCACCAGAAAGACACCAAACCTTATAATTTTCAATGTAAAACTCATCTAAAAAAAATAGTTTTTCGCTCATTTATGCTTATGCATTTTTGATTTAAAATTTTTTGTATTATAGCCTATAATTTTAATTTATTGTTGTAGATTATAAGCAAATTATATAGAGAAACAAATATAATTATTGTTTGTTGGTTCTGCTCAACGCTAAATAGGAATATAAAGGACCATTAAAAATGATCATCAAAAGTTAATTGTTAATCTTGGAAAAATTAAATTCAACTCAAATTCTTCTCTCTCTCTCTCTCTCTCTCTCTCTCTCTCTCTCTATATATATATATATATATATATATATATATATATATATATATATATATATATATATATATATATATATATATATATATATATATATATATATATATAAGTTTCATTCATAGAAACGTAACATTAAGATTTTGGATTAAGAAGAAAAAAAAAAAAAAAAAAAAAAAAACAGACTTTATAACAAACAAAATATTTCCATTTCTTAAAATTAATTTTAAAATGCTTTTTTACGTGCTACATTAAAATTTAATCATTGTTTTATATAATAGATTAAATAAAAATTTAATAGTTTTTTTTATGGCTTTAGTTAAAACCTGCTAGCTATTATGTACTTTTTTCAACTTAAATTTTTTTACTAACTTATTTTATATAATATCTTGTAAAAACAAATAAACATATGAAGTTATGACTTATAAAATGAATTGTCTATATATTTATATTTTTTTTTAAGAATAAATTAAAAGTATAAAACAGCTATACAAAAAAAAAGGTGTTATGTTATGAATTTTTATATTCTTTTAAGACACTTAATTTTTTTTTTCTTTACTTATGCTAGAAGGTGTGAATAAGAAGCATAGCATATTTTTTAATAATATATCAGCCTACCAAACGTTTTAAACTATAATTTGTCAAAAATTTAAATAAGTATGTGATAAAATTCTTAAGGTAGCATCAAAAGGATTATGTCATTTCATTTACATAATATATTGCTTTTATAATTCTTTTAAGAACTTAATAAGACAAATTAGAACAAAATAATATTAACTAAATTAAGATAGCTATCATTTAGCATATAAACAAAAATGTTGAAATTTATATATTGCCAATTAAATTATAACTATATAGTATATACAGAAACATTTTTTTAATAGTCTAAAAATGGTTTCAAATTTCTTGTAAAACATATAAAAAAAATCTTTTTTTTTTTATTATTAAATGTTGTCTTATCAGAAAATTATAAAATAATATCTTTATATTTTGTCTATATAGAATAGGTATAAACATTTATAATAAAATTTAATGATTATAACTTAATCTATGTATTAAAAAAAAATTGTGAGTGAATGTATAAGAAAAAAAATATAATAATATTGTTAAGTTGTTTAAAAGAAAACCACACCTGAATAAAAATAGAATATTGCAAAAACTTGATTCAAAACTAAAAATGTTATATTATACAAAAACCGTTGCTCTTGATCAAATTGATAGACAGTTTGCCTGTTGACATAATGTTTAAAAAAAAATGTCTTTAGTTTTATCACAATAATGAAGATATAAACTGAATATATACACGACGTTTAGACCAAAACTTGCTTTACTTACATTTTTTTTCAGTAAAATTAAATTGATATGTTGTTTAACTTGAATATTTTTGCCACAGAATAAATGTATAGTTTGAAAAACATACGGGAAAAAATATTAAAAATTGATGAGATGATTTTTTTATATAATATATATATATATATATATATATATATATATATATATATATATATATATATATATATATATATATATATATATATATATATATAAACAAGTAATGAAATAGTTTTACTAGATTTAAGCATATCTTTGCAAAAGTTAAGTAATTATAGGGTCTTAAAGTGGAAGGGAAAAAATAAAAAAATCGCAGTATAAATTTTAGTTGCTATACACAATCCTGACCTTGAGTCACATTTTTAGTTTTTGTTTTTCATACATATTTCTAAGTTAATTATTATTATCTTCAAGTCAAATACTTGAACAAATTACGTGGAAAAAATTGAAATGAAAAAGTAATATAATAAAAATAAAGGTGATATACCTACTCTTTTTTTTTTTTTTTTTTTTTTTTTTAATAAAATCTTTTTATTAGAGAATAACACAGGTGCGTGAATTGCTATAAAAATTATATAACTATAAATTTCCATTACAATGAAAAAATATAGTAAAAAAATGTACTAATTTATTTAATAAGGAACCATTGTTACCTCAAATTATTTCTATAAAATACTTTTTTTTATTGTTCTTAGAATATAAAAAAGCAAACAAGACAATTCAATTTATTAAAATAATTTTATATAATAATATATTAAATTATCTTATATATATCTTACTTTACTTTTTATACATTATATTTTTTTGCTTGTTTTGTAGGCAAGAGTACTTTTAGAACCTGATATTTTAGAATAATTTAATTTAAACGTCAATATTATATACTTGTATTTAAGTAAGTTATATTATTATTACTTATAATACATCAAATATCAATATTTGACAGTAATGGTCTCTCTCTCTCTCTCTCTCTCTCTCTCTCTCTCTCTCTCTCTCTCTCTCTCTCTCTCTCTCTCTCTCTCTCTTTTTTGTGAAACACGGTTTTATATTATTTGCAATTGTAAATAATTGTGGTCAAATGTGCACCTGTTCAATTTCAAGCCAACATTTATATATAAATTTATATATTATAAATCAATTGAAATAATAAAAAAGTAATTAAATAGAGTAATTATAATGAAGGCATACATTATGTATTTAGTAAGTTTACTTCATAGCAAGGCTATTCAATAAATTAACAATTACTAATTATTGATAACTTACAAATATTTTAAAGTCTTCAGGTTTTTTCATCTAATTAACTGTAAATTTATTATTTTTATGTATATACACAAATATATTTTAGCTTTAAGCTTTTATGTTTAAATAATTATATAATTTTTCTAATGACAAATTTCCAAGTAATTTAAAGTCATAAATATTTTGAAAATATATTTATAAAGTAATCATAATTAAATTAAATGACTATTAACTACATGATTACTTAAACCTATTTTTTTCTAACAGTTTTTCTATGAAAATCATAGACATAAAATATTCTTAATAGGATTAAAATTTACATCAAAAATATATCAAAAACAATTAATACATACAATTTTTTTCTTCTTAATCTGTATAAGTTTTTATACATTTTAAGACAGACAAATTATTATATGATATACCATACAGAAGTATATAATTTTAAGATTTATATTTATAGATAATAGATGGTTACGTCTTAAAAATAGAAGACAAGTCGCACGTCACATTTTTTTTTAAAACGCCTTATGGCAATAAAAATTTTAAAAATTGAATTTTTATCGTTCTTTTTTACAAAGTAGTATATACAAGAACTGGATCATATTTTGAGTAATAGGATATATTATGTCGATATAACATGTTTGTAATTTATTCTGCTAACTGATAAGAATCCATTTAGTATGCTGTTTTACATGACGCTGTTATACATTTTATTCTTATATAATAATGTGTGTGTTATATAAATATTAATGATAAATGCCTACCAAGAAAGATTTTAAAAGCATATTTTTTTATAGCATCAGAATGTACGTTTAGAGCTATTTTATATATTGGATTGACTTCTATGTAAAAATAGCTACGTTAACTGATAAGAATATAGATTTTTCATCTCTATATTAAATTAAATACTAACAAGGCATCATAATTGTAAGCTCCTTGTAAAATAATGTAAATCACTGCTCAACAAAATTTGAACTAAAACGAAGTCATTTTTTCACCTAATTAAAACTTCTTTTTTTTTTAGCAGCTTTGGAAAAGTTTATGCTTCTATCGAGTCCTTATGTGACTCGATATGCTCTCTTTAAAAATGTGAAAATTAAATAACTGTTAAAAATTAATCTTTTTTTAACATTTTTTTTTAACCTCGTAAGCTGCGATGCTAACTAACTATAGTTAAACCGTAGTTAAGTTGTTATTTCGATTGTTGCAACAATTAAAAAAAGATAACTAAGGTTTAACTAGAGGTTGCAGCTTACAGCCCCTAGACTTGCTAATTATTGTTGTCAACTTCTGTTATTTTATAAAAGAAATTTCACGCTCAACTAACAAAACTAAACAAATGATGCTTAATTTTTATTAATAAATTGTCTGAACACGATGTATTTAAATTTCCCTATTATTCAACAAAGATAATTTCATATTATATTTTGTATAATAAGAAAATATGTTGTAGTTAAACTAGAGTACAAACATCAATAAAACAATGAATGAAAGAGTGATTAAAATCTCTTTTTTCAAACAAGCTATTAACTTTTGACCTGAACTCATTTTATGTTACGTTACGGTTGTAATCTATTAAATTACCACTCTATATTTTGTACCATTCATTTTAAGTTTATTATCATGTTATAGTACACAATAAAAAGTGTTATATAAACAGACAAAAAAATCGATTTAATAATTTTAATTTTCAAGCTTAGTTCTTCATTATTATATATATCCACCAATTTATGGAACAAAAACGTGACATATATAAATAAATAAATTATTTAATTTAATAATATTTTAAAAAATCACATTCTTTGTCAAACATAAAATATAAATTATGATGTGAAATTTTTTTCCCAGACAATTCAAAATTTCATACACAGGTGCGTTCTCATCTTTATAGTAAAAATAAACTCTGTACCGGTTTTTCTAGTTTATTACTTACGGCCAAACTAATATAGATTTTTTTTTCTCTTCCCTGTTTGATGGTGACTTTGATTTTAATTTTTTTTTTTTTTTTTTTTTTTACTAATACCCATATAAGAAAGTATTAAAACCTGTGATCAAATTAAACCAAATCCAGTTATCTATACAGTATAGTATTGTAATTTTTTATATGTTTTAAAATGTATGTTATTTTTTTATCGATATACTTTTATAGCTTTTACGTAATTAATGATAAATAGCGTAAAATTTTACGTGAGTTGCCTTATTTAAAATAAAATGAGTAAATTTTAAATAAAAATATTATTATGTATTTTTAAGATTTAATAAGCATAATTAATATATAGTTAAAAAAAATTGCCACCCAAGGCTACAGTAGTTATTTCTTTTTTTTTTTTAACGAGAATTCCATGGTTTTTTAAAAATAGTATTCGTATTCTAACGTAAAGGTGAACATTATGTCATTAAATTTTTATTAAATGAAAAACTACTACTTTATCAAACTAATTTTAATATAATGGGCATTGGGGAAAAAAAGTATATAGGAAAAGAAAAACATCAAAAAGTAGCGCAAAAATATAAAGAATTACAATAAAACCGAAGTAGAAATACGTAAGAGATTTTATCGTTTAGAGAAAAAATAAAGACATAATAAGTTTGCTTAAATTGAATAAAGTTGTAACAATATTTATACGTTTTATGTATATAGTAATTTTATTTTAAAAAAAAAACGCAGTTTCAGTAATTTATATACATGCATTATGAATACAAATATTATCTGATTTTTATACCACATTCATTGATGTGAGTCTAACACATGCACAAGAGCCAACCCAGTAGCCAAGATGCATGCACCCTGCCACTGCCTAGCGTTGTGGCTATTTGGATGAATTGACGTTATTTGAGACAAAAGTCTTGCTGCCCTTTGTGGGATGACACTGTGGAAAACATTCCGTGAGCTTTTTTTTCCACAAAAACCAAGGCTTAAAGTTGGGTCGGCTCTTGGCCCCCCCCCCCCCCCCCCCCCCAACCAATGCCTCGGCCGCCTCACGTACGCGAGCTATAGGCTATGGGTCCTACAGGTCTAAAGCCCACTCCCAAACCTTAGTCCTATTATTATTATTATAAATTATGTTTGATTAAAGTCTATTGTTAATAACTGTATTGTATTCTTTATGTTCACAGCAAGTGGCCACTCCAACAGTAGTCAAACGTATTTTACGTCTTAAACAAGAAAATCCTGGTTTATTTGCATGGGAAATACGTGAGATGTTATTATCTCAAAGAGTTTGTGACCCTCTCGCAATTCCCAGTGTTTCTTCTATTAATCGAGTGTTACGTAACGCCGGAGCCTGTACTGATGCTGATCTCGCTGCCATGCATGCATCTGCAGGACATCAGGGACAGCAAGCAATGAGACACGCTACATCGCATCATACTCAGCATTCAGGTGAGATACAAGTCATATCCATACATACAATTACGTTTTCCTTATGGAAAAAGTCATGCGTATGAAGTTATGTATAATTGTTGTTACCGATACCGGCGTAATATACTATCAATGCAATCACAATCTGTCGCTCTCACTCTCACACACGCTAATTTAAGTCATTTTTGCATAATTCAATATAGTGAAACCATCCTGTTCGAGCTATTAAAAAAAATACTGCACTGAGGTTTGAAATTTTTAAATGAGGTATAACTATATACTGATCTATAATATGTATATAAAATTATATACAATTTTACGTATTTTCAGCTAATAAAATTTTATGACATTTTTTTTTTTTTTTTTTTTCATTAGTATAGCATTTCAATAAATTCAAATTAATTAAGTATATTCTAGTCCCCAATGCTGAAGTTAGCATTTTTGTATTTTATGTTCACAAATCAGGTAGCTTTGATAATACTGTATAGCAAATATTTAATTATACCAGTTCATCATTATAGTTAAATCTACAAAGAACTTTAATAAAATGATTAAGCATCATACTCAGCAAAGTATTTCCGTAAACTTTTATATACAATAGAATTTTTTTTTAAAGTATTAAATTTCAAAGAAATTAAATCTTAAATTTTAATCGCGTATCTATTATGATGCTTCAAAGGTCTTATTATTATATATATAAAAAACTACATAGCTTAAAATATGAGTTATATCTGATTAAATTTATAAGAAAATAAATCAAGTCAATTCACTTAACATTTTAAAAACGTCAAAACTAGGAAATTAAATTTTAGTTGTTTAATATATAAAAAAAACTACTAATCTATATGAGTATACAACAGTTCAATTAACCACTTAATTTTTTATGTAAAACTAGAATTGCAAACCTAGAATTTTTCTATTAGCATTTTTAATTTTTTTTTTATCATGATATAACCTCGAAAATTAATTAATAATAATACCCACTTTTTAAATATATATAAAGTAGATTTTGCTATAAATTTATCTCATTTTTAGACTTTTTTTTACTAATATATTTAAGCAGGTAAATAAAATTAAAATAATATTTTACTATTAAAGAGAAAAAGCAATTAATTAAATCTAACATCAATTTTATTTCATTATAAAATCTGGACATCAATAAATTATCTATAAATAATATCTAATATACGTAAAAAAAAAAAAAAAAAAAAAAAAAAAAAATACAAACATTTAATCGCATCGTTTTACATTATATTTATTTCTTCCTTATATTAATCATTTTAAAAGATAAGAGAAAAAAAAAAAAAAAAGGCATTAGTATATACTATAAAAAAAAACTGCAAAAATGACTGGTGTATTTTAGTAACTTAGCAACGTATTATGTTTGTGTAAAGATTGAATATTTTATGAAAAGACACAGCCGCTGTTAATATAAACTCTCACGCTTCTTCTTTAAAAAAAAAAAAAAAAAAAAAAAAAAAAAAAAAAAAAAACGGCACCTGTCATTGGATTGTTATAAATTATAGGCTATTTGCAACATGATTAAATCTATTGTATACAGTAATACGAAATATTTATATTTTTTTATTTTTTTTTATGTTTACAGATCTCCATAAAGCTGCATTAGCCGTTGCTGCTGCAAGAGGTGCATTTTTACCACCAAATCCATTTACAAATTCATCAACAAATTCTGCTGAAGTATCAAATAATCGTTTAGTGGCAGCTTTACAACTTCACCAAGCAGCTGTTGCCGCTGCTGCTGCTCGAGTTGCGGCTTCTCAACAATCATCACCTCCACCACCAATTTCTAATTGGAAACAAGATAATTTATCACCTACTAACAACAATAAAATCACTTCAAGTGATGATGAACAACAAAGTAAACCTGCAAAACGTAATCCTTATTCTATTGAAGAATTATTAAGAAAAGAACCAATTAAACGTCCAGTTAGACCACCACCACTTGTTATGTCACCTTCTGGCCAACCTGTTGTTCTTGTACAATGTAGTGGTAGTACTGTACAGTCTAATACTGCTAATAATTATCCTTTGTGTTGTGCACCTTCTCCTAGTGGTTAGAGTCTTAATTGTCTATGTGTAAAAAAAATATCTTTAATTATATACAAATGAGGGAATAAAATGAGAAGATTGAGTTTGTAAATCAAAGTTCAACTTTTATTGTTATATGTTTAAAAAATAAAAAATAAATCTTCATGTTATTTTAAATTAATATGGAAACGATGTAACATTTTCAAATATTTTGATTCATTTTGTGGTTTTTATACGTAAAAAAGTGCTTTGATATTACGTGTCAAATGGAGAGTTTGTCTCGATTTTTTTTTTTTTTTTTTTTTTTTTTAATTGAGTGCATTTTTTTTTTAGTAAATTAGCTAAAATAATACGGTCAGTATATTAAAATAGCACATAACTATATATTGTTCTAATTTAAATCACAAAATGGAAAAAAAAATGAACAAAGAAAAAAAATCTAATTGAAAATGCTTTATAAGCGGACACATTATAATACAATTGTACAATTATGATATATATATTTTCTCATTTTTATGTTATACGAATAATGATTAATGTTAACCATAGAGGAATACTTTTACTTCTTCCTCTCTCTCTTTTTTTTTTTTAAATTTTTTTTTTTTAGTTATTAATTTTATATGTTTCAATGTTTGTATACAGTTTAAACCAATAATAATATTGTCATTATTCCATATATTTTTATGTATTAAAAATATAACTACAAAATGACAATTTAAAATAATGTGATTATGTAAATTTTAACTGTTCTTAAATTTGTCCTAATTATTAAGTTATCAAAAAAGGAAGAAAAAAAACAAAAAAACAACAAAACAGATAAATAAAGAAAGCTGTCATAAACCCCTATAGATTTATTTCTCTTGAATGTATGAAATCTTTTAGATGTATTTTTTCCCCACTCAGATCGTAAAAATGGCAAAATGTTGCCTAATTTTCCAACTGATTTAATTATTCCCATACTCCTTCATAGAACAAATCAAATTAACTAGTCATAGAAATTGTAAACCTCTTTTGATGCCAATGTAAACTTAATATTTCATGAAATCTGTGTGTGTCAATGTTGTCAGTTCAATAATATAATACAAATCAGCTAAATATAAAAAAATAGAATGTATGTAGATATGAGAGTAACTAGTTTTATGTACTATATCCATTGTAAAATAATTATATAAATAAATAAAATTAAATTTAAGAATTTCAAATAGTTGTTTTCTTCAATTTGTATTTTCATATTTTATAGATATATCCTATAGAGTATATGAAAACATCAATCAATAATTAACTGATGAGTTCAATAATCATGATAATTGGATGAATATTGAATATAGTTGATATACATCTTTTAAAGTTATTGAAAAAGAAATAAAACGACGGCAATTGGTTTTTAATTTATTTGCACGGCCCACGCACTCTTTAATTAAATTATCAATAAATTATCTTTAATTAAATTATCAATACTATTATAACTTATTATTATTGCTTTAAGTTATTATTTTTATTATAATTTATTCAAAATCTGACGGATTGCATTAAAGTGTCCTGATATTAAGATATTTTAATGCCATTCGGTGTTAAAAAACACTGCTGCGGTCAGATTTTTTTTCGAACCAGTGAACACACATTACATACAATGGCTACAAAGTTCCAGCTGACGATAATAAACAATTATATATATTATAATACGTATGCATGTATGTGAATATATATATATATATATATATATATATATATATATATATATATATATATATATATATAACATACATACATACATACATACATACATACATACATACATACATACATACATACATACATACATACATACATACATACATACATACATACATACATACATACATACATACATACATACATACATACATACATACATACATACATACATAATATATTATATGTATTGTTACCAAAGAGTAAGCAATTGTACAGATCTTGAATATAAAAGCAAACAAAATCGACTTGATTTTGTGAAGATTGATTTTTTTTTTTTTTTTTTTTTTTTTTTTTACATCCGTGGAAAATTTTCTAATAATATAAAATTAACAAATTGTTACTTGACAAGGTAGCACAAATTCAATATTGTAAGCGAGTGAATAGTACACACGTTTGATATAATAAAATATTTTACCATTTAAAGCAATAAAGTGCATGTAGTTTTTATATGAAAATAGAATTGCAAATCTAGTGCGCGTGTGTATGTATTAATGGAAATATTTATCACAACTCGTGTGTGAAATGATCCCCTCACAATATTTAAATAAAAAACTAAAATTTTCATTTGTCATCAAAACTTTTAGAAAAAGATACAGGTTCAATATATCAGAAATTCTTGTAATTTTATATAGGAAGCACGCAGTTATAATAATATATATTATAGAAAACATTAATTGCTTTAAAAAAAAGTCTCAATTACTGTAGTTATTGACTACAAAATTTTATTCATAATAATTTTAAATCATATGCTTCATAAAAATCAACAGCTAAGCTCTTTATAAGTAGCACTTTTAAATACAAAACGTCACTTTAATACAGAAAACATAATAAAAAATTTTTAATTGATCGTATATAGAGAGAACAGGCAGAGACATATACAGAGAGAGAGAGAGAGAGAGAGAGAGAGAGAGAGAGAGAGAAAGTGATACATAAAAATCAATTAAAAAATTGTGGCAAACTTAGCAAATAATAATAATCGGTTTCTATAGACTTGCACGCTTAAAAGTCTATGGCTATAATAATTATAAGGTTTAGAAATCTGTTGCGTGCTGCCATCTAAATTTATATCCTTCAACTCTAAGCAATTCAACGTCAATTATTTCACTATGAAAATTATTCGAAAATTATTAACCTTAAATGTTTTGCTTGACATTCTAAATACAAAACGTACAAATCATCTCTAGAAAGTAATTTGATAGGAATTAAATTTATTTATTATTTATCATATTATTATATACAAATTACCTGTCTCCTTTGATCATAATGAACTCGCTTATATTTGAAAACACAAATTATTTCATGCAAATTTGTTCGTCTGCTCCCGCGGAGTAATTCTGTGCTTGAGCTTGCCTGCCACCTGCTGGCAATATCAAATTGAAAAATAATTCTATAATTTTGTTATAATAATTGTTGTTTTTATATTTTTATTTCTTCTTTTTTTGTAACACACACTACCGGAGATCTCCTTGAGCCAAGATGATGTGAGAGTAGCTGCAGTAGCTGCACCACACATAACAACTGCACGATATTGAGGATGAAAAAGATCACTGACTATTATATAACGACCGTACGCAAGAGTACAGTAGATTATTTTGTTTTGGAAAAATTCATTATAATGTGCTTGATTATAAATTGATTGATTCATTATTATTTAGAAATTTTGTCGTTATAATACATTTTGCGACACGTTAAATAGAAAAAAAACAACCTAAAATGCAATAAATAAAAAATTAATAAATAATAAAAATATATAATTTATATATAAAAAAAAAAAACGCAAATAAAAGAAAAGAAAGTGGCATGTTTGTTTTTTAGCTTCATGTTTTAAATACTCTGATATTAAAGTCCTTATATATGTAGATATTTTTTTAAGTGGGAATTATATCAAAAATTTCCTATAAAATTTTACTCTCGTTTAATAGAATCTGCTTTAATGATTTCAAAAATAAATTATATTTATTTAGGGTCGTTGTTAGAAAACTCGTGTATATCTAAAATTCAAAAGTTAATGCTTTATACATGATACAGTACAACTGCTTATATTGATCTTATATTTGAAAGAGTGTGGTAGCAAAAATAGAGCAATAACTGCTTTAAAAAAACATTTTCAGATCCCGCGTGACCGTCAGATAACAAAGAAAAGGTTATTAAAATTAATATATGAGCCTGATGAAGTTAAAATATCATAAATTATAATTTGTAATTCAACATTTTGCATGGTGAGCCCCTATTAGTGCATCAAAAAAAATCTGCCTTTATACAACTTTTATATTCTACAATATTGTTATGCAAAAACTAGCGATTAGAACCATTTTCGGAACTTACCCCGCACAATGTTCTACTGTCATACCCATTTTATAGAATTAAATATTCTACCATTACCATCTATATTTATTTATGAATGTGTGGAAATGTTGAGGAAATATTATGCAATGCTTTGGGTTAAAAAGTATCTACTACTACTACTACTACTACTAACTGCTACTTTGCATCTTACAAGAACTGTGATGATAATTTTTATCACGTGGGGAAGCAGAGATTGTCTCTGAGTAAAAAAGTTCCCGTATATATTTCTCTTTTATAAAGCGCACTTCCCAATCATGTCAAGCATTAAGAAGCAAATCTATCCTTTAAAAAATCAATTCAAAATTACTATAGTGTGAGAATATGTTTTACAGTATTTCTATCATCAAATAATGTTAAATCCTGTTCATTTAACCATTTTTATGTTCTAAATTGAAGAAATCAGTGATCTCACTACCTTTTGATAGAATAGCTAAACATTCATCTGTTGGAAGATTGTATGTTTTGTAATATTTTTTTATTTTTTTTTTTTATTATTATTAATAAAAATATGAATACATACATATATAAGTCCCATCAAGACAATGACTTGTTCTACTCTGTATAAAGACATGGAAAGTAATAAAATATTATATCTTATCTTTTATTATAGTGAAATAACCTTACTATCATCATTTTAACTTCAAAGGTAAACTCATGTATTCATATTATTGAGCACTATATTTATACTTAATATATTTTATATAAGTTTTTATACAGCAGGGACAAAAATAAATACGTAATAATTATGCTAGTTTATATTTTCAGCGTATTTTTTTCAATACAGCATAATCTGATATACCTCATTCATAATAATAATAATTAATAACTACATATTACAAAGCATAAATATTTTAATTCACATCATAATTATTTATGTTGTTCTAATTTAGCATCATTTATGCTATATAATGACATAAATGCAGCATAAATTATGTAATTTCTTCTTTCTTTTTTTAATTCTAAGATATATATGCCAGACTTAAACAAAGCAGCAGCAATTTAGTATTTTGGATAAAGTGAACATTTATGAACTAAATAAAATTATCAATTTTAAGAGAGCTGAGAGCTGAACATATATACACCACGTACAATTTTTTTACTGCAGTTAATATAATGTATACTGCTTTCGTTGTACGTATATAGTAAATTCAAATCACGCATAATAATCTGGTGTAGAAATTACACAGAGGACAGTTAAAAATTATACTTGTAAAATTTCAAAGGCTAATAATAATATACTCGTCAGTAATTATAAGGTTGTTGATTTTTCTTGTTATGTGTTAATGATACGGAGCACTATACAATTATTTACTTTGTTATATATATTATTAACATTATGTGTGTATATAGTTTTCCAGCATGCATATCATGTCGTGCATCACAAAATGTTTTACGTCTTACTGAAACAATTATACAATTCTTTATGTTTTACGAATGACTTTGATTAATATAAGGCCTTAATATTTTATATTTTACAATAAAGCTATCATTATAATGAATATTTTGTAGTATGTATACGTGGAGCAGCTTCAAAGTTCTCTCTCTCTCTCTCTCTCTCTCTCTCTCTCTCTCTCTCTCTCTCTCTCTCTCTCTTTAAAAGAGTTAATGATTCTTTGCCATAGACCTACTTTTAATTCATATATTCAGCATAACTTGTTCTTCAATATTTTCTGTAGTGCAAAGCAAAACAATTGTGAGCAATGCCTTTAAAAAGTTTTAATTAATTATAAATTTTCTATATACTATAATACTAATATGTAAAGAAATGTTTATTTTGAAAGATTAAAAGAAAAAGAAGTTTCATGGAGATCGATATAGCACTTTTTTGTAGATGCTATACAGGTCTAAACGTTGATTACAAAAGAGTTTTAAAACATTTTTGTTAAAGAAATGCCAACAATGCACCACAATAATGCCATAATAAAAAAATAAAAAGAACCGAGAAGAGAAGAAAAAAATAACTGAAAGAATGAATAAAAAATTATTGGATATATTTTTTTTTATTATATAATAGATATTAATAACTTAGTTTTTTCACACATAGGACTTTATGGTGAACATTGAAATGAAAGTTATTATAGAAGACAAATAGATGTTTTGTAATATGAATGTGAAAAATATACTTCATAGTCAATGATCTTTTATTGTAATATGCTAATTTTTCCCCTTTAACACAGACAGTAACTTTTGAAATATATGCGCTCTATTTTTAACACTCTTTAAACGCTTTAAATGCTATATAATGTTACACAGTTACATGTTTATTATTATGTATTATAGTATACATATATATATATATATATATATATATATATATATATATATATATATATATATATATATATATATATATACTGTATATACATATATATTTATAAATATATAAAGATATATAAAATAAAGATATCTCCGCGGCAAATCGTAGTTTTTGAACGTTCCACAGCCGCCGCGAATATAGTTGTGTGCTTCCCTTACGTTTTACGAATTGAGCATCTCTGCACATTTAATTCCGCACTTGCGGCGCGTGGAGCATGTGCATATGATATGTAAATATTGTGAGATATTCTATGTGTCGGAATGTTCAGACAGAGACTGTGAGAGCTATGGCTTGGTTTTGTAAGTCGCAATCTCAATAGATGTACACAGCGCATTAAACGCTTAGCGTATCTTAAGCTAATTAGGCCTAATATCACATATGGTGCACCAGCCTGGCATCATATACCACAGCAACTAATGTAGCTATAAACTTGATCTAGTACAAAATAGAACCTTGAAATTTATATTTGGTAAAAACAAAGTTCTCGAGTACTCTAATATTAAAATATTGCCTATTAGCTAACAATTTTTGCACATTGATGGAACTTTTTTCCCACAATTCTATAAGCGCAGGAAAAATTTATTACAAACTGTGCTGGAAGATGTGGTGATTGGTATACGTGGTTAGCCTTACATAAAATATGTCAAAAGGAAAAAAGAAAAATATAACTTACTTTGTTTTAATACATCTAGATAATTCTTGAATTTTGCTGAATTTTTTCTCACTTAACACATTTGACTACATTTGACGCAAAAAAAAAAAAAATAATAATATTTATGGTTATTATTATTTACTATTTATTTATATAATAACATGCACATCATATACGCACATAGAAATCTGAAGAAAAAAAAATTTAAAAAAAAAATCTCACATTATAGAAAAAAAAATTTCAGCACATTATAAACAGCAACACCTCATCGACTTAAAAAACACTGAGTTTGTATTCAAATATAATATTTTTTTATAATAAATCGTACATACGTGTCCACTTATGTATAGCTGCTGCATTTATTCGCTTCATATACTTCACTTTTTTATATCCATGCACAGCAAAATGTGAGCACTCACGTATAATGCTCTCTCTTTCTCTCTCTTGCATATATCACCTCTTTCAAATCACATCCTGTCAACTTTGGTCAACTTGTAGTCCAAATTGACCATCACGAGAAAGAATAACAATTATACCACACACAATATCACAATATTCACAATGTCAGTATAGATAAGCTGCTTCTCTCTCTCTCTCTCTCTCTCTGGCAATTTGTCACAGTTTTGTAATAATAGCTTGTTCGCTGTAAAGTAAAGTGAATCTCAACAACAGTGATTGGCTGACCAACAAAATACGACACATTCATTGTGAAAGATCTTGTTTTTTCAGCTAACAAAATTAACAAAAATTGAGTCACATGAAGAGCATGGAACTTTTTTGTGTGGAGTTTCTTTCATTCTTATCAAGTTCAAAGTTCTAAACGAAGAAATAACAATGATCAACCATATGTATAAACGTAGTAAACAGGTAACGAAGTCATAATCAGCTGTTACAACAAAGGAACATAAAAATCGACACAAAAGTTGCGCCGGAAGTCTGACTTTGCAGAACAAGCTAAGATGAGTGGGTGGCGAGAATATTTTGGTGTGTTTTGATAAAAGTGTAAATAGTAAAATTCGGAGAAATGCAGCAGTGGACACCCACGCAT